>OY998107.1:3106198-3422644 GCA_963921955.1 Aleiodes alternator | reverse complement strand
GGCTCGACGATGATTTTGTTTGTTTCACGGGTTATCACTGTGTCTTCTTGAACAAATACTCGACGTTTGTCATCCTCGTTACTGCCGTAGAGGTCCAGATTCTTTCCCAAGTAACAGACGAATACGTCAAATACAACACCGATGAGTGTAAAACCTTTGGAAAATTTTTGAGAATTAATGAAATGGGATTTTTTGTAAAATGTCTTTAGAGTTGAGGAATAATACGATACATTGCACGGAAAAAAAATCAAAATTTCTCGAGAATTTCAGAATTTCAGATTAAATTTCCAGGGAAAGGTGGGGTAAAATGGATAGAAGGGATAAAACGGGCACGTATCAGTTTCGGTATTTTATACTATGAAAATTACTCGAAATTGATGGAAATATTGGAGATACGTTTTTTATGATGATTCCATTGAAAAACTGAGGAAATTTACCATGGAAATCATACGTCACAAGTTATTTTTTTGAATTTTTCAAAAATTCCATTTTTTGCTCAAGATTTGAAGGTGAAATCCTTTTGTTTTCGAAAAATTTCAGGTTTTCGGGAATATCTCTGGTTCTATTGGTCGCAGCGACCTGGGGTTAATCTTAAATGAAAGGCGAGCTCATTTCCCATCGATTTATGTGGTTTAAACATTTTTTTATCAATTTTTCAAGTACTTATAGAGCAAAAACCGATTTTTAGAAAATGGCCTATAAGTATTTGAAAAATTGATGAAAAAAAATTTGAACCATATGACTGGATGAGAAATGAGCTCACCTTTCATTTGAGATGAACCCCAGGTCGCTGCGACCAACAGAACCCGAGATATCGCCGAAAAAGTGAATTTTTCCGATTTTCGAAAGCATCACCTCTTCAAAACTTGTCCAAAAAACTAAAATTTTCAAAAAATTGATTTCAACCCATGTTTTCCGTCCAGAATTTCTTCAGCTTCCCAAAGAAATCATCAGAAAATCTCCATCTGAAACCGTACAATTGGAATCTGTCCATTTTACCCCATATGGGAAGCCCTGTCTCTTGTACTCTTTCAATTTCGCACTTACAAATGCCAGTACTGTTGAGAGCCCATCTGAACTTGTCTTTATCATAATGCCAGCAATTTCCACTGCTACCACAAGTGTTCTCCCAGATCAAACAAGTCTTATCGATAATAGCCCCGTACAATATAGGTCCAGGAATAAGTGCAAATAACGAGACAAACATGAGTGAGACACCTTGAGCAACACTCTTGTCTCTGTTCTCAACACAGCGATAATTAACCAGAACATTTCCAATTTTTCCAGTTGACACAAAAAGCTGATTGATCATACTCAAAATAGCAAACGTCATATGGGCCTTTGTGCAATCGCTCATGCAAGGTCCAAGATTGACTGTATTTTCTGGCAATGTTAATGAGTAACTCTGGTAATTATCGAGTTCCACGTAATTTTTCACGCAACTGCAGTTTCCAAAGGTGCGAGAATCAATGGATTCGGTGCAGCCAGCATGACATGCTGAATAATATGTTGTTTTTGATGCCTGATGACAGACCGGTGAATATTTGACGAAATTACAATTGCATTGGGCATTGCAATCTGTTGTAAAGTTCATTCTGAAATTAAAAAAAAATATAAGATTCAGTAAAAAAAAAAAAAAAAAAAAGAAAGAAAGGTTTAAACAGGCGAGACGTTTCTTCGGAGAATTCCTCGGAATCTAAACGAGATAAAGCAACGAAAAATGGGTTGTTATTATTATGGTAATTGCTCTATCTCGTTTAGATTCCAAGAGAATATCGAGAAAATTGGAGGAAAATGAATATGTTGATGGAAATTATTTGGCATTTTTTTTTAGAGTGAAGGAGTCTACGAAAAAATTCGAAAAAATTCAGCAATAAACTGTATATATAGGAACATCTTCTCAAATTTTTTCAGATTTTTTCATGAATCCTTTCTTTACAAAAAAAAATTATTGGATGGTGTTGCTCCAGACGCTGTTTTTGTACATTTTTGTGCCTTTTTTTCGAAAAATTCGTGATAAAATAGGGAAAATGATTGAGCGTACTCCATGGAATTCATGTCTATGCCCTCCATAGGCATATGCGAACAGCCATTGAATATGTAAAGAGTTTGCATTACAACACAAACGAGTCCTCCAAAAACATTCCAACTTAGTAGCCTACTTGGTCTTGGTTTCACTTTGCTTATGAAGAATCCAGATAAAATGAAGCCGAGAATCATTCCACCCAGTGTGATTGGTCCTGTAATTTGAAAAATTGCTTATTACCATTAGAAACAAGAGGTACATCAATATTTATTTGAATTTTGAAGTTTTCTATAATTTCTGTAATTAAAAAAATGGAAATAATGAGAGGTTTTGATGAGTTTTCTTAGTTTAAGGTAGTGTCCCAGATGACAGTCGATAAAGCAGGAAAAATGAGGATTTGTAGGTCAGTTTCCAATTAATTGCTGATAATTCAGGGAAAATGTCCTTCAATTTACCCGATAAAAGTGATTAAACTATTCGAAAGTCATGTCTTCAGCTTGTGAATATAGTTTTTTTTTCTCGAATTTTTTTTACATGATCGCCTATCACATGCATAAGACAGGGAGAGAGAGGCAAATAGTTACGACTACCTTCTAATTGAAATTTCTCAATAACTATACGGTGAATTGAATATTTTTTTCTTCTATCATTTAGTTAAAATGCTGTTCTCTTCGCCAATTATTTTTAAATAATGGGTCAACCCTGTGGTTTTTTAGTAATTTCGTTATTTCTGTCCCATTTAGGGCGTTTCATCCCCACCACCGGTGTTTTCAGTAGCTTTGATAATTCATATCTCATAAACTGCACGGACAAAAATTATGAAAAAATTCAGAAAAATGTAAAAAAAATATCATCTTTGAAACGTCTTAAAAAAAAAGGAATCAACTGTACTCTAACTTTCCTGGGACACTACCTTAAATTTCATTTATTAATAATCAATTGACCAAGAGTCATTGTATCAAATGGACTCGTACGAAACACCTGCTATAACGGTGCCTCCAGCGGCGGATGTACTGTACTGGACCTCAAGATATTTAGCCACAAACGTGATAAACGGTAGAAACCCAAAAATACTGAATACTGCACTCAAGTTATTCAATAACAATATTTTATTGGAAAGCACACGTTTCAAAGTCACTGCAAAATCCCTGAATGTTGGTACAGTCATCTCTTCTTCAACTACTGTTACTCTGTGGATTTCGATTTTCTCAACTGTCTGAACGAATTTTGGGGATTCTGCGAAGCTCTGGACCCGATCAGGTATCTTTAGGGGCTCTTCACCTGCCTGAAATCATTTTTTGATCAATTTTTGAGTCCTTAAGGTGATCCTAGTGGTTCGGGCAATCTATTTTCCCTTTTTGATTTTAGTCACTCACGATAGAATAGCATGAGGAGATTTTTCTAAAATTTAGTTTACCCCATGTTGCCAGACAAATAAAGCCAAAATTCATTTTTGAAAATAATTGAATTAACATTGAAACTCCATAAGCGAGGATCAGTTTCAGTTTCACTGCGAAAATTCATGATCACGGACCTATTTTTTCCTTCTGTAGCCATAGGAGAAGGTGGGGCAAAATGGACACATCTAATGTTTTAGACAAATATTATGGAAAACTCTTGAAATTAATAGAAATATTGGCGGTAGACTGTTTTTGATGATTCCATTGGGAAGCTGAGGAAATTTTAGGAGGGAAACAAGTGCCGGAATTAATGTTTTGGATTTTTTGCGATTTTGACTTGTTTGAGCATTTTAGAGCAGTAAAACCCTTCTTTTTTTTGATAAATTTCGGTTTTTGGAGGATATCTTCGGTTCTATCTGCCGTAGCGTAAAAAATCCGATGGGAGGTGAAAGGTGAGATCATTTTCCATCAATTCATAGGGTTTTAAATTTGAAAAAATCGATTTTTGAGATATTTATGAGCATTTTTGTGAAACAGTTTTGTGAAACAGTTTTTGGCCTATAACTATCTCAAAAATTGATATTTTTGAATTTAAAACTCCATAAATCGATGGAAAATGAGCTCACCTTTCATTTCAGACCAACCACGAATCGCTACGACCAATAGAACCAGAGATATTTGCAAAAAACTGAAAATTGTCAAAAAAGGAAAGGCTCAAAAGCCTTTTTACCCCTCAAAAGTGCTGAAAAAATAGAATTCTCAAAAAAAAAACGAAAAAAATACATCTAACACTCGTTTTCTGGCTAAAATTTCCTCAGCTTTTCAATAGAATCATCAAAAAAAATCTATCTCTAACCGTTGCATTAGTGTCCATTTTGCCCCACTCTCCCCTACATGTTTTTAGTTCGTCAGAATGTCTATTAATTTTTGAAATCATGAAAAATGTATGTTACCGGACATATAACGACGATTAATGCAATCAATTACATGAAAAAAATCAATGGCGGCAATATTGGTATTTAAAATCCGAGGATGCTCCAATCCCAGTCCTAGATACTGGGACAGCGTGAGTCAAATGCGGAACAATATTGAATATTCATAATATTATCTAATAAAAATTTATCATCTTCGACATTGTTCTAGTATCGGTAAAATGTTAAAAAATCGAAATAGTTATAGTGATTATAATAAACTAAAGGGAAAAAAATGATAATCGATCATTTGAACCTGCCCCTAGTATTACCGTAAAGCGGCAAATTCACCTTTTTTTTCACCTTGCTATTGATTTTCTTCGGAGTCTTCGGCAAATGCCGAGGAAACATCGCTATTAATAAAGCAAATATTGCGAGAAGAAATCCGACAATTATCCAACCCAACCACCAGGCTCCTAGCCATCTTGGATCCTTGTCGTTTATCACTGGATGGAGACTTGGAACAATGTAGAGCTTCATGCAGAGATAGGCGAGGATGAAACCAAGTGCTGGACCAGTTGTCCTGAGGGCGAATGTGATTCCTGTGCAAATTAGTCATCAATTATTTCACAAAACCTTGAAGTTCTTAGATTGATTTCATTTTGTTATTAGTCTTTTTGGAAAGATCCTGGAATTCAAGCGAGATAGAGCAATTTTTATAGTAAAGGGATTACATTTGGTAAAATAATGGGAAAAAAATCACAAAAAATTTACGAAATTTTAAAAAATTTAACATAAAAAACATTTTCAAAATAATTTTGAAAATCCTGGGATATATCAAATAGTGAAATATAACAGATTTTTTTTGTAACTATTGAAATTCTCCACAAAAAAAAATTGATAAAAATCGCTCTATCTCCCTTAAATTTCGAGATATCCTCAATAAACTGATGACGAAATTCAAATCGATTTTTCTGTCAATTTCATCATTTTCATTCTTTTTTATCACAGAAAATACTCAATTTCTCGAGTAAAATCAAATTTGAAGCCTTGAATTGTATTGAGAATACCTAAGAGCATGGGCGTGCTAGATTTTTTCGTGTTATCATCCAAATAAGTCTGTCCAAGTCCAAAATACAATGTTGTACCAATTCCCAGAACAAATTGGGACAGAAAAACAAGAATTCTCGGGGTAATTCCTGCATCGCCCAAGTCCACTTCATCGCAATGATCAAGTTCATTCTGGCCAGGACAAAGTGACAGATATTCCGTTGATATAGTTATGTTCATGAGAACATTCTGATCCAAGTGTTCTTGGGTTAGGGCTAGTGCTGCTTCACCAGGACCATAAAGAAGATGTGGAATCACGAGAATGAAACAGGAGAGTGCACTGAAGCCAACTCCAGCTGCCAGCCATCTTGGACGATGTCCAGCACCACCATAGTACATTAATATGAGGGATAAAATTTGTGAAATCTCGTTACCAGATAAAATTAAGCCTGAAAATGAAAAAAAAAACCATTAAAAAAACGACATTCATGAAAGAAGGACGAAAAATGAGGTTTTGAATTACAAAAAACCAAGGAAATTGGTGAAAATGTACGAGATAGAATTTTTCTGATGATTCTATTGAAAAGCTGAGAAAATTTTCGATGAAAATCATGTGCCAGACTTTTTTTTTGCATTTTTTGAAAAGTTTCCTTTTTTTGGGGAGAGTCAAAGAGTAAAAACTGATTTTCACAAAAAAATTCTCCATAAATACTCCAAAAATCGATCCTTTTTCCTTTTAAAAACCCCATAAATCTATGGCAAATGATCTCATCTTTCATTCAAGACGAATCTCAAGTCGATACTATCAACAGAACCGGAGATATTCTCAGAAAAATGGAAGGAAAACGAAAATAAAAGAGATTTGACCACTAATTCATCCCCCAAAAAGTCAAATTCACAAAAAAAAAAACGAAAAATCAATTCTGAAAAATTGAAAAAAATCAATTCGAAAACTCCATTTTCACCAAAAATTTCCTCATTTTTCCAATGAAATCATTAGAAGAAACTATTTCCAAAAGCGTTCCATCAAAATTCATTTCTTCATTTCCACTTTCAATTTCTCCAATTTAGTTGAGTACTCAATTAAAATAATAATAAATTACGTTAATTTACCGGTAGTTTGACTTGGTATTTTAAATCGTTTTTCTAAAGTAGTTAGCGTAATGGTCATGTAGATAAAGGCCATTGCCTGAACCAGACCAAGAAATCCATAAACCAGAATAAATGTGTGTGATGTTGCTCTTTTTTGCAGCCATTTCGGATAAATTCCGCATAATCCACAATCATTAACTGCTTGCTCTGTCATTCTTCAGTGAAAATCTGAAAGAATTAAGGTAGTGTGATTACTACACGAATCTAAAAATTGAAATATGATATTTTTTCACGTTTTTCTGAATTTTTCCATAATTTTTGACCGTGCACTTTATGAGATATGAATTCAGTAGTGAAGAGGTAAAACAGGATAAATCGTCTTATCTTTGAGGTCATTTCGAAGGAGATATCTAGGAAACTAAGCGAGATAAGGTGATATTACTCATCTGAGGCAAAATTGCTCTTTTTAGATTATTTTCTGAGGTATTTTCAAAAAACTTAATGAAAAAAAAAGAGACTTATCTCGTTTTACCTCTTCACTACTGAATTATCAAAGCTACTGAAAATACCGGTGGTGGGGATGAAACGCCCTAAATCGGACGGAAATAACGAAATTACTAGAAAACCACAGGGTTGACCCATTATTTAAAAACAATTGGCGAAGAGAACCGCATTTTAACTAAATAATAGAAGAAAAAAATATTCAATTCACCGTATAGTTATTGAGAAATTTTAATTAGAAGGTAGTCGTAACTATTTGCCTCTCTCTCTGTCTCATGCATGTAATAGGAGATCATGTAAAAAAATTCGAGAAAAAAAAAATTATATTCCCAAGCTGAAGATATGACTTTCGAATAGTTTAATCACTTTTTTCGGGTAAATTGAAGCACTTTTTCCCCGAATTATCAGCAATTATTTGAAAACAAACCTACGAATCCTCATCTTTTCTGCTCTATCCACAAAACTTTGCCATACTATCTCAAGAAATTGGTTTTTCAATCATGAATATTAATTATTGGGTGTTTTTTTTTTCACGTTCGTCTCTTACAACACACTCAGTGACTATTACGACACAAACTGAGAGAATTTTTCGAACTGTGGAACTAAAAATATAGGAGAAGAAACCTTGACTATGAAATATATTAACAGCAAACAAATTTTTATCAAGTACAGCTATCAGATAGTCAACATGACTATAATTTATCCATTTCAGTTATAATTCCAGGTGCTTTTATTGATTTAAAATCATTCGTTTTCACTTTTAAGAAAAAGTCATGCTTCACTGAGAAGAAAAAAATTCTTGTAGCAAGAAAATTGCCCTTCAACCAAATTTTCCTTCACAATTTTTACATCTATCTATCGTGGCCCTAAAAACCAAGTGGCTTAAATGCCATAAATAAGCATAGAACTTACGCCCCTTTGACTCTAAGGCAACAATAAGGTAACATGATCAATAGATGGACGGTCAAGGAAACATTAGACTTTATTAATTCACATGAAATAGGCAAATCACGTTGAAAAATTGCAGAAAAGAGTGATGCACAGAAAAATATACAGCAAATCAACTTAAAATCAATTAAATTTGAATAATGTAAAAATAATTGAAGAAAATCAAGGAAAAACTGGAAAATAAGTCAAACCCCCAATAGATGGACACTTGCATATTTGCAGTGTCATTCATTTATTCATGAAAATCCTCGATAATAGAAGCCGTCCATCTTTTGGTCAGTGTCCATCTATTGGTAGTGTTGCCCTACATCGAAATGTTCTCGAGTTAAGTAAATTTTTTAATAAATTTTTTTTTTTTTCCAGTGTTATAAGGAATAAATCTCTTCACTGCATGGATAAGACTCCTTTAATTTCATGCAAAATTCAATTATTTCCGTGAAATTCAATGCCAGGTACGTGCATAATTATCAATATCATGGAAAATTATATCATGTTACGAGAACTTGTCGATGAGCCCTCGACCTCTCGTTACGTTTCAGTGCATCACGATTAAAATATTGTCAGATTAGAGTTAAAAGGGCGTAAGTGTTATTGTTATACACAGCATTTAAGCCCCTTTGTTCCTAAGGCAACGATATCATATTTTCCACAATATTGTAATTTATCAGGTGTCATGAAAATAAAGAATAATCAATTTTTTTTTACTTTTTAGTTCGGCTCTACTCTTTGCATTGCGTCACGATCAACAGGTAATAGGCATTGTACAGATGAAAAGAAAAAAAAAAAGGAATAATACAAATGTAACTGTGATCTACTTTGTAGCTGGTTACATGCGGAAACGAGCAGTTAAACACAAAAGACATGACACATATACTCATTACTTCATATACGATCTACCATGTATGTTAACAGTATTGAAATCATCTTGCCCTTTACCTTGAATAATAAAATGTCTAATCATTTATATTCAAATTGAGGCAAAATCATTTTGATTTATGCTATTGACAGTAAATTATTTATATTATTTTTTTGTTATAATTGCATAATTAATAGAATTTATCACTTATCAGGAAGATTTATCTCTGGCTTTGAAACTTGACATTTTTCAATGAAAAAATTGCAAGTAGTGAAAATTTTTTCATATTTTGCAGATTTTTTAATTTCTTCCTCTTTAACTTTGATGCAAATAATAATAAATTTAATTTAATTTTTTTTCATTTATTTTTCTCAAGAACAACAGAAATTCTTCAGAAATTGATTTTAGTTTCTATTTTTTTTTTTTTTTTAAGAAAAAGAGGAATTTTTTAATGGAAATGATAAAAGAAGCTGCTTTCTTTCATTTTCAGGAATCATCTCGAAATCTTCGTTGAATTGAGAATAAACTGATATAAGAAAAAATTGTGAATAAATATTTTCAATTTGATAAAAATAAAAGATGAACACTCATTCATCTTCAACAATTTTTGTTGGAATTTTAACGTTTAAAAAAGAAAAAAAAAAAAATTTTAACGTTTGAAAATTCGTAAGTACCGAGTTACGACACAAAAATTCAAAATATTTCGCATTGAAAATTCTTAAAATGTTGGAAAAATTAGTTAAAAAAGAAAACAAAGAATTTATTTCGTCATAAAATTGTGAAAATGATAGAATTAAAAACCTTCACATTTTCAAAATTCTTTAAGTTCACTTTTCTTCTAATTTAATGAAAAAAAAAAAAAAATGAGAAGACAATGATTTGCAGAAAATAATAGAGACGAATAATAAATTATTCGATGAATTATCATTCATCTACTGTATTTGATCTCAGATAGTGAATGATTTTCCAGTTCCTCTCCTTTTTTTTTTTCGCTTTTCCGCCACTTCTCAATGAGTTTATACGAAATCACGTGCGCGCAACAAACGAAAGATAAATAAGAGATGCATCAAACAACTCGGAGGGGCCTTTTATGTAATGAGCTTTTATGTATTTTGCATTGCCCATCAACTCGCGCTGCATCCGTCCAAAAGTTTCATTTTATTCTATTTTTTTAAGCAATAAATTCGATTAGAATGAAGGAATTCCCCTTCCAGGCCCCTTCCAAAAGAAAAGAAAAACCAAAAAAAAAACAGTTTTATTCTAGCATTTGAGATTTGCAGAATTTTCGAAATTTTTATGTATTATTAAAAATTACAAATAGGGGAGATCCTAAAAATAAAGCAAAATGGACCCCTTAGTATATAAAATGATCTAGGATTTTTTAGAAGTGAAGGAGTTTGCGAAAAAAATCTGAAAAAATTCGACGAAATCCTCAAAAATTTCTAAATTTTTGATAAACTTTTCCAATTTTTTTATGGAGTTCTCTACTTGCTACAAAAATCGCAGTCCATTTTGCCCCGTACTTCCCTCACCTCTTCTATACTTGGAAAAACAAAAGAAAAGTCACTGATAACGATAACGAAATGAAGATGATTGAGTACATATTTCATAAATAAAATTCTCAAATTGATGAAATTTGATGATTCGATTATTTTCTTTACACAATCGATCAGATCTCGATAGAAATATTTATTTTGGATAAATTTTTTATCAATTATTTGATAACAAGTCATTGCCTCGTGAATTTTTCCACGGCCTACATTCTATCTTTTATTGAGAAAATTAATTTTTTACTATCAATTTTATAAAAAATGAATTAAAGTAATTCCTAAGTCATTTTTTTTATTTTTTAAATTGTTTCAATACTTGAAATTTCAATTTAACATTTGACATTGGAGTGAATTCCCTCGAGAAGATCATATCTATTGCTTCACTAGATCAATCAGACGACAATTTGAAGAATTTTTTTATTTTTTCATTTATTTTTTGTTAATTTAAAGAATAAACCGAAATTAATTACAATGAAATCATCTAATTTATCAATGAAATAATGAATAAAATAACTTGAATAATTAATTACTCACATTTTTTTCATCAAATAATCATTTGAATTGATTGTACAGCTATTGTTGTACGATTGATGCGTTTAAAATGTTCCATGCGCACCCGCGTTAACGTATGTTTTTTTTATTCACGGCCAGTGCGCACATATAGTGCACGATTATTCGTCCCCGAAGTAATCACTGGATAAACTAGACACAACATCAAGCAACATTTCTACCTCGATGATAATTCCCCTTCTTGTTTCATTTTCCTCCCACTACAATTTCACCTCTCTCTTACACTGTCATTACCTCTCTGCAAGTCCCTCTCCTCTGTACTTCCTCTGATTTAGCACGATTTCGTGTCCAGTTCCATGTCCTCCTGACCGATTCAAATAATAGACGTGCACGCGCGCTTGATAACGGTGTCGCGAGAAAATATTATCATTTTATTTGAATTGTGAAATGGTAGAGACATCTGTGATTGGTTCCCACGCAACTGGTCAACAAGTTTTTGAGCTCGGTCGATAAAGAAGGCTGCTGACAATTTTTTTAAAAATTTTAAATATTTTTTTTGATATTAGTCCCTTATTTTCTTGATGCCTCATCAAAGATGATATTTTTTTTTACATTATACTGAATTTTTTCATAATTTTTCTCCGTGCAGTTTATGAGATATGAATTATCAAAGTTACTGAAAATACCGGTAGTGGGGATGAAACGCCCCAAATCGAACGGAAATAACGAAATTACTAAAAAACCACAGGGTTAACCCATTACTTAAAAACAATTGGCGAAGAGAACAGCATTTTAACTAAATAATAGAAGAAAAAAATATTCATTTCACCGTATAGTTATTGAGAAATTTCAATTAGAAGGTAGTCGTAACTATTTGCCTCTCTCTCTGTCTCATGCATGTGATAGGAGATCATGTAAAAAAAATTCGAGAAAAAAAAATTATATTCACAAGCTGAAGATATGACTTTCGAACAGTTTAATCACTTCTTTCGGGTAAATTGAAGAACTTTTTCCCGAATTATCAGCAATTAATTGAAAACTCGCCTACAAATCCTCATTTTTTCTGTTTTATCGACCGTACTCTGGTACACTACCTTAATTGAAATTTTTTTAATAAAGAAAAAGGTATCAAATCTGGAAGAAATGAAAAATCAATTAATTTTTCTCTTAGAGACAATATATTTCATTTTTTGTTTTCGTTGTTTTATAATCTAATTTTGTCTCAGTATTTATATTATCGTTATATTGAATGATATAACAGAGAATAAAGTATATTACAACCAATTAGATGAATTACGTTTACTAATTGTATTTTTTTTCGCATTTAGTTCAAAAAAATAATTTCACTGTCTCATTAATTATTTTCTTAATTTTTCAAGAGATTTTAGAAAATTACTTTCATCGATTGAGGTTTTTTCAATTGAGTAGATGATTAATTAAACATAAATAATTGATATATATATATATCTAACATATTAATTAAGTACCTAAATTTTTTTTAAATTACTTTTTACGTTAAAGTATTGAGTAAAGATCAATAAAAATAATTGATATATTAATAATCAATGAATCAATGAAACATGATAAATGAAACATTATATCAATAAAAATTATATTAATGAATTAATGAGATGATTGATGATGATAATGATAAAATTGCAATAATAAAATAATTGTTACGTTAGATAGAGAGAAGAGTAGATAAATATAATGATACTAATGTTAATAACTTGTATTTTAATCTAAAATTTTACTCATATTATCTTAAAAATTAAAATTATATGTAATTTATCGTTTATTATTATTTATTATTAATCAATTTTTTGTTTTTTTTTCTAATTTATGCTTCAACATGGACACTAACGTCTTCATAGCTTTATACAAGAAAGTCGTCGTTACTAATTAATTTCAATTAATTCCTTTTAATTGAATAAAAACTAAGAAAAAAGGTCTTTTTATTCAGTTAAATTGAATAAAATATTTTTCATGTATTTAAAACTGGCGCCACTTAAAATTCCAGCTTAATTAGATTTAATTATCAGTTTTTTCCCTTTTTTTTAAACAAATTGAAGCAACAAAGATTTTTTTTTTCAATTTAATGGAAAAGGACGACTCTCACTGACTAGCTTCCCATCTTATTTACCACTTTATTTCGTCTTATTGAGCGAATTATTGAGATAATTGTTTAAATAAAAAAGAAAGAAGTTTTCAAAAGATAAAAAGTTCTGCAGAGTTTATCTCATTGTTATTCAAAAATGATTTAAGGCCCCAAAAGTTAAGACACATTAATTATATCTTTTATAAGGCCACTTTATTTTTTATTTATTTATTTATTTATTTTTTGTTTTTCATCATTAATGAGAAAAATGAAAAATTTACGATTTTGCAAAAATCTTTATTACTGATTGGGCGAGACCGTCTGATAATAAATCTTCTGACTATTTTTTTTTTCTAATAATTAAATTAGAAACAACGTAGGCTATATCTACAGGCTAGATCGAACTATCAATTACGACGATTTAATAATTTTTTAAATAATTTATTCAATAGTGAAGTGTTAAAAGAGGAACAAATGTCCAAAATATATATTCGTCACATTTTCACAATGAAATTATTTTCTTCATCACTTCATCACTGAATTATTTCAATTATTCATTTTATTTTTTTTTCAATTTTTAAAATTGTGTAATTCTTCCAATCATTTCATAATCTCGAATAATAACAAAATTGACATATTAGACGAAGATTTAAAAAAAAATGATTTTTACGAATAAATAATATTTTCATGTTAAAAATGACATTAACACTCTTTGGAGGCGATTGGCTCAGCAGCAATTGAGTCAATTAAAAAGGAAATTCATTTTTAATGTTTTTAAATCGCTTTTTTTTTGGCTTCTGAGGGAAGAGTAAGGAAGATAGAGATTCAAGTGATTTCAGAGTATTTCTTATTTCTTCAAGTAGAGGATTTTTTTTTTTTTTTTTCCAATAAATTCAGATGAAATTGAGGAAATTTGCTTTTTTTAGTCCCACGAATTTCGAAAAAAAAGTTTTACTTAAATTATTATATTAATTTTTTTTTTTTTGGAACATTTTTCTGTGTTTTTTTTTCTTTTTATAATTTCTTTCGCTCTTTTTTTCTCTTCTATTATCTCACTAATTTCAGACTCGAGGAGGCTCTATTGGAGTCGTGCTTCTTGTGGTGTTGTTTGATACTGCAAACCTGGGAATCCACCACCCGTTGCTGTTGCACCCTGCAATGCTCCTGCACCCGGTAGAGTTGCGTATGTATATGGTGTTACGTAACTGGCGGCTGCTGCGTTCGCTGATTTATGAAAATAATAAGAAAATGAGGATTATCAATATGTTAGTTTAAAAATTTGTTTTGAATTTTTTTTTTGATGAAATACGATGAATTGAGGGGAAAGAATTAGTGAAGTTTTGAACGATGATGAATGGTAATTTTAGGGGAGGGTGGGGTAAAATGGACGGATTCTGATTGAGTGGAAAACATGGGTTGAAATTGTTTTTTTGAATTTTTTGGAAAATTTTAGTTTTTTGGACAAGTTTTGAAGGGGTGATTCTTTTGAAAATCGAAAAAATTCACTTTTTCGGTGATATCTCCGGTTTTGTTGGTCGCAGTGACTTGGGGTTCATCTCAAATGAGAGGTGAGCTCATTTCTCATTGATTTAGGTGGTTCAAATTTTTTTTCATCAATTTTTCAAATATTTATAGGCCATTTTCTGAAAAACAGTTTTTGCCCTGTAAGTACTTGAAAAATTGATAAGTTTGTTTTGGAACTACATGAATCGATGGGAAATGAGCTCACCTTTCATTTAAGATCAACCCCAGGTCACTACGACCAATAGAACAAGAGATATTCACGAAAACCTGAAATTGTCTAAAAACAGTAGGATTTCACCTTCAAATCTTGAGCGAAAAATGTAATTTTTGAAAAATTCAAAAAAATAACTTCCGATATATAATTTTCATGCTAAATTTCCTCAGCTTTTCAATGAAATCATCAGAAAAGACTTATCTCCAATATTTTCATCGATTTCGACTAATTTCCATAGCATAAAACACCAGGGCTAACAATCATCCGTTTTACCCCGTCTTTCCTCGAGTAGAATGTTCAAAAAATTCAATGTAATCCTCTTAGTTTTAGTATGAGACATTCAAAGGGCTAAAAAGCAACGAATTTATCCGATTTTCATTTCAGTCCTCCGGAAAATTATTCATGACAACTATTAGTTCTTTCTTTACTTTCACTTGTTTTTTACATCAGAAAATAAGCAGATTAGTTATGAATTAAATTTAAAAAAAAAAAAAGTTATGAATTAATGACGAAATCGGGAATCACGTTAGTTTCGAGCGAGTTAGTAATTAAATTGATGAATCAATTAGTATCAATTATTAAAAGCCGTTAGTTTTTTCAAGGTAATCCCAGTGGCAGGTTCAAATGACCGATTTTCATTTTTTTTTTCCTTATATTTATTATAATTACTGATACTTGATACTTGAACAATGTCCAAGATGATAAATTTTTATTAGATAATGTTATGAATATTCAATATTGTTCCGCATTTGATTCACGCTGTCCCAGTATCTAGGACTGGGATTGGAGGATCCTCGGATTTTAAATACCAATATTGCCGCCATTGATTTTTTCATGTAATTGATTGCATTAATAGTCGTTATATGTCCGGTAATATGTATTTTTCATGATTTCAAAAATTAATAGACATTCTGACGAACTAAAAACATGTAGGGGAGAGTGGGGCAAAATGGACACTGTAATGCAACGGTTAGAGATAGTTTTTTTTTGATGATTCTATTGAAAAGCTGAGGAAATTTTAGCCAGAAAACGAGTGTTAGATGTATTTTTTTCGTTTTTTTTTTGAAAATTCTATTTTTTCAGCGCTTTTGAGGGGTAAAAAGGCATTTGAGCCTTTCCTTTTTTGAACATTTTCAGTTTTTTGCAAATATCTCTGGTTCTATTGGTCGTAGCGATTCGGGGTTGGGCTCAAATGAAAGGTGAGCTCATTTTCCATCGATTTATGAAGTTTTTAATTCAAAAATATCAATTTTTGAGATAGTTATAGGCCAAAAACTGTTTCACAAAACTGTTTCACAAAAATTCTCATAAATACCTCAAAAATCGATATTTTCAAATTTAAAACCCTATGAATCGATGGAAAATGATCTCACCTTTCACTTCCCATCGGAGTTTTTACGCTACGACAGATAGAACCGAAGATATCCTCAAAAAACCGAGATTTATCCAAAAAAAGAAGGGTTTTACCGCTCAAAAATGCTCAAACAAGTCAAAATCGCCAAAAATTCAAGTAAATTAATTCCGGCACTTGTTTCCCTCCTAAAATTTCCTCAGCCTCCCAATGAAATCATCAAAAACAGTCTACCGCCAATATTCCTATTAATTTCAAGAGTTTTCCATAATATTTGTCTAAAACTTTAGATGTGTCCATTCTGCCCCACCTTCTCCTATGATTATATAAGGAAAAAATAGGTCTGTGATCATGAATTTTCGAAGTGAAGCTGAAACTGAACCTCGCTTATGGAGTTTCAATGTTAATTCAATTATTTTCAAAAATTAATTTTGGCCTTATTTGTCCGGTAACATGGGGTAAACCAAATTTTAAAAAATCTCATCATGCTATTCTATCGAGAGTGACTAAAATCGAAGAGGGAAAATGGATTGCCCGAACCACTAGGATCACCTTAATTCTTCTTGTTTTTTTCGCTTTTTTTTTATCTTCCACAATTCTAATTTTTGTATCGCGTCTAAATTCCCTACTTGCGCTGTTTTAAAGACGTACCGGCCGCGGCAGCGCTGGTGTATGGATAGGCGGCCGCTTCAGCAAAGTTGTAGGAGGACGTACCAGGATACGTAGCTGCTGCAGCAGCTGCTGCAGCGGCTGCTGCTGCTGCATTTTGATACTCATAAAATTGTGATGCTGCAGCAACTGCAGCAGCATGGCTCAATTGTGTCGTTGGTAATTGAACAATTCCTCCTGGTGCTGCTGCTGTCAAGTACGGTGATTGATACATGTAACCAGGTGGTACTCTAAAATAAATAAATTAATTAATTAACAATTTTGCTACTGTTTTCTTCATTTTCAAAATTTCTGTAAATTAAAATCAATTTTTTTTCTCTTCTCTTTTTTAAAAATCCATCAATTCACTATATGAAAAAATTCTAAATTCAATTCCCAATGCGACAAAAAAAGGCGCCGAGGCTTTTTTTCAATTTTTCAATGTTTTTGAAAATATATTTTAATGATTTAGCAATTTTGCCATTTTTTTCTGCATTTTTTTCGCTTTTTTTCAAATTAAATTGTAAATGCGTGAGGAGTTCGAGGCGACAGAAAATGATAAATTGTTTCTAAATTGTCGCCTATTTTTTTTTACACACATACATATATGTATATACATATATACACATACAGGTGTTGAACAACAAAGTGCAATTGCATTTTTAAAAAATTGCAATTTACAAAATTATTTATTTATCTCCGTTGTATCAAATAGTTTATCTATTTAATTATATTTAATTCATATGAAATGAGTGTTTATGTGTCAGTGAATTTTTATTGTAGCTGACCTCATTTTATATATTTCCACGTAATCGATCACATACACATACACACACACAGAAATACGTGAATTCTATAATTTACCCTGAACGTTTTTCCATTAAAATTGTGATAAACTAAAAATGAAATGGAGAAAATAGAGGGAAAAAAAGCGTGAAAGCGGTTTTTTTCGCAATTTTTTAGAAAAATTGTTTAAATAAATGGATAAAAAAAAAAAGGTTTTCTCATATCCTGTTGAGCCCTGAACTTTTCATACACGATCGATAACGAAACACTGTCCAGTCTACCTAAGGAAATCAATATTTCCGTTGTCCTGCGGCCTCGAACTCACATAAAAAACTAAACTAGGCTCATCCCCCCACTGCAATTTATTTCTCCACTATTTTTCTTTTTCTCTGTATCTAAAATTGTTGCAACCCCATTACAATCCTCAATACAACAACAGAATTTCATGAAAATTATCGGTTTCCGGAAAATTATCATTCAATTTTTCTTCAATTTCACGATGGAAATTCTTGAAAAAAAAGGAAAAATCAATTTTGGTCTAATATTTGAGATTTTTCAGAATTTTCGAAATTTTCATGGAAATTTTATAAAAGTTTTAAAGAAGTTTCAGATTTTTTTCAATTTTTTCTTCGAATATTTATCCAATATTTTTTCGAATTAAATTCTCAGAGAAATCAATTTTATCATGGATTTTTTTTAGAATATATTTCGGATATAACCGGGATAGAGCGATTTTGTTTAAGCCCCTTTTTTTGCAGCTCCTGAAAGTCTCTACGAAAGTGTTTTAGCCCAAAATCGCTTTATCTCGCTTATTTTCCAGAATATCGAAAAAAAAAAAACAGGTAAAAAAATTGATTTCGAGTGAAAATTTCTTTTTTTTCCTTCAATTTTCTATTTTTTTGTGAAATTGAAGGGAAAAAAAAGGAAAAGGGGAATAAATCCTGTGCCTGTGCATAGGACTTACGCCCCTTTATTTCTCAGGCGAGAAAACGATGAAAATTGAACTTTTCGTCCAAAATTCTTCTTTTCCAAAGAATTAAAAAACCTAAAATTGAAAATTTCCGCATTTCCACTATTTACCGAAAAAATTCTCTTTTCTCCCGCTTTTTTTTTCAAATTTTCCTGCTGAAATAGGGAAAATAGGGGGAGAAGGGGGGGATTATTGTAGAGGAGTTATCTAACGGAAGTATCTTCACAAAAAAC
Organism: Aleiodes alternator; assembly: GCA_963921955.1. Taxonomy (NCBI): domain Eukaryota; kingdom Metazoa; phylum Arthropoda; class Insecta; order Hymenoptera; family Braconidae; genus Aleiodes; species Aleiodes alternator. The sequence goes on along the minus strand of OY998107.1, from coordinate 3,403,976 downwards.
CGAGGAGTAGTACATTATGGATGGAGGCACTCGCGTGCCAGTGTCCGTCATTTGGTGCTCCAATGTGCCCACCTGTCTCTATACTTCCCCCCCCCCCCCTTATTCACCCCTTCTGACTAACCGCAAGTAGCAAATGACCCCCATGTTGGTATTTTTACATTCTTGAATTAACGAATACGTTATTTTTTGAATTTAAAGGAATTATCATAACATATAACACACCCGTTTCCCTTAAAATTAAAAAAAAAACAAAGTTGAAAATTTGAAGAAAAAAAAAAGAGTTAAAAATTTAAAGAATAAAGAAAAAATCGTGAAATCCTTTTTTCCTTTTTTTTTTTAAATTTAAAACTAAAATTCGTGAAATTCCTTTTTTTTAATTAAAGAAAAATCGTAAAATCCCTCTTTTTTGTATTTTTTTAATGAAAAAAAAGCTCGATCGTAGAAAAAAGATTGAATTTTTCTTTAATTAACGCAATTATCAATGGGAATTGAATAGAATTACGTGAAACTCAGGCGCAATGAGGCTGCATGTGTGAAAAAGAGGGAGGGAGGAGGGGTTCAGAGGGAAAGTGGGGAGAAATCGCGAGTAAATCGTTTTACGGTGCGGTCACGAAGTCCAACAATGCAGGGGTTATTGAGGCAAAAGAGAAGAAGAAGGGTGGGGATATATTGCACTAAGTTATATCGTAGTCCGAGTGGCTTCCGTGACGGAAACAAGTAACTACCCCTCGATTTCCGACGCAAAGTGGCCAGCAAGTAGATTACGATCAGAGAGTCTACCACCCCTCTTCACCCTCCCCCCTCCTCCCTTTTACCCACGGCACCCTCCGTAATTTTTGTGCAGTGCAAATTTTAAGCAGCGAGATTTTTCGAGTGAAGAAAGAGAAAAAAATGGAATCAATTCGTGTGGATATCATTTTTCGAGGTTTTCTCTTCTTCTTCTTTCTTGGGCTATGCTAGGTAGAGAGCTGGCCTTTAGCCCTCTGCACTGAGGGAAATTTTTTTTTTTCTAGAGATAAAAAGTAATTTTGAGACGAAACTCTTTTCTTATCTGCGATGAACAATGTGAGAAGAGTAGAGAATTTAATTGAGAGAAATCTATACCTATTTCTCTCAATATTAATTGTTTTGAGTTCGAACCTGCATCAGATGAATAAACATTTTTTTTTTTTTTTGAAAATTTGCTAACAGATGATGAAGAAACAATCATTTGCCCAAATCTCCCATCTGCATGAATTCAATGTCAATCATATTAGCCATTAATATTTTCACGTGAAATTTTCATCAAATAATAATGTATTTTCACGAAATAGGAAATCTTAGTCCGAACATACCCCAATTTGGCTCAAAATCGGAATGTATTTTTCTCTCAGTGTAGCTATACAATCATACACTGAGAAAAAAAAAATACATTTCCTTGACAAATTTATTTTCCAATTGAAGAAAAAAGAATTATAATCAGGAACAATTTTTTTTAATTAATTAACTGGTTGATTCATGTTAATTTTCATGGTATGGGGAGGAGGGGTGGTCTAAATTTGTTATCCAGTGTTAGATAGGGGGGGGGGGGTTGGAAAATCATGGAAAATAGCGAGAGTTTCCTCCATGTGGTCATGTATTAGGCTGATCGTTTCTTTAAGAGAGGATCTCTCGATCCTCTGAAAAGGTTGAGCTCCCAGCCTCCCAGGGAGGAAAAATCTGCTTCTTAATGGGGGAAAACTGTTTCGAGGTTTTTTGGGGGGTGTTTTTTTTCTCGATTGGGGTAGGCGCCTGCGCGTGGGTGGATAATCCAATGGGATCATCCGCCAATCCGCGAACGAGAAAGTCCAACCAATGGAATTTTTGGGGCGTGGTGTGAATTCCTGGTATTTACACGGTAAAGAGTAAATTAATGGATTTTTTTTCGGTTTGAGATAATTGAAGATTGAGGGAAAGATGGGGTGAGAAATGGACATATGTTAGTTTTGGTATTTTATAGTGCGGAAATTGTGTGAAATCGATGAAAATACTGGGGATAGGTTTTTTCTGATGATTTCAGTGGAAAGCTGAGGGAATTTAGCATGGAAATCATATATCGGAAGTTATTTTTTTGAATTTTTCAAAAATTCAATTTTTTGCTCAAGATTAGGAGGTCAAATCCTTCCATTTTTGAAAAATTTCGGGTTTTCGGGAATATCTCTGGTTCTATTGGTCGTAGCGACCTGGGGTTGATCTTAAATGAAAGGTGAGCTCATTTCCCATAGATTCCTAGGGGTTTAAAAGGAAATTATCAATTTTTCAAGTAATTATAGGGCAAAAACTGATTTTCAGAAAATGGCCTATAAGTATTTGAAAAATTGAAGAAAAGAAATTTGAACCACATGAATCGATGAGAAATGAGCTCACCTTTCATTTGAGATGAACCCCAGATCGCTGTGATCAACAGCACCTGAGATATCGCCGAAAAAGTGAATTTTTTCGATTTTTGAAAGGATCACCCCTTCAAAACTTGTCGAAAAACGTAAAATTCCAAAAAAAATTTCAAATAATTAATTTCAATCCATGTATTCCATCCGAAATTTCCTCAGCTTTCCAATGGAATCATCAGAAAATCTCTGTCTCCAACCATTCAATCAGAATCTACCCATTTTACCCCATCTTCCCCTCAAGGAAATGAGAACATCAACCAGAATAGAGTGGGAGGTGACCAAAACTCGAAAAATCACGAGTCGAGCCAAATATTTTGGAGAGTCAACTTGAATTATTTGCAACTGAAACTTCAACCGTGACAGGTGGATAATTTTCTAATTGTCTATCTCTCTCCCTCTCGAAATCAGAAATAGAACTGCATTGTTTCGCAGCTTCTCTGTGACAAAAGAAGATTTACTGGGTCGCAAAAATTGAAAAAAACCCTTAAATTATGATGAAGTCCATTAGATTTATGGAGAGAAAAAAAGACACAAGTAGAGAGTAGCATTTTGAATTTTTTTTTGTGCATGTATGTGCCTGTGTCTGTGTGCATGTGGGCGGTTTAACTCATGATTTTTAGAATTCTCTCAAAGTTTTATTATTCAAAGTGAGATTGCTCGCGTCAACTAGTGCGACATGGTACGACAGGTGGATCTAAATAAAGACTTGGGAGCAATGCCAGGGATTTTTAGATGAAAAACCCAACGTGGCAACTCTGTGGGTGACTCTTTAAAGAGTCTTACATGCTTCGTTTATCCACTGAAAGCCCTTGCCCACACTGCGAGTGCTTTTTTTTTCATTCCAATCGAAAATAATTCACTCTTGAGTTGAAAAGATAATTGAAAAATGCATTTTTTTAAGGGCTTTGCCTTTTTTTTAAGAGCTGAGTTGTAAAATTGACGAAATTCTGAAAATTTGATAGTTTTATGGGGAAAAAACTATTGAAAATTGCTTTTTTTTCAGGGGCTTTGACTCTTTTTTGAGGGCTGAGTTGTGGAATTGACGAAATTCTGAAAATTTAGTGGTTTTGTAAGAAGAAATAACGAATTTTGAAGCGAAAAATCATTTTTGTTGCGATTTTAAGTTTTTAATTATAAAAGAAATGCGGAAATTGAAGGAACCATTCAAAATAAAATATTCTCAATGATTGCGTTGAAATTTTGAGAAAATTTCAGATAAAAAACATTTTCCGGAATGCATTTTTTTCAATTTTTTCGAAAATTCGACTTTTTTGATAAAAATTTCGAGAAAAAAAAAGTTATTTTACGATTTTCCTGGTTTTTATTGATACGAGCGCAAGAAGTCGATGTCCATTGGAATTGTTAGCTCATTTTCCATCAATTTATGTGCTTCTCAATTAATTTTTAACGTTTTTTAAACAAATTTCGAATGGATTTTATGAAAATCAGTTGATCCCTCCCCATAAGTCTATAAAAAATGACCGAAATTAATTCAGAACCACCCGAATCGATGGAAAATGAGCTCATATTTCCACTGGTTATCGAATTTTTGCACTACGACCAATAAAACCAGAAATATTTTTAAAAAGTTAAATTTTTTCGAAAATTTGAAGGAAAAAAATCCTGGCACATGTTTTTCCATGGAAATTTTCTCAATTTTCCAATGAAATTCTCAAAAAATTGATATCTCAAGCCATTTTATGGGAATCTCTATTTCTAAACCATGAATTTCCCAATTTTTCGTTTTTTATTATATAAAAAAATATATTATTTTTCTTCCTTTCCACTAGCGAACATCGATCTATATTTCTTGATGATTATTCATCCCTCCACGATGATTTAATGGATGAAAATCACCTCCAGGGACTCTTTATCACGTACATTCTCACTGTTTAATCATTCTAATACCGTAGTTTTTATTCTCACGCAATTACGGAAAGTGCGGTTCATTATTTGTTTTTTTTTTTTTTATTGACTCAAACGGTTTCAGTTATTAGAGTCGATAAACTTCGTATTGTTGACACAATGGAGTTTTCTTTTCTTTTTTTCTATTTTTCCTCCAAATCAAAATATGTCACCTCGAACTACTCATAAAAAAAAATTCAATACTCGAATGTAATTCTCATTTAGCGCAATTAATTTTGAAGAATACTAAAATTCCCCGGAATTTGAAAATTCAAATATAAAAAGTGCGGGAAATTTGAATTTAAAAAAAAAAAGAAAATTATGAACTAATTTTCAATTTCATCGTCATCAAAAAAATTAATTAAAAATTAATTTATATTTTCTTCTATTTTCGAAATTTCTCTATTTTTTCAATAAAATTCTCAAAATTTTCAAAAATTAAAGAAATTCCTAATAAACAATAAAATCATAGGGGAGAGTGGGGAAAAATGGACACTGTTATGAAACGGTTAGAGATGGATTTTTTTTAATGATTCCATTGAAAAGCTGAGAAAATTTTAGCCGGAAAACAAGTTTCAGATGCATTTTTTTCGATTTTTTTGAAAATTCGACTTTTTTCGGCATTTTTGAGAGGTGAAAGCCTTTGCTTTTTTGAAAGTTTTCAGTTTTTTGCAAATATCTTTGGTTCTAGTGGTCGTAGCAGCTCGGGGTTAGTCTTAAATGAAAGATGAGCTCATTTTCCATCGATTTATGGGGTTTTTAATTCAAAAATATCAATTTTTGAGATAGTTATAGGCCAAAAACTGTTTCACAAAACTGTCTCACAAAAATGCCCATAAATACCATAAAAATCGATATTTTTTAATTGAAAACCCCATGAATCGATGGCAAATGATCTCACCTTTCACCTCCCTTCGAAATTTTCAAGCTACGACAAATAGAACCGAAGATATTCTGAAAAAACTGAAAATTTTCAAAAAAAAGGAAATTCACCCCTCTAAAGTGCTCAAAAAAGTCAAAATTGCCAAAAATTCTACAAAATTAATTCCGGCACTTGTTTCCCGCCCAAAATTTCCTCAGCTTTCTAATGAAATCATTAAAAACAATCTACCGCCAATATTTCTATTAATTTCGAGAGTTTTCCATAATATTTGCCGAAAAATTCAGATGTGTCCATTTTACCCCTGATGTCCATTTTGCCCCACTTTCTCCTATTTAAATTAAACCGAGACGCCTCGCCGCGTTGGTTAAATCAACTAATTGCTTTTAATATCTTTCAAATTCACGTACAACAATAAAAAAAAATTTAAAAATATGAAAATCCAAAAAAAAAAGTAGTACGGAAAAAAATAGTGAGGAAAACCACAACAACAATACACAACAACACAATCACACCAATAGCGACACCAAAAGTGTAGTGTAAGCTCTCACCACACACGCAAGAGTTAATTTTTAATTTTTCATGAAAAAAAAAAAAATTTATATATTTTTTCTCCTCATCGTTCTTTCAATTCAATTATTATTTCATTGTAATGATATAATTTCCTTTTCTTGTTAGACAGAGAAAGAGAGAGAAAGACGGTTGAATTTTGACCCATTTGTGAATTTTTATATTATTTCTTTTTTTACCCAGAAAAAAAAAAACGAAAATTACCTAAGTTTAATTAGTGTAATTTAACTGTTCTTGGTTTTTCTAGTGTTTGAACAAAAAAAAAGAGTTAATGATACAAATTTGACTCTATTTATAATTCAGGAGTTGTAATTTTCTCTTTTTTTCGTACTCTATGGGGAATTATTTATGTTCGCTCTTAGAATTCATTTTTCACATTTAAATAAATAATTTCTATTTAAATAATGAATTTATTTTTTTTTTCTTTTAGTTTCGATGATTAAAAAAAAATTAAATTAATCAGATAATTAATTCAATAAATTCAAAGAAAAAATATTTACTATTCGAAAAATAAAAAAATATATTAGAAAATCATTTGAAATTTCCCGCCACAAAAAATTTAAACGAGCGTGACAAATTGTTCACACTTACACGAGCTATTAGAATGTAATGAGCACGATTAAAAAAAAAAAATATGTAAGAAAATGTATAATGAAAGTGAGTTTTCAAAAAAATAAACAATAAAAAATTTGGAAAAAAACCATTAATTGATTATTTGTCACGTCAACGAAGTGTTTATTAATTAATGAATTATAACCACTACTTCAACGACTGATTAAGAGAAAAAAAAATCAAAAGATTTTAATTTTCAAAATAAAAGTGTAAATAGTGAAGATCAAGAATAAAAAAATTGAAAAAAATAAATAAAAAAAACAGAGAAAAAAAAACGGTAAACAAACAAATGTCAAAAAAAGTTACAAAAAAATCTCTCAACAAATCTCAACCAATCCTCACGTAATTGGAAAAAAAAATGGTAAAAAAATATAAAAAAAAACGTAGAATTAATAAAACCACACCCCAACAAAATTCGATCATCCTCGCAAAAAAAAAGGAAAAAAAAAAATTACGTGTATTATCAAAAAAAGAAAATAATTAAAAAATACTGAATAATAATGTTTGAATATGTACTCATGAATTGTTTTTGGGGGTTTCTCGATCATCCCTCTTTCCCCACAATCCCAAATAATTCAGTTCAATTATTTTTTATATCTTTTATCCTCCTCATTATTCATTTTTTTGTCTCAAAATAAATTAATTTTTTTTTTTTTTTGTCAATTAATTTCTCCTTCCTTCTCCATCAACCCCATTCCCTCTCACTCCTCGATGTGCCTTCTTGCACGTTCACCGAGATGCTGAAATGTCATTTTCAATTTTTTTTTAAAACACATTTTGTTGCTTTTTCTTTTACTTTTAATTTCTATTTCATTTATTTTCTTAACTAAAAAACAACGATTTTTTTTTTTTATTTTAAAAAGTTGGAAAAAGAGTTTTGCGTATTCTGGATTATTTTCCGAGGCTTGCGGTGCTTTTAAAATTCCCGCTTGTGTCTTCATTTTCATAGTCAATTGAAATAAAGAGAATGTTTTTAAAAAATTAAATAAAAATGAATTTTGACGAAAAAAATAAATAAAAAGTAATAAGTCTTCATTCACATTCAGTTTTTCCGGAATATCGAGGAAAATAATGGAAATACGAAAATTGTCATGGAAAGCTTTTTTGCAGGTCTCCCCCCTCCCTCTCCCCCTTTCTGCAAAGAAGATATTCACAAAAATTTCGATATTTCCCTTCAATTCCCAGATATTATATCAAAATATTATAGAGTGGATTTTTCAATTCTGTTAAAAAAATTTTGAATAAATCTTCTCTTCATTCTAATTGACTTTGAAATTTTTTAAAAGTTTTTTTCAAATTAATTCTAAACAATAATCAAATGATATAACATGTAACTCACCCATACTGGCCAGGAAGAACAGTTGGATAACCAGCCCTAATTCCAGCTGCAAATGGAAATGCTGTAATGAAAAGATATAAATTTTCGGTGAGCAATGAAATATCATTTGTCGATAAAATACAAAGTGCAAATATTTGTATTATCACGAGACGTGACCTAGAAATACCAATTTTCCAAGGAAGCTCGAAATTGTTTACATAAAATGCGTCGAAATTGCCTGCAGTGAGACGCATTGACGATTGCCTGAGTCATATAGTTCGGATCTCATGCATTGATAAAACTTATTGATCTCCGGTTTGTTGCAATGAAAATATTCGTTTTCTATGATTTTTCTTATTGGAATTATTGGTAAAAACCCATAGAAATAGAAATCAAAAATGCTCATTCCTTTTTCAAAAAAAGCGATTTTTTTGAAAAAAAAAGAGCACGTGTTCACATTCTTCCTTTAATAATGAGCACTTTTTCACCGGAAAAAGAGCTTAGAATGGACTCCTTCATCATTCAAGGTAATATCCCAGAGTACATTCGATAAAACAGGGAAAAATGAGGATTTGTAGGCCAGTGTCCAATCAATTGCTGATAATTAGGGGATAAATGCTTCAATTTACCCGAAAAAGTGATTAAACTATTCGAAAATCATATCTTCAGCTGTGAATATAATTTTTTTTATTTCTCAAATTTTTTTAACATTACTAATCTCCTATCACATGCATGAGACAGAGAGAGAGGCAAATAGTTACGACTACACTCTAATTAAAATTTCTCAATAACTATAGGGTGAATTGAATATTTTTTTCTTCTATTATTTAGTTAAAATGCTGTTCTCTTCGCCAATTGTTTTTAAATAATGGGTCAACCCTGTGGTTTTTTAGTAATTTCGTTATTTCCGTCCGATTTGGGGCGTTTCATCCCCGCCACCGGTATTTTCAGTAACTTTGATAATTCATATCTCATAAACTGCACCGACAAAAAATATGAAAAAATTCAGAAAAACGTAAAAAAATATCATCTTTGATAAACCAACCAAAAAAAAAGGGATCAACTATATCCAAGTTGGCTGTGTTCAATTATTTTAAACAAAGAGAAACGGAACAAGAGTGATACAAAATTTTGGCATTGATCCCATCTATTTGCAAAACTCATTCGAAATAAAACGAATCGCTGCAAATGATTCAGTCGACATTTGGAAGACGTCAGGAAATTTTCATGTCTCCATTGTCACTTTTTGGCTCTTAACAAACGAGAAAAAAAAGAAAAGAAAAATCGTTATTTTATCTGCAACCCTCTCGTGTCTCTTTGCGATTGGAAAATGTCACTTGATTTGTTTTTCAAAGGCAACTACTAAATTGATGATGCTTCGGATGATATAAACTACATTAACATTGACATACGCAAAATTTCTCGTTTTTTTTTTTGGCAGTTATTCAACGACGTGGAACATCAGGATAATTGCCAAAGTTCATTTCCCAATAATTTACAATATTTTTCTGTAATTCTTGTATTTATCCGAGATTATTCTTCAACAAATAAGAGGGAAAATGAAGGATCACTCGCAGTTAACTGGGGAAACGCGTACACACATCAACCTGTTTTTATAAAAAATTCATGAATCAAAATCGATGGCTTCCCTGGGGCATTCAATTACAACTCTAACTAAGAATTTATTACAAGTTTTACAACATACATGTACATGTGTAAATAATTCTGTTATTATCTAACAACTGTTGTAATCATTTATCGTTTTACTGTAAAATTTATCGAAAAAAAATTCAAACTTTGCTTCCGTAATAACTTCCAATTTATCTTTTCATAAAGAAAAATCATTTTTTATGGAAAGATTAATGACAAAAATAAAAAAAAATCTGACCATTCTTGAAAGTGAGATTTTTTTATAATTCTTTTTTTATATAATAATTCTTTTTTTTAATATTCAGGAATTTTTTAGAATTTTTTTTGGATTTCATTAAAAATCTTTAATTTTCTACATTTTTAAGAAAATAAGAGAAATGACCATTTTTCAATTCTGCGGCAAATTTACTCACCAGCTTGAAGATTTCCTCTAGGTTTAGCTCCCAATATCGCAAGATTAACATTGGCCTTTCTCCCATCAATAATCGGATTTGGGTCCTTGCATGCACGTTCAGCTGCCGGTCTGTCTCCCATTATTACCTAAAAAAAGACCCCCAAAAAAACGAAAAAATGAGAAATAGTCATCCCTCACCAATTTTCCACTCTCAACTGAAAAGAAAAAGAATTCTTCTGACACCAAAATTTTTTCCAACAAAATTTTCCTTCGCAATTTTCATATCTCTATGTAGATATATATATATATCTATATCGTAATTTTCTGAAGTCAAGTGAATTTTCTACAACTGTTTCAATTTTCTTGCAGCAAAACTTTTTCTTCTCATGAGAAATCACAAAATAAAAAGCAACAAGAAGAAAATTTTTCGAAAATTTGTTAAAAAAGAAAGAATAAAGCCACAAATTTTATCAAAATCAAGACCAACTAAAATGCACTGCAAAAAAAAAGGAAAAAAGAAGCAAAAAAAATTGATAGGCTCATTCATTTCCATGTTTATAGAATTTGTTCAACATTTATGGGAGATTGGAAGATTAAAATTGGAAACATGTGGAAACATTTTTCGAAAAATGACCCAAAAACTTCGAATTTCGAATTTCTCGAGATGAAACTAATCTTTTTTTTGTGACATTTCGCTTATTATTTAGGAAACTTGAATAATGAGCAAAACGTCGTGATTTAATAATAATTTAGTATTGTGTTGCTTTGAATCTTCCAATCTTCCATAAATGTTTTAGAAGAAGCAAAAAAAATGTGCTCTTCAAAATTTCTTAGTTTCATGAAAAAAAAAAACTAAAACGCAGAAATAAACCACTGCACACTTACAAATCCATATCCCCTACTTTTGCCAGTCTGTCTATCCGTTATGACAACAGCTTCCTCAATGTCTCCATAAACATTGAAATGTTCTCTCAGGCTTTTATCAGTTGTGTGATATGGTAATCCACCGACAAATAGCTTTGTCCACGTTGTGTCTTTTTGTTGTGGTGTTACACCAGTCAATGCACCAAGGCTCGTAACTAATTCATCTGAACCAGGAGCACCACCCAACGTACTTAGTCCTGCATTTCCTGGCATCAGCATATTTACTGCTTGCATATAGCTTTTGTTGAAAATAATTAATTTTATTTAATAAAATTGTGTTTTTTATTTTTTTTTAAGTTTAGGTGAGTCTTCAGGTTTCCTCAGTGTATCACAGACTTCATCTGAGCGTTTGCCTGCAAAAAAAAATAGAAAACTTCATTTCTTTTTGTGTAAAGTGTTTTTTTCAGGTTTCTCATAAAAAAAAGCTTATGCACTTTTTATGGGGAATATCTTTTAGGCGAGTGGAGATACGAAAATTTGTCAAGATACCTTTTTTCAAGAGAATTTCAGGGGCTACAAAAAAGGTTCTATGGAAAATTCCCCTAGGTCCATTACTTTTCGAGATATCTTTGAAAGAAAGATGCAGGGGATTTTTTTTATATTTTATTTTAAAAATATGCAGAATTTTTTATTTTTAAGATAATTTTAAAAAAAGATACTTTTGCAATTTTTTAGGGGGAATATCTTCGAAATGAGGAGATTTTGTTGATTAATTCTATTCACCCCTGATAGTTTGTCGAATTTTTTTTGAACGTTTTTCAATTAATATTCCTTTGGATTCACGAGGTGAAAGGGGGAATGAAGGGATTCTAAGACTCGGTTTTTTTTTTTTTTTTCATTTCTTCTGTTGTTGGATCGTTGAATAATTTTTCTACAGATGCAAATACGTGTTTTAGAAATAAAAAAAAAAGAGAGAGACACACAACCGGTGGGCCAGGTGTTTTGTTCACCCATGAGTCCGGGGAGAGTAGGTTTTCCCGCTCAATTTGAACGAACCTGCTTCTACCCACTTTATACACTATGATGATAATAGTACACAACAGGGGTACATGAACAGAGTATTTATTTACAACCGTTATATTTCAATTCAAAATTCAGTAGTGAAGAGGTAAAACAGGATAAATCGACTTATGTTTGTGATCATTTTCAAGGAAATATCTCGGAAACTAAAAGAGATAGAGCGATTTTCGCAGAATTTTTTTTTCGTAGCTTTTGAAATTCTCAACGAAAGCGATTAGGACAGAACCGCTCTATCTCGTTTTAGTTCCGGAATATTAAAAAAAATTGGGGTTGAAACAAAAATTCATTAACTATTAATGTAACAATTATCAATTTATCTGGAAATTCAAGTTTTTCATTTTTCTTAATTATTTTGTTGATTTATCTCGAAAAAAAATCAATTAAATGTATGCAAAAGCCCAAAAGCTGAGGCTCTCGAGCCAAAAATCGATAGAAATGATAAGAAATCACAATATTGTACAAAAGTGGGGCAAAATGGACCATCACAGCAAAATATGACTCAGCAATTTTTCTTCAAAGTGAAGGATTTCATGAAAAAATCTGCAAAAAATTTGAGAAACTGCTCCAATATGTGTAGTTTGTTGTTGAATTTTTCTTCCTCAACTTCTTCACTCTCAAAAAAAGTTCCAAATCATTTCGACCCACAAGCCCATTTTGCCCCGTCCTCTCCACAGAATTTAAATAAATCTGTAATTCTCTGTACAAAAAGAAAATCCCCATTTCCCTTTGAAATTCCCAAAAATTTGAGAAAAATCATTTTGTGGAGACAAAACAAACCCCGAAAAAATTACGAAACATTCTCCCTGACTAATCTCCAAAGTAGTCAAGAAGTAGAGACAGAGAGGAAGAGATGGAGGGGTAAGGAATTCCTTTTATTTTCATCCAATTCCCCATGTGTTCTACGACATTCGATCGGGTAGGGGCCAGTAGTAGGCCTCTGGGGCTCACAAACATGAGCGTAAAAGTTTTTATTCAAAGGCAGCTGTGGCCCCCCCTCTGCCCGTTGCAAGAACCGGTGCACAAGCCATACACACACATACGCACGCAAATCCAATATTATTATTGTTGAAAAAGTAGTAGAATCATTGTGTGTACAGAAGGAAATATACATGGAATGGAATTACGGTCTGTGTGTATGTGTATGTGTGTCTGTTCTTCAGGTAAAGCACATGGGGGCTGCTGCTAGTTACAGGACGACCTTATAACGAGAACAAAGAGAGGGAGGAAAGGACGGGGAAAAGAGGATGATGGCAGGGGTGGGGGGGGGCTAAAACGAATTTTACGAATAAAAGAGAGCCTGGCGTTAATATTATGGAGTTCTCGAAGGTAAAGTGAGGCAAAGTACAAGGAACAAGGAGAAAATGTTCATTCAAAATTTCTATATATATATATATATATCTATATGTATTGTAAATTTTTGGAGTAAAGTAAGATTTTTCATCAACTAATTTAATCATCTACCAACAAATATTTTTTTTCCTCACTTTATTTTGCAAATTGAATAAATTATTAAAGTTATTTTTCGAAGATTTTTTCCACTTCAAACGAATTTTATTCTCTTTAAAGAATTTGATTTCATGTTATTTTCATAAAGCTGTAGAATTCATTTGGAATCAATAACCCATAGGAAAAAAGAAAACTCATGATGAATAAAAACATTTTAAGCAGAAAGTGTGGATTTTTTTCGACTTTTTTTTCGTCGCAAGCAACCAAATGTCCATAATTCATCTTTTGTTTTTTTTTTGAAGAAAATGTATATAGTTGATCTCAGAAACTAAGGGGCATAAGTGCTATGCTTAAACAGAGGACTTACGCCCCTTTGTTTCTAAACAATCAACGATTAAAATTTATTGTAAAACTGTATTTCTGGATTATGAGACAATAAACGTTGTTTCGAAGAAACAATTTAAAAAAATTGAAGAATTATTATTACTATTATTATTTTGAAAATGACGCTTTTTTCGCAGCTTTTGGACCAGATGAAATGGCAAGTTTATAAATAAAACACATCAGGAGATGCGCACGTGCGCTTTGGGTCTTGAAATCCCATGCCTGAGTACTTGAAAAAGTTTAGATACTATTTTTAAAGGAAATATTACAAAATGAATTTTATCAATGAAAATTGACGATAGTTCAAAGGTTTTTCATCATGAAATTGCGGATTTCAGGGTTTAACCGTAATATTATTTATTATTATTATTAATATAAAAATTTCATGAAAATTTCAGGTAAATTTCGAAAAAATCAGGAAAATCTCAAATATAGTAGAATGAAACTGATTTTTTATTCTCTCTCTTTTTAATTATCTGATTAATTTCCATGATTAAATGTTCAATTTTAGCAGTTGTTCATAGGAATATTTGAGAAAAAAATTGTGAAAATTTCTCTCTTTTTATTCGCTTCTTCGAGAAGTATAAATTATATAAAATATTCCAAAAACTCTTCATTATAATCCCAAAAAGAAGCCAAAAGAAGATCGCCCCATTGTATGTGTGTGTATCTTCTCATTTTATTATTATTACCCACAAAGAAAGAACAAACAAATAAAAAACACACTATATATATATATATATATATATATATATATATATACATCACTCACCGCATAAAATTCCACGATTTTCTCGGAAAAATCACAGTGTAAAATCTTCTTTTTTTTTCCTTCCAATATAATTTCACTCAAAAATTTTCCAATTCCCAATTTTGTTTAACACAAAATGAGCATTAATAAAAAAAAAAAAAAAAAATGAAAAAATTATCCAGGCACTCTTCTTTTTTTTTTCTTGTTTGCGGAACAAATTTAGCTTCAAGGCACAGACGTTCGTTTCCTCGTTTTCGTAACACACGTTGTGAAATCCTATTTTTTCTTTCAATTTTTGTACGAAAAAGAAAAAATGTTGTGACTATATTTTCACTAATTTTTTTTTAAATAAATAAATTAATTAATAATCGATGAATTTATCTATCTAACATTTAAAGAATAAACGCACGAGTTTATTTACCAATTTTTGGTAATGCTTAATTTATTTGGAGTATATATTTTTTCTTAATTTTGGGGGCGACTAATATATATATATATATGTATATATATACGCACGCTCAACAAAAACACAACCGTCACGTACAAAGATCCACGTGCGAATGCCGTTGAACGGCCAGCAGCTGCTAAACACACATATACATAGACACACAGAGACACGAAATCGCCTGGTTCGTCAGTGCCTCCTGGGGCGTTAACTCTCATTGGTTAGAATCGAGTCTCTTTTACTCCCACCAAGCAAACACATTTTTATCCCTCTGTGGCTTTTACTCACTTGCTCTCTCTCATTGCTCGTTGTTTCGTTCTTCGTTTCCGTTTCTTTTTTTCTCCCCGTCTTTTTTTTTTTTTTTTAAACACTCCGACGCAGTCTACTCGGCATGGATAATCGACTGCCAGGGCTCTTCTATTCAAAATTTCACCACGTGTTCATATTTTTAAACTCGATTTTCAGCGGTTTCAATCGAGTAAAATACGGAAAAGTTAGAAATATTAGAGTTGATCCCTTATTTTTTTGATGGCTCATCAAAGATTATGTTTTTTTTACGTTTTTCTGAATTTTTTCATGATTTTTGTCCGTGCAGTTTATGAGATATGAATTATCAAAGTTACTGAAAATACCGGTGGTGGGGATGAAACGCCCTAAATCGGACGGAAATAACGAAATTACTGAAAAACCACAGGGTTGACCCATTATTTGAAAACAATTGGCGAAGAGAACAGCATTTTAACTAAATAATAGAAGAAAAAAATATTCAATTCACCGTATAGTTATTGAGAAATTTCAATTAGAAGGTAGTCGTAACTATTTACCTCTCTCTCTGTCTCATGCATGTGATAGGAGATCATGTAAAAAAAAATCGAGAAAAAAAAATTATATTCCCAAGCTAAAAATATGACTTTCGAATAGTTTAATCACTTTTTTCGAGTAAATTGAAGCACATTTTTCCCGAATTATCAGCAATTAATTGGAAACAAACCTACAAATCCTCATTTTTTTCTATTTTATCGACCGTACCCTGGAATACTACCTTAATTCGAAAATTCTCAGGATTTTTTTGGACTATTTATTCATCGTATTCTGCATTTCATGTAGAAAAATGAATTATTTAACTAGATATTGATTTCTTTCTGATGATACTGCGTCATTTTTTTGGAGGGTGAAAATCCTCGAATAAATTATTTCCGAATGAGTAAACTCTGAGAATCATCTGATTTATGTCAGATTTTTTTTTTTCAGAAGGGGAAATATTTTCTATTTTTTTTATCCAGAGAACTAGGTAAATTTCCCATAGAAATAATCATGAAAACAATCAATATTCGTTCAAAAATATACAGTTTTCACCAGTTTTTTTTTAATATCTCGGAAACAAAGTGTTAAAAGACTCATTATTTTTTCAATTCTCTTTTTGGCAGAAAATTTCAAGATCTACAAAAACAAAAAAGAATTAGATCAAAATCGATCAATCTCGCTTAGTTCCCGAAATATCTGCAAAAAAAACCAAATGATGCAATAAAATCCTTTTTTTTCTCAATTTTTTACAACATGTCTCAATTCCTCAAAATAATGATTTACTCAAGAAAAAATAAAAGGTTACTTGAAGTTGATTAATATGGACTTTATCTTACACTGACGCTTTACAACGTACAATCTATAAACTACCTCTTTACTGGCCCCGTCTCTGGTTTCTCGTTTCTATTCTTGCCCAAACGGTAACACACTCGTCTCTTTCAATCCAGACGTTCCGTTCTCCTCCAACCCCCTTTAGCAGCCTCTTTCGCCAATATTCGCAACAATTAAATTCTCAAGGTTCAACACAGCCTGAAAATTACCGAATCGTCTATTTCTCATTTTCTCGCAATAAAATGCGCAAACTACCCGAATATACCATGATCGCCGGAGTTTCTGACAGTGTCCCAGTAACTGACGATTACTGCAAATTTGTCAGTTTTTCAGTTTTAAATAATCTATTTAAATGTACAATATATTGCTTAATATTCAATTTTTGAGCTCATTTGACGCAGCAATTGTGTATTAATATAATTAAACTGCATTCAATAAGCGAATAGTTGTTGCCTTCAATTAACCCTTGAGAACTCGCGCCCATGAGATTGGCGATTTTCGTCGCGGGATGATATATATATTTCACGGTTATAATTTGATTATAACAAGCAGACATATTTTATTCTCTATCTTTATATATTCTAGGATATATTATCAAAGACACATTTAAAGATAGGGGAAAGTGGGGCAAAATGGACCCATTTGTTAGAATGATTTGAGATTTTTTAGAGAATAGGCAGTTTTATGAAAAAATTTGAAAAAATTATACAACAATGGAAACATATTGGAGCATCTTCCCAAATTTTTTCAAATTTTTCAATCGACTCCTTCATTCCAAAAAAAATTCCTGAATTACGTTGTTGCAGAGGTCCATTTTGTCCCATTCTCCCTTATATCTTGTTGTTATAATTTCAATTATATTAAAATATATTTTTTATTATAACTGGATAGATTATTAAGAAAATATAATTTCGAAGATATAACTGCACATATTATAGGGATGTAAGTAATTGTAATAAATTATATCTGCTTACATTTTAGGATAGAACTTTTTTCGTGGGGGGAGCGTGGCGCTGCACGTGTTGAGTAAAGTGCGACGTTGCCAATAACCATTTAACGACTCATAGTGCCAGTCATTTTCATACACACAGACCGAGTGATATGGCAATACGGTGGAGAGAATTTCCACTACGATTTCAGTAGAATAGTGAGCAGTGCGCCACATTCCGGGATCGAAGCCACAGAGAATTATTATTTTTTCATATAAAAAAAATATATTCCACAGAAAAAAATGTCCTTTTCGATTGGCAACATTACACGAAGAGTATTCCAAAAGTTTCAATTTAATATTTTTGGTCTATTATTTGATATTTACATTCTTGTACAGAGAGTGCTTTCAAGTAAATATTAAAGCTGTCAGAAACTACCCCTGAAATATCAGAAACCAGGCCAAACACTTTAAATTCTGGATTTTTTAAAAAATTCAAGTGTCCAAAAATTTCACCGAATGCCTCAATAATAAAAGAATGTCGATCCAGGAGCATCAGCTGTTGAAATTAACGTTTCTGGTTATATCCCAATGGCCGCAGCTGTTCAGCTTGCTGCCAGAATGAGAGAAAACCTTTCCTGCCTTATACTCAATCCATTCAATTTAATTTCCCGATAAATCCAAATATCAATTTTTCATCCCCTACACTCTAAAAAAAATATACTAGTGACAAGTACAAGCTGGTACTTGAGTACAGTATACTTGTGAGAAGTATAAAAAAATACTGGCGATGAGTGTAATGTGGTACTCACCATGAGTACAACAGCCACACATGAAGTATAAAAAATACTTGTGACAAGTATAAAAAATACTTGTGACAAGTACAAAAAATACTTGCGACGAGTATAAAAAATACTTGTGACGAGTATTGCCTTGCACTTGTCACGAGTACTTTCTTATACTTGTAACAAGTACTGTCTAGTACTTGTCACGAGTACTTTTTTGTACTTGTCACTAGTACTTTTTTGTACTTATCCCAAGTACTTTTTGTACTTATCACAAGTACTTCTTTATACTTGTGACAAGTACTGTCTCGCACACGGTAAATAAGCGAAATAGACGTTGATATGGGATCAAGAAGGAGTTTTGACAGTTTTTCGTGATTATGTTGGTGAATAAATGAGATAGAGCGAAATGGATCTTTATATGGGATGATCGGGGAGTTTTTCTAGTTTTTCGTGATTATCTCGGTGAATGAACGAGATAGAGCGGAATGGATGTTAATATGGGATCACCGGGGAGTTTTTTCAGTTTTTCGCTATCACTCGGTGAATAAGTGAGATAGAGCGAAATCGACGTTAATTCTGGAGAAAGAGAAAGTTTTTCCAGTTTTTCCCGATTATCTTTGCGAATAAGGGAGATAGAGCGGAATGGAGATTAATATGGGAGCAGGAGGGAGTTTTTCCAGTTTTTCGTGATTATTTCGGTGGATAAGCGAGATGGAGTGAAATGGACGTTAATAGGGGATCAGGAGGTAGTCTCCTCAACTTTCGCAATCAACTTTGTAATTAAGCGGGAGAAGGTGAAATGGACGTTAATTTAGTATCAGGTGGGAGTTTTTTCAGTTTTTCGCGACTAGATCGGTGAATAAACGAGATAGAGCGAAGTACACATATGGAATTATGAGGAAGTTTTCAGATGAAATAATATTCTCTTGATCCCGAATTAACGTCCATTTCGCTCTATTTCACTTATTTGCCGCTATAGTCGCAAAAAATCTAATCAACTGCCTCTCGATCCCAAATTAACATACGCTGTATCTCGCTTATTCGCCAAGATAATCATGGAAAACTCGAAGAAATCTCCGGTGATCCCATATTAACATCCATTTCGCTCTATCTCGCTTATTTACCGAGATGATAGCGAAAAACTGAAAAAACTTCCCGGTGATCCCATAATGATGTCCATTTTGGTCTATCTCACTTAGTCACCGAGATTTTAGTGAAGAACCGAAAAAACTCTCTCTTGATTCAATATCGATATCTATTTCGCTCTATCTCGCTTATTCAACGAGATAATCGTGATAAGCTGAAGAAACTCCCTCCTGATCCCAAATTGACGTTCATTTCGCTCTATCTCGCTAATTTACCGAGATGATAGCGAAAAACGGAAAAAACTCCCCGGTGATCCCATATCACCGTCCATTTCATCCTATCTCACTTATTCACCGAGATTTTAATGAAAACCTGAAAAAACTCTCTCCTGATTCAATATTGATATCTATTTCGCTCTATCTCGTTTATTCACCAAGATAATCCCGAAAAACTGGAAAAACTCCTTCTTGATCCCATATTAATGCAAAATGCTGGAGATATGCCTTTGTTATTTTAAGAAAAGACAGAAGAAATGGAACTTACGCCCTTTCACCTCTAAGTCCTTGCACTTGAAAGCGGCAACTATTAAAATATGAAAAATTCTCGCTGGGAGTATTTTTCGGACTTGCATCAAGTACATTTGATACTTAGAATAAATTAAAAAAAAAACTCGATATGAGTACTACTTATACTTGAGTCAAGTATCTTTAGTACTACTCTCTAGTACATTTAGTACTACTCTCCAGTATATTTAGTACTACTCCCAAGTATATTTGATGATGATCGAATATACTTACCACCAGTCCTCTCTGAGCTTGTAGCAAGTATCAAGATGATGCCAGCTCAAGAATTAGTTAAGTACTTGTCACAAGTATAAAGTATACTAGCACTGAGTATACTTTATACTTCCCATGAGTATATTCGGGATCAAGCTGATATACTTATGAGGAGCCTATTTTATACTCGTAACGAGTAAAAACATTTACTCAATCCAAGATTTTCCGATGTACTGGCTGCAAGTACTATTTTTACTTGCCATGAGTATATTTTTTTTAGAGTGTAGCAATCAAACGCAGAAATCCTTAATTCTCTGCACTTTTCTGCATAACCCCCCCCCCTTCCTCCCCTCTTTCTCTTCGTAGCCCTCCCCTCCCCCCTTTTTTCTGCCCTTTCCCTCCAGCAAAATTCATTGAATCTGCCAAAAAATCGCGAAATTGAGAAATCATTGATATTTTTTTTTCCCTCCAAAAAAATCAACAATATTTCGTGACGAATAATAACAGAATAATAATTCGTGGAGACCCCCGACAGTTAGGTTAGGCAAAAGAAGAGTCGCACGAGAGAGACCCCATAGGTTTGATGTGGCACGCGCTACCAGCTGCCCAACAGCTGTCTCCAAGCAAACGAACCCAAAACTACTCCTCTCTCTTTCTCTCCCTTTTTCCCCCCACTTTTGCTTCCCCTCGTCTTACCCTCCTCCTTCCCCTCGCACATTTGAACGACATGTTTCACCCATACACTTGGCCCATGCACATGCGCTTCGTTTTTTTTCTCTCTCTCTTTCTCTTTCTCTTTTTCCTTCGCCTTTCCACATCCCTGTAATGTGTACCGGTAGGGACACGGGCATTGTGTGTTGTACCACGTGCAACACTTGAAAAAAAAAAAACTTTTCAGTTAAATATCTTTCGTTATTTCTGGCTTGAATTTTTTAGCCGGGAAAAAAGTAATTGAATTAGAATGTCTCCACTTCTTTGACTTGTCAATTGAAGATTTTGTTTTTGGATATAGGGTGTAGGGTAACACGACCAATAGATGAACACCAACCAGTAGATAAACGATTTCTTTTTTTTTCATTGAGAGTTGTATAAATAATTGAATGGTTTTTAGACTTTTCTCTTTAATTTCTGATTATAGCATTCATATAGATTCATGCGTTTTCCATTACATCGTCGTCCTAGAGCGAAAAGGGCGCAAGTCCTAAACATTGCCTCTAATTCTTATGTCCTTCTCATTCTAGGACAACGATATACGATTCATCAAAATTTACGACCATGTCACTGGGAATATGCTACAATCTATTGGAGATTTGGGATATATTCCAGTTTTTCCGAGATTTTCATTGATTATTTCTTCATTACTCGAGTTCAATTGATTCCCAACTTTTTATTATACATTTTTCTATGCCTCGCTCACATTTGCAGTTTTTCTACGTGATTTGCCTATTTTATATGCTTCGATAATGGTATATTACCTAACAAGTGCGATAAAGTACTTTTTCGACCCGTTTGATGTTCTAAAACGTGCCAAAGGCGAGTTTTGTAACCACACAAGTCTGAAAATCTATGCTGCACGTGTAAGGTACAGTATTTTTTATATACAACGTGCATAAAGTACAGAAAGTGCCACTGAGCGCATGCGTAGAGTGCGAAAAGTGTCTACTTTTCGCACAGCGTGCGAAAAACCCCAATTTTTGCTTAACCATCTCTCTATTGGCTGTATTACCTTATATACCATTGCCTTTTAGTCAAATAGGCGTAAGTCCTGTGTATGAGCAACAGCACTGACGCCCCTTTGTTTCTAAGGCAACGATATCGTCGTTTTCGAGTTAAAAAGGGCGTAAAAAAATAGGAAAAATTTATTATTTACGCCCTTTTCGCTCTAGAACAACGATATAATGACGTTTTCCTTCAAAAATAATTAAATAGTCCAGTTTAATGAAAAAGAGCGTTTTATCATTTAATCGATGACAGTTGATGTTTTTTCTCACAAATCCCAATGGAAAATGAAGTTTTCTTGTTGTTAAACAAAAGATCTCCGTTTCTATACGAACGTACTTCTCTTTTTGTCTTCTAGAAATTAATCTAGAAGGGAGATATACGCTATGATAATAGTATATTACATACTTAGGCCAGTAAAGTAAGAAATGTCTCAGAGCACATGTGAAAAAATAAAAATTTGTTGAATTTCACAGGTTTCTTCGATATCGTTGCATTAGAGTCAAAAAGGCGTAATTGCTATGCTTATACATATCGCTTATGCCCCTTTGCTTCTAAGGCGATGATATATCAATGAGAATTTTACGTGGGATCGTAAAAAAATACGAGTACTCTTGTGTGTCTCCGATGTGTTTCATTGAATTTGCGGTTTCTCTCATCCGGCTCGTGCGCTCTCCAAAAAAAAACACCACAGGAAATATTCTCCGTTACTGAAGTGTCCTAGAGGCTGTGGCGTCCGGGGGCAACTTGGTATCGGGTTACGGAGAATTTGAGGGAAAAAAAGAAGTAGATGGGGAAAAAAATAAAGAGAAACTGAAGCGAAAATGGGAGAGACAAAGACACGAGATGAAGTGGAGTGACGAAGGGCAATTTTTTTTCTTTAAGGGCATTAGAAAAGTGCTGAGGTAAATAAATGGCTGAGAGCCGGAAATTTTAGGGCATTCAACCCTAATCTGTGGTGGTGGATTGAATTTTTAGATTTTTGAAAGACTAGTCATCAGATTTTTTTCGATAATCATTTTTTGCTAATGACTTTTACAGTTTTTTTTGGCAAAAATAAATTATTAAAGAATTTGGAAATATGCTCGTGTAAAAAAATCTGAAAAATTCATTTCCTTTTTTTTTAATTACAAAAATTAATTCTTTTTAATGAGTGCGAATCTCATTATGATGATTTTTTTGGTGATTCTCACATGAATATTTTTAAAATTAATGGATTTACAGAAAAATGTCAAGAAACTTTTTTTTTGAGAATTTTCTTAGCAATGACAATGGTTTCTCGGCGAATTTTTGCAAATTCAATGGATTCTGGAACATCAGAGAAATTTGTTCGATTATTCACAAATCGAGAGTTAATTAAAATTATTTCAATAATTAATTTTAATTCTCATACTAATTTTAGCCATTTAGTTTATTCGTGAAAATCCGCAGAATTTTTGCTTCCAAAGCAAAAAAAGAATAGTAATTATTGTACACGAGTGATAAATCTGCGTTTACATTTCGTCTCTGGTTGAGTCCAGTGACGTTAGAGACAGTATTCTGTAAATAGATAAGCCCAGGTTCCCCCAATGTAGTCCGAAAATAAAGTGGACTTTTCCATGGAATTACAGCGCATCTCATTGGCCCAATGATAGAATCACTCAGCTTCTCTACGTTATTTTTTTTTTAATTCTAAAAAAAAAAAGAAATCATTCAATTCCTCTGATTTATTACGTTATTTATTTTCGATCCAATGGAGAATAAATGAAAAGACATGCGAATATCTATTTCGAGATGTTTTTTTGTTTCCAAAACGAAAGCTTTCGAAATTCAGAAGAGATCATTTTTTTTCAAATTAAATCTTTTTTATTAGCCTTTTTTCTATTTTTACAAAAAAAAAGAACACAAAAAATTTCCCTAAATCAATTTTTTTGTGATTTTTTCAACATAGTAAAAAAGCTGCTAAGTGTCTCATTCATTCTAAAAAAAGACTGACTATAGAAATGTATAATTTAAATATTACGTTTTCATTATATATAGATATAACCATATATACCACTTAAATACCGAACAACGAGAATAATTTACGAAAAAAGGGAAATTTATGTGCAATTCTGAGGACAAAAAACTAAGTAACAATTTTTTTTAACAAAAATTTTTCCTTTGTCCACTTCTCATATCTGTAAATGCTCTCGAAACACCTGAATGTCTTCAAAGTTCACTGCCCAATTGTGCAAATAGATTGAAATGAGTTTACAATGGTTCATTCATGAATTGAAGCACAAAAATACGAACAAAGCATTGAAAACGTTATCTAAACTTGACATAATTTATTTCCCCACCTCATCTCCATTCAACAAAAAGTAAAAAAAAGTATTAATAAATTGCAGTTCATTCGAATTCTAACAGTTTTACAAAAAATGAATGAGTAAGTGATGAAAGGCTCTTATTTATGAACAACATAAGAAGACGAGGGAACGAAACCCTTTCCACTAAAACTGGGACTTTCCTTAGAGATAACGCTCTTTCCCCCACCATAACGCGGATAATCGAACTGAGAATCAATAACAGGAGGATAACTATTGTCAGATGAGTCAATATAAATCGGATAAGACTCTTGTACAAAATCGTGTCGAAATGGTACAGCGCTGTACGTTGGTAATCCATGATAAATCTCGTTTGGCTGCTGTAGTGGTGGATAGTATTGATATTGCGGTGGACCATAAGCCCCAGTTGCTATGGAAACTCCACTTATATTTTGGGGACTTCCACCGTGATAGGGTCCAGAAAATTGCGGCACTGTGGGAGTCATTTCAGTTGTGGTGGTTGTATTGTTTTTCTGATCAGCTCCAGTCTGAGTGTTAGATTCTGGGTCTTTCATTTGCTCCGGCATCTCCTGCAGTTCTTGATTCTCATCATCATCTGATTCTCCTTCAGCCTGTCTAGTTGGTGTCTTCCTGATTTTATTCTGAAAAAAATTGCAAGGACATTACCTACAATATCCAATGAACCGAGAGATTCTAGGCAATTTAGACCCTTTTTGATTGGTTCATAAATAGGGCCGAGACGTTGGTGTAGGGTTTGATCTAAGCTGAAGTTGCCTATAAACAAAACCCATTTTAAATGGTTATCAATGCCAAATTGAAATTTATAAACGATGAACTGACTTTATAAACGTTAAAGAATTCGTGTTTCCCAATAATTTAAGGAGTTGGTTAATATTTGGATATTATTATTCATCGTGATGAGTTAATCTACGAGTTCCCTAAAAAGTTCCTCTGGAGGCTCCCCTAAAAGTTCTTCTGAGAGTTCTCCTAATAGTTCCTTTGGAAGTTCCCGTGAAAGTTCCTCTGAAAGCTCCCCTCAATGTTTTGAACGCTCATAAAGTCAGTTTGACGTTTATAAATGTTAGTTTAACATTCATAATCATTCAAAATGTGTTTGATTCAGCAGCAGCTTCAGCCCAGATCAAACCATACACCAACGTCTCGGCCCTATTCATTAACACATACATCTAAGGATTCATCAAATTCATCTAGACTTTATAGTTTGCGAGATATGCCATAAAATATCGTCATCCTAGAGCGAAAAGGGTGTAAATAGTTCACTTTTCTCTTTTTGTTACGCCCTTTTCATTCTGGATCAACGATATAAGATTAGGGCAGACCGGAGCAAAATGACCCACGATGTCAGAATTATTCGAGGTTTTTTTTGAGAACGAAGGAGCCCATAAAAATTTCTGAAAAAAATCAGTGATAAGCTCCACATATTAAAGCATATTCTCAAATTTTTTCAGATTTTTCGGGGAAGTCCTTCACTGTTCAAAAAATTCATGAATCTCTCGTTACAACGACGGTTCATTCAGCCCGAGTCTTTCCTATGACTATTTTAAAGTTCTCACAATTTCTTCAGCGATCGAAGACTTCAGAATGTCCCTCAGCGTGGAGCAGTTGATGGTCAGTGGGCTGTCTTCAAATCTGTAAACTTTATTGTCATTAGCATCAACTTCGATGACGTCATCATATCCAGGAGTTGTAGTTTCCTGCTTCGAACTTTCAGGTGCATCGTCTTTTATCGTCTTCAATTTGTCGAGAATTCTTTCAATCGACTTTAGTGTTTGATTGAATAGAGCATTAGCTGATAAAACAGCTGAATATTCGTAATTTGGGTTGTAATGATGTTGGAATCTGATCGGTGGTGGAAATTCAGCAGCGCTGAAGTTCAAATTCACGTCGTTAAATGGAGACCTTGTTGTTGTTGATGTAGTTGTGGTCGGTGGGGTTGTGAATAAATTGTGGAAATTCGGTGGCGTTATATTAGCGTCAGAGAAGGCTGCTGCACTAGCAAGACTCCCTATGCCCAGACCAGTTAGAAATGACAGATGAGTCATGAATTTTGGCTTTCGTGATGAATTCTGGAGTGTATCATTTTTCGGTAGATTTAATGTAACGGATGCTCTGGAATTTGGTGAACGCATCATTTCCAAATTGTGGACATGAGTCTCGTTTAAACTTCTTCCCTCGATTCCTGCAGAAATAGAATTTTAATGGATTGATAATGGGAAGTTGATGCTATGAAGTAGAACGAAGTTGAAGAATTTTGATTTTTTTGGGTTTTGCAGATTATTTTGAGGTGAATGAAGATGAAAATAGGACTTGCAGCTATCGAGAGAGACTAAAACGATTTAGAATGGGTCCATTGAATGATCCATTTTGTAGAATTTGCCATTTAATGCAGAAGTATGAAGAGAATACCTTCTTTTTGGAAAAGAGACTGATTTTATCTGAATTTATCAATTTTTTAAAATTAGAGATGCAATATTTTTTAAACATCGATCCTTCGAGAATCGATTGTTCCTTTTTCGGAGATCACCCATCCTTACTTACAATTTAATAAAATCCTGGACTTACCCATCTGTTGAAAATTGAAGAATAGACACAGACAAATAATACCAATAAATCCAGACATTTTCATTCTCTGCTGGTGAATACTGAACTGAGAAAATTTTTCCGAATGTACCAAGATATCTTGTGGGCTTTTTATGCGGGTATTTTTTAAATTATTACTCTCTACCCACATTGTTATTCAAAGATGAAAGTGTGCTCAATTTTTTGATAAACTAGGAAATAGATTCACGGATCATGCTAGTGGGTCATTTGTTCGCCAGTATATCCGGTTGAAAGTGAGTGAGAATAATAATTAAATAAAAAAATTAAAAGTTCATAAAACTATTACCTCATTATTTTACCGAAAACGTTTGTTTTCTCGCCGTTAAATGCTTGGAAAAATCCTTTTCTTCATCCATTACTACATTCCTGTATTTTTTCATGTACCGCAATATTTATTTCATATTTTTAATCATTATTTTACGGTTTACACTGTTTAATAACTCGAAAGTATTAATTTTACTTTCAAATCGATGAGGGGTCCGCGCTCATGCGCGCGCATCCATGCTGCGCGCGCATCCCTTAACTCTACCAGCGCACATGGGCTTCTCCGCTTCTGTGACGTTAAAATTACAAACAAAACGAGAATAACAGTCAAAAGTGGATGATTGATACTAAAATGGGTGAGAAAAACGAAGAAAAATCATTGAAAATTGAGGAAAATCCGGAAATGCAAGAAGCGCGGGCTTTTTTGAGAGAAAGATATCTTCGATTTGTCACCGGCATCGTAGGTAAACGAATTTGTTTGCTCCTTTTTTTTTTAAATAATAATTACGAATTGAGGAATGAAATTATAAAAATGCAAAATTTATTTCTAATTTTTTTCCTTACAGGTAAAAATGTAAATTTGAACTTATACGAAAAAACAAAAGTAACTGGTGAATTTCGTGGCTGTGACGTTGATTGTATTGATATATTCATAAGAAATTTGCAAACACCACTTGGAAATATTCCGGAGACAATTGTACGTTCGTCAGACGTGATATGTCTGGAAATCGAGGACATTAAAGATGCAGAGTAAATGAGAAAAAAAAGAAGTATTTATTAATTAATGACAAAACAATAAATTAATTTTCTAAGAAATTAAACAATATTCACAAGTTAATTAGGCACTAGGATCTCCTCATATTCAGCATTGTATTAATTTCGGATATTATTCTTCTGAGGTGATCAATGATTTCCTTGAGATGTCGATTCTTCGCTACAACTTGCTGTAAATAAATATCCCACTTGTTAAATACTGAATTAATGTCAATTGATAATACTGAAAATAACAGACATCTGACCATTGTTTAATTTTTTTTCTTAAACAAATAAATTACTTAAAAAAAAAAATTAAAAGCATACATGTGTAGAGAATTTGAAAAACTATGAGTGCAAATTTTCCAAGTATTTTTTTTTTGTAATAATTTACTTCTCCTAAAATGAAATTTTAAAAAATGGCAGATCTGTTATGTTCATCATCATGTCAATTGCTGATAAATTATGGGGAAAACTATTATTTTACCTCCATTGCATCTTTGCTCTCTTCACAAGCGAGTCTGTAGGCCTCGGACGTCTTTTTCTCCTCGGATTTCATGTCCCATTCCTCTTTTAACGGTATCAAACTCTCGATATGTGTGTACTCCATTCCTTGTAATTGACAATTTTCATTGCACTTTTCATAAATTAATCTTAACCGCCTAAATAGTAGTTTTACCATTCTCAGTTGTTCTTGAACCTTCAATTTTTTCTCATTCGCAGTCGTAGAACCTTGTGCAGTTCCTAAAAATGCAATTCCAAGACATCAACAAGTGATCTTTAAATTAAAGAAAATGATTAAGATTAGGGGAAAGTGGAGTAAAATGGACAGATTCCAATTGAACGGTTCGAGATAGAGATCTTTTGATGATTGCATTTGAATGCTGAGGAAATTTTAGATAGAAAACATGTGTAAAGATGATTTTTTTTCTCGATTTTTTAAAAATTTCACTTTTTTTGGACTAGTTTTGAAGGGATGACCTTTCAAAAATCGAGAAAATTCACTTTTTCGGCGATATCTCCGGTTCTATTGGCCGTAGCGACCTGGGGTTCATCTCAAATGAAAGGTGAGCTCATTTGCCATCGATTTATGTGGTTCAAATTTCTTTCCATCAATTTCTTAAATACTTATAGGCCATTTTTTGAAAATCAGTTTTTGCCCCATAAGTACTTGAAAAATTGATATTTTTTTTTTAAACCACATAAATCCATAGGAAATGAGCTCACCTTCTATTTAAGATCAACCCCAGGTCGCTACGACCAATAGAACCAGAGATATTCCCAAAAAACTGAAATTTTTCAAAAACAGAAGGATTTCACCTTCAAATCTTGAGCAAAAAATGGAATTTTTGAAAAATAAAAAAAAATAACTGCGACATATGATTTCCATGGTAAATTTCCTCAGCTTTCCAATGGAATCATCAAAAAAAACCTATCCCCAATATTTTCATCAATTTCACGTAATTTCCACAGTAAAAAATACCAAATTCACCCCATGTCCGTTTTACCCCACCTTCCCCTAAATAAACCCCTCAAAAAAACACAAACCATTAGGTGGCTGCAGTAATTTCAATGTCTGGAAGACTTCCAATGTCCTACTAACAATATCCTGTACAGTCTCCTGTCCAAATTTACACAGACTAACAGTATTGAACTCCTTATTCTGCTGTGGCGGTGGTTGTTGTGCCTGTACCTGAGCCTGAGGCGTTTGTCCAGGCTGCTGTTGTCCACTCTGTTGCTGTGGATTTTGTGCCACTGGTGTCTGTGGTGTCTGCAATTGATTGCCACCAGGTGCACCTTGGCCCATTTGATTGGCAGCCTGTTGCTGCTGCAATTGCATTTGTTGCTGCTGCAATTGGAGCTGTTGCGCCTGTTGTGCCTGCATTTGCTGCAGTTGTTGCTGCATCGTTACAGACTGCTGTGCAGCAAGCTGCTGCTGTTGGGCCATCACTTGCTGGGCATTCCACATGTTCATTGGATTACCACCAACTCCAAATTGTTGAGGACTGACCATTCCTATAATTTAAAATATGAATATTAAATTTAAAGCATTAAATTAAAAAGAAAAATCAAAAAAATTTAATTAAAAAAATTAAATTAAAGAAATTAAATTAAAAAAATTGATTTAAAAATCAATTATATTAAATAAATAATCATAAAAATAGCAGATATTTAAAAAGTGTTTTTTCTTCTAGTCTTTTTTTTTTCTTAGCAAATAAATTCTTTTTTTTTTCAAGAAAAAATATGCACAAGTAGAAAATTAAAAAAACTATGAGTGGAAATTAAAAAAAAAAATTTTTTTATAGTAATTTTTGTTTGATTAATTTTCGACAAAATTGTCGGATGTGTGCTAAATTACAACAAAATTCTAAAAAAATATTGGTTCAGACCTGTATGTTGAGGATTCATTGTGAATTGTTTGATACTGGAAGAGTAAAAAACTTCAGGAACAATTAAAAAATAATTTTATTGTTTTATTATATTATTATTATTATTATTATTATTTAATTCGAAGAGGCACTTGTCATTCACACACTACAACTTTGGATATTTTGGAGCAATTGTTAGGTTAGGTCGTGAAAAATATACAAAACACACACATAACACACGCAGCTGTTGATGAGTTGCGATACCGCTAGGGGCGGCGCGGGAAATTCAAATGTTTCCGTCAATACTGAGTAAAAATACTTATGTTTGCAACGAGAAATGATTGATTAATTTATTTTTACTACTGAAATGTTTTCTTTATTATGAATTAACTTTCCAGTCGAGGTGGTATCTTAGAATGCAGTCGATAAAACAGAAAAAAATGAGGATTTGTAGGTCAGTTTTCAATTAATTGCTAATAATTCGGGGAAAAGTGCTTCAATTTACCCGAAAAAAGTGATTAAACTATTCGAAAGTCATATCTTCAGCTTGTGAAGTTTTTTTTCTCGAATGTTTTTGACATGATGTCCTATCACATGCATGAGACAGAGAGAGTGGCAAATAGTTACGACTACCTTCTGATTAAAATTTCTCAATAACTATACGGTGAATTGAATATTTTTTTCTTCTATTATTTAGTTAAAATGCTGTTCTCTTCGCTAATTGTTTTTAAATAATGGGTCAACCCTGTGGTTTTTTAGTAATTTCGTTATTTCCGTCTGATTTAGGGCATTTCATCCCCACCACCGGTATTTTCAGTAACTTTGATAATTCATATCTCATAAACTGCACGGTCAAAAATTATGAAAAAGTTCAGAAAAATGTAAAAAAATATCATCTTTGATGTGGCATCAAAAAAATAAGGGATTTACCGTACTCTCTGGCACTGAAATACCCCCTTAATTCAAAAATTGAGAGAAAAATGAGCTTCAAGAGGTCAGCACCTCTCGGACAAGTCCGTTTCGATAATTCTCGAAATTCTTATGTATCGATTTATCTCCCTTTTTTTACCTGCGACTGTCGCAGATGCGCAGGTGCATTTACCTGTTGAGTTACCATGGAAACTGAATGAAAACGCTAACAAAAGGATAAGAAAAAAAAAAATCAGTAAACAATTAAATTTTTTAAATAAATAATCTCAATTAATTATGGATTGGGCGAGTGAACTTGAGCCAACAGGAAAAAAGGTGAAATAAATTTTTATTAATTTTTTTTCTTTTTAGTTCATTTTTTTCATTTAACAATTTTTTTGTAATCGTTGATAAACGATTCTTGGTGATAAGAATTATTTGCAGCAGCTGATACCAAGATTAGGCAGAAGAGCAGGTCAAAATAATGTCAATCAGGAGGATGGAAAAATTGATGATGAATTAAATGATAATTCTAGTACTGCTAATTCTTCAGCAGCTTCTGCTAGAACTATTCAGGTACCTGTTGCCCCACCAAGAACACGAAAAACCGGATGGAGCGATGAATTAAAGAGCGCAAAGTAATTTAACTATTTTATTTTTATATGATTTTTTCAATTATTTAAGGTAACAATGAAATTATCATACTGAAAATAGCGGATTTAAAAATTTCATGAAAATCCAGACAATTCTTTAATCTAAAAATTCTTGTAATCAATTTTTTTTTAACGAATAAATTATTGTTTTTTTTTTTAAATATGCAAATGTTAAAAAAATTGAAAAACTAAGTGCAAATTTCTTGAACATTTTTTAAAATACAACTTATTTGTTTAAAAAAAATTCAAAAGTAATGAGATGTATGCTCATTTCATTATCATAAAAATTAGGAAACATTTCGAGAAAAAAAATTCTATTTTTTTTAAACACATTAAATTGTTGTAGAAAAGAAAATATTCAAAAAATTTACATTTAGCATTTTTTGAATTTTCCAAACGTGTATATTTTTCATTTCTTCTAATAATATAATTGGTAAAGAAAAAAAAATCTGAAAATCCGCAAATTTCGGTTATTTTCAGTATAATTTATTTAGTGGAAGAATTTGATCAACTCAGTAGTGAATAAAAAATTGAAATTTTGTTGTTTTATCTTATTTTTTACAGAGTCAGAACGGCGTACATCCTCGATCAGTAAGAATTTTCCATAAAATCATAAATATTAGTTTAAACGCCTTCAATCAAAAGTTTAAATTTTCATTTTTATTTGCAGGGAAAAATTTCGTAAATCCGTGGAGGATACAATTGATGGTAATTTACTAAAAAAAATTCAATTAATCACGTTATTCAAGGCTTCCATGAAATCAAATATTGCAAATAGTAACTAACTTCGAAGATCATTCCCAACGGAAATTGAGCAAGATTCATCTTCAATTTCATTGCATGAAATATTATCTAATAAATTCGTTCTGGAAAACGGTTTTCAATAAATGCCAAAAAACTAGATTCTGCACCGCTGGTTTTATCCTCTATGGCAAATACATATCCATTGCTTTGAAATATTTTTCCATGGAGAAGGAAGATACCAAGAATCTTCTTTATTGAAAAATCTTTATTAAAAAGCCTTTATAAAAACGTTGTGACTATTTGCACGAGCCACGGATCGACGGGTGTCCATAGGAGACATGAGAGCGAGCGAGAAAGAAGAGAGCTGAAACAGAGTTTTTCTCATTCGCTCTCATATCTTCCACAGACACCCGTGAACCCGTGGCTCGTGCAAATAGTCATTTTGTTATAAAAAGACATAATAGCCGTTGCAATGAAAACGGAACAATTTTTTTCGTAAAAATTCAAATAATATTGACAGGATCTCCATATTTGACTGGAGCAATAAGCGAAACGTAGCAAATTGACAATCTTCTAGTATTGTTATTTATAATTTTCCAATTTTCTCATGATACCATAACATAATTCACTATGAATACGAAAATGAATTCACCCTTTGATTTCAGAAAATTTCATTGAATTTTACAGCTTGAATTGAATTAATTATTTCAGAAATTCCAGTAATACCAGATGCCGAAGAAATTCAGGAAGACAATGTCCTAACGGATGTAGCTAGCATTCCCTCGTGAGTTAATTAATTAAATTGAATATTAATCTAGTAGCTGAGTATTCAGTGAAGATAATCGGCTTATGTTTAAAAATAGAATTTTCCTTCCAATAATTTTATTGAGATGCCGAGGAAATATTTCAGATGAAAATTACTAGTTACTAATTAATTTTAGTTATCTAATTGGTTTTCCAGAAGTTTCAAGAAGAAATTCAAGTTCTTCACAGATATTTTGGGGTTTCTTGATTCTATCCAATTTTCATTGCATCAAATATTCAAATTTCAATTGAAACCCTTTTGTCCTACATTTCTGCATGATATTCAAAATTATTCCTCCTCGGCTTGTGAATTAGCAATCAATTATTCATCCAAGGTTCAATTAATATTCATTGATCAATATTTAGCGTTGGAATTAATCGAGTTGCTGCATACAAGGAATTGGATACTGATCTCCTAAAAAATGCGTCTTTCGCATTTTTGGATGACGTGAATCTTTCTCTATTGACTGAAAAACTCTATCCAGAAAAAATCGTTGATGAACCCGATGAAGTGTGGAATTGGGAGTCGTTGTTCACGCAAATTTCATCGGAGTTGAACAGCGAGGCAGCACATAAAAAAATCGAAGTTTAGAAAATAAGAGAATTAAAGAATTTATAAAAATAATGTCAATTAATTATTAATAAAATAAATTTATGAATAAAGAATTATAGAAGAAGGTGGGGTAAAATGGATATTGTAATTGAACGGTTCGAGGTAGAGATTTTTTGATGATTTCATTGGAAAGCTGAGAAAATTTTAGGTGGAAAACATGTGTCAAAATTAATTTTTTGAAATTTTTCTGAAAATTTTACTTTTTTGGGTAAAATTTTGAAGGGGTGATCCTTTTGGAAATCGAAAAAATTCACTTTTTCAGCGATATCTCCGGTTCTATTGATCGTAGCGACCTGGGGTTCATCTCAAATGAAAGGTGAGCTCATTTGCCATCAATTTATGTGGTTCAAATTTTTTTCAATCAATTTTTCAAATACTTATAGGTCATTTTCTGAAAATCAGTTTTTGCCCTATAATTACTTGAAAAATTGATAATTTGTTTTTTAAAACCCCTATAAATCTATGGGAAATGAGCTCACCTTTCATTTAAGATCAACCCCAGGTCGCTACGACCAATAGAACCAGAGATATTCCCGAAAACCTGAAATTTTTCAAAAACAGGAGGATTTCACCTTCAAATCTTGATCAAAAAATTGAATTTTTGAAAAATTCCAAAGAAATAACTTCCGACATATCATTTTCATGGTAAATTTCCTCAGCTTTCCAATGGAATCATCAGAGAAAACTTATCTCCAATATTTCCATCGATTTCACGTTATTTTCACAATTTAAAATACCGAAACTAACACGCGTCCATTTTACCCCATCTTCCCTTTGGTATAATTTCCCAAAAAAAAAAAAATCAAAAAACATGGCATACTGCAAATCTGCAGTGCCTGTATATGGAAGCGACATATTACCTCGTCTGACCTATTCGATTGCCCCCCAATTTGGAAATCGCGGTAGTTCGAGGAGCGACGTGAAGACTCAACCGTGCAGGCGGTACAAATCCGTGATGCCGAAACACCACGAAGTTGTTTAAACCGCGCAATCGGGAGCCGAACACAAGCTACTTGAAGCGACCACGTGACAACACCCACTGAGCAGATCTGCCATAATCTATACGTTAGCGATCAATGTTCAGCTGTGCCATCACTAGCACACACTTCCAAAATTCGTTAACACTTCTGTTTTATATATAGAAAGTTGTGTATTTGCGTCCACATGCGAGAAACGCACAATTTTGATCATTAAATTCTCCTTTTTCTCATCAATTTTTTTAATTTTTACTTTCATGAATATTTGAACGTTCCCTTCTTATTTCGATTTCAAATATTTTTAATGAATTTCCATGAATATTTTTAATTATAAAAGAGTAATTGAAGAAATCTACACTTTCTTGCCGGAAAGTGCTGCCATCTGATGATCCAATATTCAACCAAAACAAATTCAAATGAATTCTACTTTTTATCTGCACTTATATTTCCATTAAGCGGAAAAAAAATGAAATAAAAATCATTTTTCTGCTACTACCTCTATTTTCTCATTCTTTTTTTTTTCTTCTTCTTTTTCTTCTTCTTTTGGTGCCTATAATTTTTTAGTATTCCTTTGCGACAGTTTGCTCTGCATAAGCGAGCAAGCGAAAATCGTAAAACTCATTTTATGGTATTCGTAATTCATTCGATTGGTAAAAAGCAATTAATTCACTTTAAAATTGAATTTTTCAATGCGAAAGGAAGCTTTGAGTGTTTATGAATCCTTTTCATGTTCAATCTTAATTGAAAAACCAAAAAAAAATATTGAAACACAATTGATTGCGCAATTATTCAATTAATAATCGAGTAGTGAACAAAAAAAAAGTCAAAAATTCTTAAGCGCATTGTATATTGAGTAAAAATATATATTTGCTAATATATGTATTAATCTTCCATAAATATACATAGGGAAAGGTGGGGCAAAATGGACATCAGGGCTAAAATGGACACATCTGAATTTTTCGGCAAATATTATGGAAAACTCTTGAAATTAATAGAAATATTGGCGGTAGATTGTTTTTGATGATTTCATTGGAAAGCTGAGGAAATTTTAGTCAGTTCACTTTAGAGGAGTAAAATCCTTCTTTTTTTTGAAAATTTTCACTTTTTTGAGGATATCTTCGGTTCTATTTGTCGTAGCATAAAAATTCCGAGAGGAGGTGAAAGATGAGATCATTTGCCATCGATTCCCAGGGTTTTCAATTAAAAAATATCAATTTTTAAGGCATCTATAGGTATTTTTGTGAAACAGTTTTGTGAAACACTTTTTGGCCTATAACTATCCCAAAAATTGAGATTTTTGAATTTAAAACCCCATGAATTGATGGAAAATGAGCTCAGCTTTCATTTGAGACCAACCCCGTATTGCTACGACCAATAGAACCAGAGATATTTGCAAAAAACTAAAAATTTTCAAAAAGGAAAGGCTCTTACCCTTCAAAAATGCCGAAAAATATAGAATTTTCAAGAAATATAAAAAAATTCATCTGACACTCGTTTTTCGGCTAAAATTTCCTCAGCTTTTCAATAGATTCATCAAAAAAATCCATCTCTAACCGTTTCATTATAGTATCCATTTTGCCCCACTCTCCTCTATAGATGATCAATGCCTTTTTAACAACAAATTTCTCATATTTCCTTGTGCAAAATACTTTTTTTTGAGACCAGAATTTTTTTTTCCAGTGCTATACTTTTGCACTATGAAAATTTTTCTGAAATATTTTGAATGTTTCAGCAAAAACCTATGAAAAATGACATTCTACACATTTTTTCCATGAAAAAAAAGAAAATCCTCGATTCTCACAGCATCTGGGTCAAAAATGTGTACGTAATATTTTCATAATGAATTATCAACGTTATTTCATACATCTCTTGAGGTTCATCGATCGTTTCGAGATAAAATTCAAGACTGAAAGAGGAAACTAATTGGATTGATTAATTTTCCATGATCGTAGAACATAGAAGCCAAAGAATGAAGAAGAATAAAAGCGACATTTGATATTTTCTGAAAATTGAAAAAAAATGAGAAAAATGAAGATGATAAGCAATTTTTTTTTTATCACAGTAATCAAACGAGTTTCTCCGAAGCACAACTAGAGCTTCCAGATATATTCGCAGGTAATAAAAATTCAATTAAATAATTGAAATTTTTTTTTTTTATAATAGTAAATTAATGAACCTTTCATTTTATCACGCAGCTAAAATTTCTATGGTATAATTCAATTGTTAGGGTGTCATTTATCAATTTACTAGTATTGTTGAAATATGTTATTATATGAAAAGAGTGAAGAGTGAATGGAGGGATGAGTTTATTCATCGATGCGCAAAGCATTTCGTCTGAAAACATTTTTGGTTTATGTACCTGCCAAAGCAACACGGTACTTTCCCACAGTCGTGCATCATTCATGGCAGTGCGAACATCTCTTCTCTGATACTTGTAATAACAAACGGAATTCACCTAGTTATTTTAACATTTTGATAAAATTTTTAATAAATAAAAATCATTAATTACAAAAATTAATTAAAAAAAAAAAAAATGAATTTTGAAAAAAATTAATTTAAAAAAAATTTAATTAAAAAAAAATTAAGTTTCTAGTGGTTTAAATTTTTTTTTTTTTTTTTTAAGTCATCAAAGTTTTTTTAATAATCTAAATTAAAATTTTTTGATAAAATCAAAATAAATAAAAGTGATTAATCTTGAAAATTAATTTGCAGAAAAGTAATTTCTAAAAAAATTATATTTTCTAGTGTTTTAAAAAGAAAAAAATTCTATCGAATTAAAATTTTAATAAAAAACAATATCAATTAGTGCGAATTTTTGCATTTCAATTAATTTTTTTTTTCAATCGAGAAGGTTTTCTAATTAATTTGAATTTGAAGAATTTTAATAAAATTAAAATGAACAAAAATCATTAAAATTACAAAAATTAATTTGCAAAAAATTAATCTTCAAAAAAAAAGTAAATTTCCAGTTTAAAAAATTTTTTTATTGAATTAGAATTTTAATAAAATTAAAATTTAATTCGTACGAATTTTTGCATTAAAATTCTTTTTTTTTTTTTCAATAAACCAAAGTTTTTTTGATTAATTAAAAATTTAAAAAAATGTGAAACCGCTAAAATTTGTGAAAAAGTTTTTTTTCAAATTAATGGAAATTATTTCAAGGTAATTTTTTTCGATTATCGTTCTTTTCTTAATGAGACTTGAATAGTTTTGGTAAAATTAAATGAAAAATTTTCTGCTGCATTAATTATTTTCATTCCATCGGCTCAACTTATCAAGTTTCTTCAGTTCAGCTTAATTGAAATTTTCTCAGTTGATAAATCACAATTAACACGAAATGCTGCAGTTAATTAAACTTTATTAATTGTTTAAAAGCATTTGATTCATTCATTACGTAGGAAAATTCAATAAATTCCAATGTATGAAAAAATAATTTGAAGAATTGAAATTATTCCAAAGAAAAAATAAAACGAATGAAGAAAAAGAGTTGATGATGCGCTAAAAATCACTTGGGACACATTGAAAAAGATACTGTTATCTCTTTTACCGTGCTCAGCGCTAACTTTCTTCGTCGTATATGTCTCAGTGTTGAAAATAATACGAAGAAAAGAAAAAAAAAAAAAATTCTCATTAATCATTTTCTTTGATTTATTCCTTTATTTTTCCAATTATATTCACATGCCAATGTTTTATCGCTTCTGAATTATTCGCTGCCTCAATAAATTCCGTAATTAGAATAATTTCAATGAATAAATTTTATAATTAATAGAAAAAAATTGAGTTACTGAAAATTTAGAATCAAAAAAGTAAAGAAAAAACAAGTAGAAAAATGATCAGTTCTTTATTCTAAAGGAATCTCAGAAATCATTGAGTTTAGGCGAATTTATCAGGAAACCTTTTTTGTAGAGAATTAAATTCTCTACAAAAAAGGTCTCTTGACATTTTTCCCTAAACTCACTTATTCCAACGATATTCTCAAATGAAACTTCATAAAAAATTTTCCTCCTTTTTTTTTTTAAAGAAAAATAATAATTTTGAATAATGTGACCCGGAGGTAATCATAATTCATTGAATATTAAACATTGTTATTAAAGGATGAGATTAATTGAAAAAACCAAACATATTTCCACAATACCTGTAACATATTAATTATACTTTGTAGAATGCAGATAACGTCAATAAATAAATGAATAAATAAATTTCTTTGTTTTGAAGAAATATTTGCATTTATCTGCACGACTCCTTAATTTTATGTTCATTCATTCAACTGCATAAGACGATCGGTTATTTCACCCAATTTAACCGACCATCTCTCCCTTTATAGTTTAACTCATTCAAACAGTTACAATTTACGTGTCACTTGTCCCGTCTTCATAATCGATTTATTCGAAACATGCGAAAGTTCCTCAAACTCAGTGTTTCACATAAAATAATGGAATTTATTGAAAAATCCAATCAATTTTTAATTTACAATAAATTTATGATTAATTATGATTTACCATTTTTTTTTTGAGGACGAAGAAAAAGTCGAAAAATTTTTTTTTTCGAATTTTTATTCTAAATTTTGTTTATTTATTTATTTATTTCAACATCCTCAGCAATTTTACAAATTTTACGATTTTAACGTTTGTGTAGAGAGTATAAATGTACAAAAAAAGGAAGAAGAATAGAATTTATATATTTAAATTATAAATTATAATCAGAGTATCATTAGTATCAATAATATCACTAATATCACTGTGGAAGATTCACCTTGAATGTCTTTTAATTATCAATTTTTTTGCTTCATTTTTAATTTTCTCTGCAAAAAAAATCAATTTCATTAGCATATTTATCTATTTTTCCAGATTTTTTTCATAGAGTCCATCACTTTGAATAAAAAAATTCAGAATCATGTTGCACTGAAGGGCCATTTTGCCCCACCTCAATTACAATTAAATGAATGGAACCTAATAAATCATTTTTTGTTAATAAAAAAAAATCAATTTTCAATAAAAATTTAAAGAGCACTTCCAATTGTTTTCCAATTTTCTGGAAAAATATTGATCATGACACTTGAAAAATTCATAATTAATTAACTCATTAATTAATTAAGTAATTAATTAATTCACTAATTAATCGATTAATGAAATAAACGAAATAAATTATTTTTCAAAAATTCTGCAAAACTTTAATCTATTTTTTATATTATTGTTTGCAAAATTTTTAATAAACCGAATTTTTATCAACAATAAAACCAAATTTCCATTTAGAAAAAAAAAGGCACTTAAGCCACTTTGTTTCTAAGCTGATCAAATAATTTCAATAAAATCAAATTAAAAGTCAATGCATGATTTTTTGTTTCAGAAAAGCTTGATTATCAATGAAAATTCGAAGAATGCCTCCAAATGTTTTAAAATTTCCTGAGAAAATACTGCTCATGCCACTTGAAGACTGTTAATTCAATATTCAATTGAACAAAAGAAAAAAAAAAGGGGCCCATAATGTTGCGGATTATTTTGATAATGATACTCTCAACATCAAGCAATTGCCACGAAATTAACGATAAATTGAATGATTTCGATGTTATTGACATAGGAAGTGGTGAAAATATAACTGATGGAACTGAGAATTGTACAAATAATCACTGCATACCAGATGATGAATACATCGATGGACTTGCTGATTTTTTAGCACCAAAAGGATGGCACTGGCTTCTAATATCCATGCATATAGCTGTTTTTTTCGGTGGAATACTTGGAAATTTATTGGTTTGCATTGCTGTTTACAGAAATCATACAATGAGAACTGTTACAAATTATTTTATTGTTAATTTGGCAATTGCTGATTTAATGGTCATTATATTTTGTCTACCATCATCTGTACTATGGGATCTCTATGAGACATGGTTCTTCGGGACATTTATGTGTAAATCTATTATTTATCTTCAGGTGAGTTTGATCTAGTGATAAAAAAAAAGACTTTTTTTTTATTATTAGGGGAAGGTGGGGCAAAATGGACATCAGGGGTAAAATGGACGGATCAAAATTTTTCGGCAAATATTACGGAAAACTCTTGAAATTGATAGAAATATTGGCGGTAAATTGTTTTTGATGATTGCATTGGAAAGCTGAGAAAATTTTGGGCGGGAAACAAGTGCTGAACTTAATTTTTTTGATTTTCTGGCGATTTTGTCTTTTTTGAGCATTTTAGAGGGGTAAACCCTTCCTTTTTTCGAAAACTTTCAGTTTTTTTAGAATATCTTCGGTTCTATTTGTTGTAACGTAAAAATTCCAAATGGAGGTGAAAGGTGGGATCATTTGCCATCGATTCATTGGGTTTTCAATTAAAAAATATCGATTTTCAAGGTAATGATGAGCATTTTTGTGCAACAGTTTTGTGAAACAGTTTTTGGCCTATAATTATTTCAAATATTGATATTTTCGAATTCAAAACCCCTTAAAACGATGGGAAATAAGCTCACCTTTCATTTAAGACCGGTCCCGAATTGCTACGACCAATAGAACCAGAGATATTTGCAAAAACCTGAAAATTTTCAAAAAAACAAAGGCTTTCACCCCTCAAAAATGCCGAAAAATATAGAATTTTCAAAAAAATCGAAAAAAATACATCTGGCACTCGTGTTTCGGCTGAAATTTCCTCAGCTTTTCAATAGAATCATCAGAAAAAGCCCATCTCTAACCGTTTCATTACAGTGTCCATTTTGCCCCACTCTCCTCTATATAAAAGACTCTTTTAATGTTGTCTAAAACGCTTTTATTAAGGTTTTGAAGAATTCAATGGAAATACGAATTCTTTATTTTTTTAATTTATGAATAGCTTCGGAATTCTTAGTTGAATCTATTCAGCTTATAGAAAGATGTTGTAGTATATAATCATACAGTACCATACACTATCATTTCAGATTTGCATTACATTTTGTTCTCTGTCAAGTTCATTTCTTAATTACAATCTTCTGTATGTGCTTTTACTAATTGGTCATTAAACTTTGATTTCACACTTTTTCATAAATTTGATAATTGCTTCAAGGTCTTGGATTCTCAAACTTTTTAGAATTGT
This sequence comes from Aleiodes alternator, assembly GCA_963921955.1. Classification (NCBI taxonomy): domain Eukaryota; kingdom Metazoa; phylum Arthropoda; class Insecta; order Hymenoptera; family Braconidae; genus Aleiodes; species Aleiodes alternator. Next base: position 3,362,264 of record OY998107.1, on the reverse strand, counting down.
TTGAAGTAATTCGCCGATAGTAATTCGAAAAAATACGAATTTTTGTGGAAATATTTTTCATGAAAAACTTCCTTAATTCTAAGGAAGAAAAAAGGGTCATTAATATAATTCCTCTATATTCGAAGGATCTTTTGAAAAAAAAAAAGTAGAAAAATAATAACAAAAATTCTATCTAGTTAGTGAAAAATATAAAAACTCTTTCAATGTGATTTAAAATTCATTCACTGGGAATTTAATGAAAACATAATTTTTTGTAAAAATATTCTTCATGGAGAAAACTCAATTCTATGGAAGAAAAAAGGGTCGTTAGTATAATTCCTCTATATGCGAAGGATTTTTTGAAAAAAAAAAAAATGTAAAGAAATAATAGCAAAAATTCAATTTTGTCAGAGAAAAATATAAAAGCCCTTTTTATGTGATTGAAAATTCATTCATTGAGAATTTAGTGGAAATAAGAATTTTTGTGAAAATATTTCTCAAGCAAAAAACTCAATTCTAAGGAAGAAAAAAGGGTCGTTAGTATCATTGCTTTACATCCAGAGAATCTAAAAAAAAATGTAGAGAAATGATAAAGAAAAGATGTTTGCGACTTAAAATTCTTTCAATGGAGATTTGAAGGATTCAATGTAGATATGGGAGAGAAAAAGTAGAAAAAAAAGGAGATATTAATTTGTTTAAAGCTATTTCTCCATTGGAAAGATGAAATTCTGAAAAAAACGTAGTCATTAGAGTAATTGCTCTATTCAATGGATTGAAAATAAATTTTTTTAAAAAAGTAGAAAAATGATAAGAAAAAGATTTATGATTTAATATCAAAATTAAATGTCAAAAGCAGATTTATTCACTTGAGTGACGACAATCGTAACAAAGTGAAAAAGTCTTGCCTTTAGGAGATTGAATTTTCTTTTTCATCGATTCACTCGACAGCGTTTGATGTATTTCAGTTGATCACTGGCGCCACGAGGTGGAGCTTTGTCAATTTTTTTTTCTGCAAGTGCAGGATCCTTCTGAAGTTATTATAAACTTTTGTGTGATAGAGGTTCAACCAAAAAGGGTACTCGCTACTTTAATAGCGTCTCGGTTTGGTGTTAATATTGGCACTTGAACTGGGAGGGTATGGCTATCAAGACATACCCAGTACGTAATTTTTGTGAATGCGAGGCTGTTAGCTGCCACATGCACTGACGCCTCCACAACAATTGAATCAAACTTAATATGTCTCAAGTGAAATTCACTTTGACTTTAATTTTTTTTTTTCAATTAGGGTCACACGACCAATAGATGAACACTGAGTAAAAGATGGGACCGTTTCTATTATCGAGAATTTTCATAAATAAATGAATGATTCTTATACTTTTCACGATAATTCCTGATTATTACGTTCATATAGATTTGTAAACTCTTTATTACATACAGATTGATCGAAATTTAAAATCATACCACTGGAAATATGCAACTGTCCATCTATTGGGGGTTTGAGTTATTTTTCAGTTTTTCCTTGATTTTCTTCAATTATTTTTAAATTATTTAGGTTTAATTGATTTTTAGGCGATTCACTGTATATTTTTCTGTACATCATTCTTTTCTGCAATTTTTTAACGCGATTTGCCTATTTCATATGGATTAATAAAGTCCAATATTTCGTTAATCGTCCATCTATTGGTCATGTTACCTCAAATAAATTATTTAAAAAAATGAAATAAAGCACATATTTATTTATCTATTGATTAGCAACAAACCAGCAGCTGAAGCCAATAATGGGATTGATATTACTCGATACAGATATGATTACAAGTATAAAAATCAGTGACATGATGTCTTCAACAAAACAAGTAATGAAGTATACAGGTGGTTTAGAAATTATTTCTCGCAGGAGTTATTAAGGAACTTTACTTGACCGAAGTTGATATAGATGTACATTTAGAAGCACAATAGAGCCAATAACATCAGTAATAATATCGACCTACATGAATTTTCAGAAATTACCATGGTAGTCCCAGTTTCCGGACGCAACAGCAAAACATTCTAATAATCAATATTCAATTGAAAAAATCTAATTTTTCAATACTTGCAGAATGTTGAAATAAAAATTGAAAAAGTTGTTTGATTCATTTAATTGAAATTTTTTATCATTTCGTAATTCAATCCTAACTTGTCCGGAAACCGGTACCACTGCCTTGACCGTCCGGTAACTGGTCCCAGTTTCTGACACTTAAAAGCTTGTTCCTGTCCCCAAAAAAAGCAACAATTATTTCCTCATTAAATATAATTCAATTATTATAATATATATTTTAATTTCGAACAATATATGATATATTCTAAATATATTTGAGAAGTTATATTTAAAATTTAAATTATAATTTCAAAAATGGTCAGTTACTGTGGTACAATCAGTAACTGGGTCCACCCACAGTAAACGCATTTTTTGAATATGTTTTCTACAAATAATTTATTTTTTTAGAAAAAAATTCGAAAAAATTGGGTCAAACATGTATTAATTCTCTATTCATCAAATTTCATCTGAATATTTAACATTTTGACTCACACTAAACTGAATAAGTTATCACGTGTATAACATTTTGTCCTAATGGTTCAGCAATCATCATGAATGCCTGAATGCTGTTAACGAAATAAAATTGCGGTCACGCACCCAACAATTTTGCTCTTCCCCCTTTTTGGCCTTCATCACATCTACCAAATAGCTCCATAATTTTCTATTTCATCTTTCAGTTTTTTTTTTTTCTTCTTCCTTTCAATTTTCACTTGTCTTTGTCTCTTTCTCGAATGAAATGTGTTTACAGCATAAAAATAATTGAGATTTGTATTTCGAATTTATTTCAATTAAAAGAAGATTATCTATGCATTTACATAATTCGAATTTAAGTATTTGTCCAGAAATCGTGATTTCCATTGATAATATCAATTCATAATTAATTGAAGCAAAAAAATTTTTATAAATGAAAGTGGTCTGTATCTATGAGAACAGGTCATTGATAAAACGAAAATAAATAAATTGCGAAATGCAAATAATTTGATATCAATCGAATAAAACATGAAAATTAAAATATTTATCAGAAATTCCTTTTATTATTATTTTTTTATATTTCTTTAATTTGTAAAAAAATTGTAACATTTATCTTGAAGAACAATTGAGGCTTTAATAATAATAATAATAATAATAATAATAATAATAAATAATAATAATATCGAAGATTTCACAGCAATTAATATAGTGAATATATGAATGATAATAATAATAATAAAAACAATAAATGCGTATAGTTTTTCTTTATGCAACAAATTGAATGAACAAGTCAAAAATTTGAATAAAATCAAATTATTTTAAAGACTCTTGATAAAGGAAATTAGAAGTGGTGTGTTATAAAATAAATAAATAAGAAGAAAAAAAAAACAAATGTAACAAAAAATGTTTTTTAACAAATGTATCAATTGGTAGCCATTGGCTGAATCAACATACTATTATTATCATCATTATTATTATATTATATTATACTATTATAATTATACTATTATATTATTATATCATATCATTATTATTATTATTATGATAATAATAATAATACTACTACTAAATCCGCAAAAAATTCTTGCATAAATAAAGATAAAAATTGTATCGTACATCGATGCATGTTAACTTTTCAATAACTCAATTACCCTTTGTAATTTAATTGTTCCCGTGATATCGGATATTCTCTGTGTTGCATATTGGCTCTTTAGCCAATCGAAGTATTAGAGAGAATTTTTGAGAGAGAAGAAAGAGTATAAAAATCAATGACGTAACATTCTATGATAAAATTTTTTTTTTTCCTTTAATTTAACTCCTTCAATTTAATTATAATGCACAGGTTTTAAAAAATTTTGAGGTGCTCGGAATTGATTTCGAGTAAATATCGAAGCTTGCATATGTAAACTTTTCTGATTTGAACAGTTTTAAGGAACATTATCAGTATTGAAATTCAAATTTCAAAGGCTTCTGTCATTCAAAGACGAATACTTTACACTGCACTTCACTGAATATATATTCATACTAACATTTATACTAAAAAAAAAAAAAAAAATAATATTTTTTTATACTTAATACATTAAATGTATATTTACACAATGAATATCATATAAATTTAATATATATTCAGTGAAGTGCATTTTATAGAATTTAAAGCGAATATTTTACTTCCTCTCTCAATTTTCAACTTCATTAAATCAAATAGAGATTTTATTGAATCAACAGTTGAATATTCATCGAAATTTGGTGAAATCTGTTTGATTAATTACGTGCAATTAATGTAAATGCTTGAAGCCAGTTATCATTTTATGATTAAGTGTGTATTATCACCAAATTTGAGATTTGTTTGTATTATCGTTCATTTATGTCAATTAGCGACAAATCAAACAGATATTATCAGTGAAAATTAATTCCGGAATTACGTTCATTTTCATGATTAGTAATTTCCGGAAATGAAAAAATCCCAACAAATCAAACTGACTCGTCACTGAAAAAATTACTTCACGCGACTAATTAATTATTCAAATTAATTAACTCCAATTTGAGGATAATTAGGAAGATACAATCGAGAAAAAAAAATTAAATTTTTGTATGAAATCGTTGATAACAATTAATACAAGATGATATTTTCAAAACTGATTCAGTGAATCTGTGAAGAATGTAATGAGAATTAAAGTAAGCTTTAAAAACAAAGAATTGATTGAAAATTGAGAAAATTTTAATTATTTTTCACGTTTCTTTGAATTTTGAAAAATTTGAAAAAATGTAAAAAATAATGAAAATTTTTCAGTTTTCAATTATTTTTTGGTTTCTATGGCTTATTTTATTCCTCATTAAATTCTTTAAAGATTCATTGAATAAAAATTGAAAATTTCATCTTGTTTAAATTATTATTAACGATTTTATATAAAAATTAATTTTTTTTTTTCGATTCTGTACCTCCCAATCATCCTGAAGAGGTAGCACCACTGTAGAATTTTCAAAAAATCGATTTTTTTTCTTGTTTCAAGAATGATTTTGGGCCTTCTAGGATACAGGAAGAAAATTTATCACCTGAAACTCATTATTTCACATGAAATTTCGAATTCTTCCCAAGGCATTTCTTCATATTCATAGCCCAAGTCAAAAAAATTGTCATTATTTTCACTTGAATTTCCCACAGCATTTTGAAAACAATATTTCGAACAGAAATACGTAGGGGATTTTCAAAAAAATTGATTTGCACATTTTTTATTGATAAAAAATTGCCAATTTTTCGGCCGAAGGTTGAATTTTTTCATTCAAAGGGTCACTAATCCCACAAAAAACAATATTTTTGAAATCCCCTACGTATTCCTATAGCTATGTGTATCTAGACTGAGCTAATTTTTTTTACAATTTAAATTTGCACCAATTACAGCAGAATGTTTTAAATTCGAGAGGCCTCGCAAGAATGGCTCTTGTGTCATCATTTTTTGATATTTTTTGATGAATTTTTTTTTTCTGAAGACTCAAATATATGCTCAATCACTCCCTCAAATGTCATTATTTCATTGCCACTTTATCTATAGAAGAAAAATCGCCAAAAAGCGCCTTTTTTTAGACTTCTAAAGGGGTCTTAGCCCTCAACTGAATAACCGAATCAATTCAAAAGTAAATCATAAAAAAACTGCGAAAACAGTGATTTATCACTTTTTTTTACCACGTGCGTGTTCTCCAGAATATCTCCATGTAAATCGCCTCACAATAGAAGAAAAAAGCTGTTTTTTTTTCACTGAATAAATAACATCCACTTGCGAATTAGAAATAAAAATAGAGTAAAAATCGAATTTTATGAAGTGGTAATTTTTCAAACGAAATACGAAAACTTTAGTAATAAGAGTATTAAAAAAAAAAAAAAACTACAAAAAAAAAGTCTTCATGAAGTTTAATCCGTAATAGTTTCCCAGATAATACAAAAAAAATTGAAACTCCTAAATCTTCATGATTCTTCAAGGACTAAAAAAAAAAAGAAAAAAAAATTATTTGAGAATTCTAAAAAAATAATAATTGTTTCAGACAGTTTCAGTAAGTGTGAGTATTCTCACCCTCACATTCATATCGATCGACAGGTGGTACGCAATATGTTTTCCTCTGGAGTTCAAATCAACAACGAGAAGAGCAAAAAAATCAATTATCTTCATCTGGATCTTCTCTTTGTTATTCGGTAAAACCTATAATTACTTTAAATTAAAATTAATTGATTAATCAATTATTTTGGAGATCAGAGTAGTTTGAGATTTTTTTTGGGGGTGAACGGGTCTTCAAAAAAATCTGAAAAAATTCACGAACAACATATATATATTGGAGGATATTCTCAAATTTTTTCAGATTTTTTCGTAGAGTCCTTCACTCCGAAAAAAAATCCTGAACCATAAAAATGATAAATTTCCAATTTTTTTCTTCAAATTTCCCTTTTTTTCTTCTATTTATTTTTAATGAATAATTTTTTTAAAATAATTGAAGCAATAGGATTGGTTTTTTCGCCAATCTCCAATTCTGCAGTTTCATTATCCTCAAATCCTATTGAACCTTTCACCTTTACCAGAAATCAATCCCTTAAATCTTTTCTCTCAATTAAACTTATCCAGCTGAGCTACTGAATAAACAAGATTTTCATCCTGATTTATTTCTGATCGATTTCCAATATTTTTTTTTTTTTTACAGATTTTCCTGATCTCATTGTGTATCATGCTGTACCAGCAACTTTTCTAAGAGTAGAAACAATTTTTTACACACAATGTCAGCCATCCTGGAGCGAGAATAGTGAAAGAATATTTGCATCTATTAAAATGATGTGTTTATACTTTGCTCCTCTGCTTTTTATGGCAGTAGCATACTCAAGGGTCGTTCAAGTACTGTGGAAAAGCGAAATACCTGGTTACACGTGTAAGTTTATCTTGAATTAATTATTTATTTGTTTATGGCTTTATTTTCAATTAAAAGTTGATTAAATTATTAAACTGCAGGAAAAAAAAGGAAAAGTGGTAAAAATCATCAAATATTTGCTTTTTTTTGGTCTTTCATCATATAAAAATATATATATGGATATATAAATATATAAATATAAATATATGTATATTATATTTAATAAAGTATTTTTTTTTATCAAAAGTTTATTTTTTTCGAAATAATTGAAAAAGTTGTGGAATTTTAACGAATTTTTTGTTTATTCAAACATAAATCAAATGTTTAAATAAACAAAATTAATAGAAAAAAGAAGAAAAAAATATGCGAAATTCAGTGAATTTAACAACTTTTTCAATTTCTCAAAAAAAAAAAATTTCAAAGCACCAATGAAATAAATATTTGATAGTTTTTACCACTTTTTTACTTTTAGGGGTAGAATGTAACGCTTATTTCGTTCGGGAATAGAGGAAGGTGGCGTAAAATATATTAGAGATAGATTTTTTCTGATGATTCCATTGGAAAGCTGAGGAAATTTACCATGAAAATCATATGTCACAAGTTATTTTTTTGAATTTTTCGAAAATTTCATTTTTTGCTCAAGATTTGAAGGTGAAATTCTTCTGTTTTTGAAAAATTTCAGTTTTTCGTGAATATCTCTAGTTCTATTGGTCTTAGCGACCTGAGGTGGATCTTAAATGTAAGGTGAGCTCATTTTCCATCAATTTATGTTGTTTAAAAAAAAAATTATCAATTTTTCAAGTAATTATAGGGCAAAAACTGATTTTCAGAAAATGGCCTATAAGTTTTTGAAAAATTGATTAAAAAAAATTTTAAACACATGAATCGATGAGAAATGAGCTCACCTTTCATTTGAGATGAACCTCAGGTCGCTACAACCAACAGAACCGGAGATATCGCCGAAAAAGTGAATTTTTTCGATTTCGAGAGAATTTCGATCAAAATTTCGAACTATCAAAAAATTGAAAAAAATTCATTTCGATTATTCTTTTCCCAATGAAATCTTCACGAAATCTCTATCTCGAACTCTTTTAATGAAATACCTATCATACACTTGCCTTTATCATAGTTTTTGAGTAATAGAAATGCTTCAGAAAAAAAAATCTCCTTTTTTTTCTCATTGAAACTCGTAAAAAGATAGGAATGAAACAAACTGGGGAAAACGTTCTTTTTTTTCTTCTTTTTCTGAGGTCAAGGCAGTGACATTACGACACAAATTGAAGCAAATCCATCGTAAAAAGTTAGTTACTCGCAGTAGCACCTGTTGGTAGTTATTATTTCGAGTAATTTTATTAATTGCGAAGATGAGAAAATTTATGGGAAATAAAGTTTCATGTCGATGTTTCTTTTTTTGTCATGATAAATTAAGGATTTTCGAGACAAACTTGATCACTCAGTTAACTTTTAATGTTATTTTTACATTCAAGCATCAAGAAATCCATTGCCAGTTAATGAACTAACTTCTTCGATGCATGAAAATCTTGAAAACCAATTGGGCTCGAGAAGAAAAGCTGCTAAAATGCTTGTTGCTGTTGTTATTGTATTTGGTATTTGCTATTTTCCAGTTCATCTGCTAACTTTTCTCAGGTTTGTTAATTAATTACTCATTTGAAATTCAGAATTAATTGGGAGAAAGAGAAGTGAAGTGGGGGGAAAGGTGAGATGAAATGGACACATTCCAATTGAACGGTTTGAGATAGAGATTTTTTGATGATTTCATTGGAAAGCTGAGGAAATTTTGGGTGGAAAACATGTGTCAGAATTAATTTTTTTTCAATTTTTTGAAAATTCCACTTTTTCGGACCAGTTTTGAAGGGGTGAAGCTTTCGAAAATCGAAAAAATTCACTTTTTTGGCGATATCTCCGGTTCTGTTGGTCGCAGCGACCTGGGGGCAATCTCAAATGAAAGGTGAGCTCATTTCCCATCGATTCATGTGGTTCAAATTTTTTTTCATAGATTTTTAAAATACTTATAGGCCATTTTCTGAAAATCAGTTTTTGCCCTATAATTACTTGAAAAATTGATTATTTTTTTTTTCAACCACATAAATCGATGGGAAATGAGCTCGCCTTTCATTTAAGATCAACCCCAGGTCGCTACGACCAATAGAACCAGAGATATTCCCGAAAACCTGAAATTTCTCAAAAACAGAAGGATTTCACCTTCAAATCTTGAACAAAAAATGGAATTTTTGAAAAATTCAAAAAAATAACTTGTGACATATGATTTCCATGGTAAATTTCCTCAGCTTTCCAATGGAATCATCAGAGAAAACTTATCTCCAATTATTCCATCGATTTCACGTAATTATCACAATTTAAAATACCAAAACTAACACGTGCCCATTTTACCCCACCTTTCCCTCACTTCATTTTATATAAATTTATCCGGATTCGAACATTTCTTCTCACTGAAAGCTTAGGAAAATATGAAATAAATTCGATAATCGAGAGAATTAAATTAATAAATTCATGAAAAATTATGTTTTACAGGCAATTCATTGGTCTTCCCTCAAATGAAATAACTAGAGCTTGCAGTCTCATAGTACACTGGATGGTATATGCTAACAGTGCTGTAAATCCTATCATCTACAATTTCATGAGTGGTGATTGATTTAATTAATATTTACAAAAGGTCCAATTTATTCCTCAATTTCCTTTGAATTCTTTTTTGATTGCTCAATTAAACAGATTTCTTCATTCAAATATTTAATAATTTATCATTTATTCAATTTAAAATTCAAAAATTAAAGTAGAATTTTTTTTTTTTTATTTAATTAAAAAAAACAATTTCTGAATTTTTTAAACATGTAATAAATTTTTTTTAACAAAAATAAATTAAATTAAAAAAAAAATCAATTAAATTTTCTTATTCTTTTTTAATTTCAGGAAAATTTCGGAAAGAATTTAGGAGATCATTTCTATGCACTCCAGAACATTCATACGATCGTGGTACAGCAAAATATGCAACACCATCATTACCAATTGAGGGACGATCACAGAATTATAGAAATACACAGAATGAAATTAATTTCGATAGAATTCAACGAACCTCAGAAATTATTCCATTAAATGAATTTCCCCGGAAATTTACGTCAACTCCGAATTATCAGTGAAAAGTGGAATATTAATGTTCATTTGATGTATTGACAGGTCAAATAATATTCTGATTGTCATTAAATCCGAATTTACTAGATTGTAAGAGAATTAACAACGAAAATTGAGAGAATAATCAGTGACAGAGCGAGATCTCATCTCATTTTACTAATTCGCTATATTATAACTGCTATTTACAGTGTAATTGTGATTATAATACTGAAAATAGCCAGAATCTGACAATTTTTAGTTTTTCTTCATCAAAAAAATTAATTACAAAAGAAATTTAAAGAAAGGCACATGAAGAAAATTGAAAGAAAATTATTTCTCCAATTTTTTCAAATTTTTTTTTATAGTTTTCTTTTTTTTTTGATAGAAAAAATTGTAAGATGTTTGCTAATTTCATTATCATGTATAATTGTCCATTTTTTTTTTGCACAAAAGTATTTTTAAGAAAATATTGTGAATAATTCCATGTCATAACACATATGTTAACGCAAATTCTATTTGAATTACAGAGATTATTAAAAAAAATCTCAAATAATTTAAAATATAAGTCGATTTTGCTTTAATTTTACGCTAATCTTATTTTTCTGTGATCGCAAAAAATTCAAAGAAAGTACACTTAATCTTAAAATGTCTCAAATTAAAATTAAATGTTAAGAATTAAATGTTAATAAATGTATAAATATAAAAAAAATTAAATGTTTTTAACTGTTAGTAAGAAGTAGTGAAAAAGAAACTGAATAAATAAAAGATATTTTTTAAATTCGAATTTTTCTTCATCATCGAAAAAAAACCCAAAATTCAATCATCGAAGAAATGAAAAATAATTAATAGTGTCGAAGATAAATTGAGTAATAAAAAATGCCGAAAATTTCGTCAATGCATTTCTCTATATTTCATTATTACTTCCATTTTTTTTTTTTTTTACCAATTCACTTGGTTCTCAAATTCGCAATCTCCAGTATTTTTCATACATTTTGAATAATACCCGAACAATAACTAGACAATATAAAATATTTAGTTGCATTTTATAGCCTAATAAATTATTATTCAACCATTATTTATACATGAGATATAGATTTAACTGCAAAAAAAAATGTTTATTAATTAATTAATTCATTCACGTAAAATAAATAATTTTCTTTTTTATTTGCGAATTTTCCTAACAGAAAAAAAATATCGAAAAAAATTTATCATTTGCTTGATAAGCCAAAAGGAAAAAAAGTTGTAACAATTTCCATGATTTTTCATGCAATTATTCTCTTTTGCTAATCTAATTTTTAATTAATCAGTAATCAGAATAAAAATTGTATCTATGTGTGTACATAAAAGCGGATTTTCCCAAAGGAATTATAACATCGCAGACATATACAGAAAAAAAAAATTATCTTGCGTCAGAATTGAAGTTGAATTTTTTAAATTTCCTTTTTAACTTGTTTTTTTTTATTGAAAAAAAAAAATTATATTTCTAAACTATTTTTCATTATATTTTTGTACATATAAACGCAGTAAGCCCAATTAATATCAATTAAATAACCTCCACGCATATAATTATTATTTTGGGAAAATAATTATATAACTATCTATATAATTGTTAAATATTGTATTATTTTTCAGTTTAATTATTTAAACTTCCACTTTAATTTTATTATCAATTAATTATTTTTTCGAATTTTTATTATCGTAATTTTGCGTTTTTTTTTTCTTTCTAACTAGCAGAATAGTTAATAGCTCTCTTAATTATTACGTAATTAATTGATTTTATTCATGTAATTTAATAGTGACCTAAGTTTTTTAGTTTATAGGCAGCAATAACTTGACATTGCATTATTAATTTTTGTCAATAATTTTTCTTTCTTTCATTTTTTTCAATGAATTCTTCCAATTGTGAAATTGCAAGCCACGTGAAAATTCTATTATTTTTTTTTTTTCAATTAATTAGATTTGCATTAATTCGAAACTTTATGGGTCTCAAATTGCTTGAGAATATACATTATATATTTTTTTTTCTTCTATAAAGTTGCATTTAGTTAATTTTAAAGGCGATTTTACGTGTGTGCAGATTTGTTTTAAGCTTTGATGAATTAATTAAATACAAAATCTTCAATTTAATCGTAAGAAATGAAGAAACATCGTTAGTGCATCCACTATTCAATCGAATTTCCCAGAAAAAATTCTAAAAATTCAATAAACAACATTTTTTTCAATTTTTACATTCACAAAATTTCTTTAGAAAAATTCAAAATTAAATTAAATCGAAAAAAAAAAACAAAATATGTTCATAAATCTGCAGCACAACAATTTAAATTGATTCCCATCAATTTTTACAAGTCTATGCATGCTCTCAAATCGACAGCTAATTATTACTGGATTAATTAATAATTTTATTATAAAATTTCAGATATATCCATATAATTTTTAAAAATGTGTTTTTTCCCCTCAATTAAAAAAATCAATTAATTAATTTAGGCAGCTGCTTCTTCAACGACTGGATTTTCATGTACAACATTTTCAACTTTTTTCATCTCATCACCAATATTAACATCATTAATTTCAATTTTTTTTGAATTATTATCATCAATATCATCGATACTCGATGAAGAATTATCTGTTTCTTTTAATATACAATTATCTGTATTTTTCATGTTAATATTTAAATTTTCATTAATTTCTTTGTCATTATTGATAATTAATTCCGTTTTATTACAATCTTTTACTGTAATATCGTTTGAATTATCAGTACTATCAGATTGTGCATTCTCATAAATTTCAGATACCTTTGAATTAATTAATTCACTTGTATTAATTCTTTTTTCATTCTCATATGTCTGCAAATTATCTGTTTGCATGTTATTTTGTAATTGTTGTGTTATACTTCTGCCTCTTCCTCTGGTACTTTGATGCTGATTATTTTCTGGTGGTGGTAATATTGGAATTGCTGCTTTTGGTCGACGAAGTGGGGGTGCTTGTGGCTGTTGTGGAGGCTGCTGAGCTGGACTGTAATATGTACAGCCTTGGGGTTGAAATAATTCTGGTGGTGGTGGAGGTCCCTGAGGCTGAAATATAAAAAAAAGGATATTTTTCGATCAAACAGTCGAAATATATATATTGAACAAAATATAAATATATTTTGTTTTTCAATTGCAAAAAACTCTTCTGTGGAAGAATAATTTTAACTAAAATCTGTTTTCCTTGAATGCAGAATTTTTTTTCCATTTATTTAAATCAATAGAAGAGTTGATGACAAGTGAATAAACGTTTCGTTCAAATTCTATGTTTATTCCAACATTCATAAATAAATTTCGTCGAAAATTTATCTTTAAAAAACGTGAAATTGGCGATTTTTTTTTTAAATTCATTTTTTCAATTTATTATCAATAGAATTTACTCCGAAGAGGAGTCATCACTCGTCAAAACTTCGTACACTAAAGTTGAAATTGCAAAAATTCAAATTTTTTCAAATTCTGAAGAGACTCTATTGAATTTTTTTGAAATCCATGGAAATTGAACCAATATCTGAAGATTTTAGGAATTTCTATGAAAAATTCAGGAGATTTTTCATAATATACCAAGAGATTTCGGGATTTCAGAGAAGTAACGGTGATATTTGAAAAATAAAAATTTGATTAAAATAATGTTCAACTAAATTCAAAATTTTTTACGAATTTCCTCAAGTTCTCGAATCTTGACTCGTTTTGAGTCATTGGTCGTGTGACCCTACATTTTACCCTAAACAAGATTTCACAATGAAATAATTAACTAATCGTTTACTCGTTACCTGTACTGTAGGATTATATCCTTGATATCCTTGAAAATTCGGTTGAAATGGTGGACCATTTGGTCCTGGGACATAATTTATTATACTAGGTGGTGCTGTTTGAGGTGGAATAAATTGCGGTGGTGGTACTAAAAATGGTGGTGGTGCATATGTAGCTGGTTGACCACCTGGTGCCAATGGTATCACTGTTTGTCCACCCATTGTAGCACTAGACGTCTGTACAGCTGGTGGTTGCTCGAAGTGTCCTTGTGGATAAGCTAAAATCATTAATTCACGAAATTAATGAAACTCTTTCAAATACAATAAACCAAAAGACAAGAAAAAACTTTACTAAAATTACCAAAAAGCTACGATGCAACAAATTTTAAAATAAAAGCAAACAATTAAAAAAACAAACACAGATTTATTTTTTCTTTCACTGGGAAATAAAAAGCCTTACCTGGGGATTCTACTACACCATGTGAATTTCCATCTAGATAATTGTGCACAATAATACGCAATATTAATAGGAAAAAAAAAAAGAAAATTAAAAGTTATTCGTTTTAGAAATCCTATAATTTTTTGGGGGAAAAATAAACAAATCAAGATTAATTAATTATTTAAATTAATAATAATAGTAAAAGAAAGTATTAATTAATGTTTCCTAACTCTGTATTGCAAGCTTTGATATTGCAAATAATTAAATAATCATAATAATAAAAAATGTTGGAGATAATTGAGTAGTGAAGCAATCGTTGGATAATTAGGACTCCAATTAAAGAGTCTTATTGTAAAAAAAAAAGTGATTAATCACCTTGAGGTGGATAAAATTGATGCTGACTGTGTTGTTGTGGATAGGTTTGTTGTCCAGGTCCCTCTGGAATTGTTGGCCTCTGTCGAAGACTCGAATAACGTTTTGGTCTGTTACCAGCAACATCAGGCAATGGTTGAGGATGTGTCTGTTGTTGTTGTGGTGGCTGCTGTCCTGGTGGTGGTTGCATTCTCGGCTGCGGAACATTAGGACGCTGCTGATTGGCCGGTGGTGCATAGAAATTTTCTAAAAACAATTGTAAGTAAAATTAATTGACAGAAAAAATCAATTTTGCTCTTTTCATCATTAGTTAAATGTAATAATCAAAGAATTTGATGTAATTTAATTGTTAATGAAACTAATTAACAAAAAATTCATTTTTGATTTTTTTATTATTAATTAAATGTAATAATAAAAAATGTGAATTTAATTCAATTGCGAGGGAAATTAATTAACAGAAAAAATCGACTTTGCATTTTTTTATAATTACGTAATTAATTAATTAATTAAATAAATTGTCTCAACTCACTCGTAGGTCTCCCTTGATGATGATGATAATTATTTCCATCATTAACATTCATGTGTTTCATGTCATTGACAATTTGTTCCTCATCAATACTCGTATTATGTCTCCGCAGATTGTCATTTCCAATGATACCACCACCTCGGCCCTTTGGTCCTTTGGTTTCTACTGTTCTATTAGGAATAATGCTATTATTATTACCACCACCACCACCACCACTTGGTTTGAATCCACGACCTCTTGCCCTACTGGCAGCAAGACTAACTGATTCTTGAACGTATCTCTTGTTTCCATGGTTTTGTTTGACATGCACTATTTTTTCGGCCTCAGCATTTTGCGTATTTCTCGTTGGACTCAAACTCTGAGTCGTGTATTTAGCATCTTTCTTCCAGGCTGGGTTTGTTGGCTCATTCGGAGCTTTATTTTCATTACTGAAAAAGAATTATCATTTTTTATTAAATAAAAGTGAACTTTTTTTATTATTATGTAATTTTCAATAAATAAAATTCAATTTTTTCCATCATTATGTAATTTTCAATAAATAAAATTCAATTTTCTTCATTATTATGTAATTTTTAATAAATAAAATCGATTTTTTTAAATATTATGTAATTTTAAATATATAAAATTGAATTTTTCTTATTATCATGTAAATTTTAACAGACAAAATTGAATTGATAAGCAAAAAATCCAATTAATTAATGGAGTCAATTTTAAAATTGGAAAAAAATGAATAATAATTACGTGTGCACGTTGTGAGCAACTGGAGACTTGATTCTCTGATTATCCTGTTGTGTTTGGAGAGGTGGGAAATTCTGCTGCTTGTTCTGAAGTTTATTCTTGGTGCTGTACCATGCTGAGGAGATCACAGGCTCCTCGGGCGTCTCTGGTGCATCCTAGAATCGAATTTTTTTATTATAAATTTGTTTTTTCATTTATTTTTTTCAGAGAAAAAAAGAGATTTTTTCGTGAGAGCCTCACCTTGGAGCCTTTTAGAGCAGGGAAATCTTCTCCACTCTTGTTGGAACGTCTGTTCTGTTTTCCTGTGGGTGTGTTACCACTGGTTTTACCATAGGCATCTTCGTCCTCCCAGTTGCGCGTATATTTGTTGGGGCCACGTCTAAATAAATAAGAATTCAATGAAAATTTGACGAAAGGTGTGGTAAAATGGACGGATTCTAATTGAGCGGTCCGAGATAGAGATTTTCTGATGATTCCATTGGAAAGCTGAGGAAATTTTAGGTGGAAAACGTGTGTCAAAATTAATTTTTTTAATTTTTTATGAAAATTTGACTTTGTTTGCGAAATTTTAAAGGGGTGATTCTTTTGAAAATCGAAAAAATTCACTCTTTCCGCGATATCTCCGGTTCTGTTGGTCGTAACGACCTCGGGGTTCATCTCAAACGAAAGGTGAGCTCATTTCCCATCGATTCGTGTGGTTCAAATTTTTATTTATCAATTTTTCAAATACTTAGAGGCCATTTTCTGAAAATCAGTTTTTGCCCTATAAATAATTGAAAAATTGATAATTTTCTTTTTAAACCACATAAATATATGGGAAATGAGCTCACCTTTCATTTAAGATTAGCCCCAGGTTGCTGCAACCAATAGAACCAGAGATATTCCCAAAAACCTGAAATTTTTCAAAAACAGAAGGATTTCACCTTCAAATCTTGAGCAAAAAATTGAATTTTTTGAAAAAAATAAAAAAAAAAACTTCCGACATATGATTTCCATGGCAAATTTCCTCCGCTTTCCAATGAAATCATCAGAAAGAATCTATCTCCGATATTTCCATCGATTTCGACTAATTCCCATTGCATAAAACACCAAAACTAACACGTGTCCGTTTTACCCCACCTTCCCCTAATAAAAGAAAGCAATAAAATCGTGCAGTACCCGTATCTTCTTCGTCTTCTGGCCCTTGGTGGACCTTCCTCATTTCTTATATCATAACCATAAACAGCGATCAGCTCCTCGTGACTTTTTGGAGCTTGTTCCTCGTCATTGTATCTGTCATGATCCCATCTGTCCTCTTTATCCTTCCAAACTTTTTTTTCTTTACTTTCTCTCTCGTTCGGTGGCTCAACTGGACCCTCATTAGCCTCCTCAGCTGTTCTGTCATCGTGCTCGTAAAATGTACCACGTTTGGGGATATATTGGGGATTACGTCTGTCCTCGTCGTCGTCTAATTTCTTCGGTGGCTTATCCTCCTCTTGACCATCACCACTTTCTCTCTGTACACCATCCTGAGATCCATTTTCAGACTCTCCATCACTACCAGCTGTATCGTACTCTGAATCACGGTGTTCTTGCTCTTCTACTGGTTCAGTGCTCTATAAATTCGAGAAAAAAAAAATTGTCAATTTTCTCTTTTTATTAAAAATTCATTGAGTTCTCAATTTTTCTTTTGAAGATATCGAGAAAAATATTCGGTTTAGGAGAATTTACCAAGAGACCTTTTTTGTGGGGAATTAAATTCTCTACGAAAAGAGTGTTATGATGAATTCTTCTAAAGTTACTCACTCCGGAAATATTTACGAAATTTTTCAAATATAACTTTCGGAGTTTTTTCTTGAACAATTAATTGCAATTTTTACATAAATTTGTTGCTTCTGAAAAAATGAAAATTAAAGAATTTCTTTCTTTTAAAAATAGAAATTGAAAAAAAAATTCTTTTGGAAAAAAACAAATAAGAAAAATTTTTACTTTTAAAAGATAGAAATTCAAAAATTTCTTTCTATTCAAAAAAATAGAAATGAAGAAAATTATTTCTCTTGAAAAATAGTAAATTATTTGTGGATAATTGTGAAATGACTCATCGACGATAACAATTGACACTAAAAACTAGGAAATTCTTCATGGCTATGACGTAATTGAAAGTATTTGATACTAATTCTAATAAAATTTTACTAATACTTTATTTTCTGGGCTCCACAATGTGCTATAGAATATCAATACATCAATGGTTCCCATGAAAATAATTAAAAACAACCAATAAAAATTAAATTTCAATCTCAAATTAACGATAAATTACTCTTTTATCTCATTTTGATTGTTTCAATCTTCTCTCACTCGACATTCGACACCTCTCGCTGCTCCTATTACCCCCAAAAAGAGGACAAACCGAGGATATAAATATAAACAATCGATAAAACCCAAATAAAAGTGCAATACATTCAATTTTTATGTTAAAAATTCCTTAAAAATTCAATTATGAAAATTCCAACAGTTTAGTCCTTCGATAATATCTGGGAAACTAAGCGAGATACGTGAAATTTCAAGAATACCTGATTTTTACAAAATTTCAAGAGCTACAAAAAAGGTTTCTACAAAAATCGCTCTATCTCCCTCACTTTCTGAGTGCCTTTTAAAAAACAAAAAAAAATGTCTACTTCCAAATAATTCCTGAAAAAATCTCTAAAATTGTAAAAAAAACAAGTGGATAATAGTATTGCTCTCCAACTGATATAGCTTTTTCTGCTGATACTTTAGAAATATGCTTTCGAATGGAAGTGATACAACTTTTTTCAAACCATCATCAAAACATCAAATTTTGAAAAAATCCATTAAAACGCCAATAACTCGAGAACTAATCATGCATATAAGCTCAAAATTCACAGGCATCTAACTGATAAAACTCTCGAGATAATATGAGTATAAATAACATCAATTGAATAGTTTTCAAAAATTCCATTAAAAACTGATTTTCGAAAAATGGATATATCTCAAAAACTACCGATCGAATTCTCTCCAAATGAAGCTTAAAAAATAGACTTTGTCAACAGGAAGTTTTCCACAAAATATGAATTTTTTTTATAAAACCGTTTTGCTGTAATTGAGACTTTTATGCACACACAGACATCCACACACACAGACATGCGCTAAAAATATCATTTTCTCTCTATTTAAATCATCTTAGGTATCTTCTATTAAAAAAAATTACAATCAAAAATTCTGATGATAACATAGCTTCCATTCGGAGGCAAAAAATAGTATATTACATGCCTAGGGCAGTAATGTGAGAAAAGTCTCAGAGCACATGTAATTGTTGGCCGAGGCAAAGCCGAGGTCAACAAACATGTGCTCTGAGGCTTTCTTACTTACTGCCCAAGGTGTGTATACTATTTTTCTGCACACTGGGACGGAAGTGAGCTTACGCCCGAGCGCAGCGAGGGCTGAAAGTCTCACTTTCGTCCCAGTGTACAGAAAAATCATTTTTCAACTACCGGCTCAGTTCTTTCCTCCCATTTTCTATTATTTCCCCAATTTCAATGACCCTAACCTTCTCAAAATAACCCACAAACCGGAGCAATAAATTAATAATATGCAGAAACCAGTTTTCATAACAAGATCAACGTGAATTCCATGAATGACCTCAATATCCTGCAATCAAAATGAAAGTAAAAATAAAACAACAAAAAAGTAAAAGAAAAAATAGAGTAAAATTACCGGTGAAATTGGAACATTTGCTCCAAAAAGATTAAAATCACAGAAATGACACAATTTTTTTTTACTCCAAAAAATTGAAAAAAAAATAGAGTTTTAATGAATTTTAAGTAAATTTAATGCTCTCTTTACCTGTGTTTCCTTATTAATTGGTGCAATTTCCTCGACTGACTCAGAATGATCAGAACCTCCTGATTGTTCGGATTTTCTTCTACGACGTGTATCAGACATATTTAATTAATCCTCAAGCCGAAAGGTTCGAATTACCTTCAATGGAGTAATTGCCACTAATTTGCAAATTCAATGTTTGTGTAAACAGAGTTAAAAAATTTTTTTTGTTGAGAAATACGTTTTCTTTTTTTGCAGAATGAAGTCCTTGATATTATTGAAGAAGAGTTGCCTTTTGCTCCAGAGGGCAAAAAAATGGCAATTTTTGGCCTGTTTCTGATAGACTGGAGAATTTGCTCGAGCTCAGAAAGCTGATTAAGCGTTGAACCACGTAAAACGATGCCACTGCTCGATGTCGAGTACTCGTGTAACTAAATACAGTCTTTTTCTCGCTCTTTTCTCTCTCTTTCTCTTTCTACTCTCTGCCTCCCACGCACGTGAATTGATGAAAATGGCGAGGAAAAAGAGGTATTTTCATTTTCATGGCTAAAAAGAGAGAGAATTCTATGAATTAATGGGAAAAATAATTAAATTTAGGGGATGTGTATTTAATAATTGTTTGAATAATTTTTTTGGATGGTTTTTTTTGGAGAAGGGATGTTCCGCCATTTTGAGAAGCCAAAATGGCGGCGCGCGGGATTATTCAAAAGGTTCAAAAGAGATCTTAAGGTTCTTTGATAAAAAACAAAAAGGAATTTTTCGGATTTATTTCATTTTGTCACCAGATTTTCTTTTCTTTCTTTTAATTTCTTGGAAATTAAGCGAGATAGAGCGATTTCGCCTCAATCGCTTTTAATAGCTTTCAAAATTCTCTACAAAAAAAGATTCGTATAAAATTTCCTCATCTCGCTTATTTTCTGAGCTATTCTACTGAGAATCATCACCAAGATAAGTCCTATTTCACCTTTTGATTACTGAATTCCTTTTTTCTCAACATAAAAAAAATCCGGAGAAACTTACAATATTTTTTTCCATGAAAATACAGAACAATAAACATGACTGATAAAGTTTCAGGATAAATATAATAATGAAGAAATTTGAATTAATCCGTTTCCTATCTCTGGAATGATTAAGAAACATGCATTCCCTTATTTGGTAAAAAAAATCCCTACATTTTCTACTTACCGACTCTGAAATTAATTTAAGAAACGTGCAGACATTATCCCAAGATAAGGTCGTTGCTGAGAAACATGTGTCATCTTTTTCTGGGGAAAGAGAAGTAAAAAAAAGCGCTTATTATTATTTTTTCTTCAAAGTCTCAGTTCATTACCACCAAAATTTCACCGAGAAGTGAGAGGATAAACCTTGATTGGGTTCAAATAATTGTAATGTATACAAAAGAATTGATGAAATTAATCGTAAGTAACTGCTAACATGAAAGGAGAGTCAACGATTAAAAAATTGATCAAAAGCTGCAATCTGCTTTCATTCACTTTTTTTTTTATTTCAAATTAATAGGTGTCATCAAATGATAGGTGAAAAGAGGACTTTCCCTCAACGTACAAGAATACTGTGTATTTTAGTATCATTTTGGTATATTTCACGCTTGTTCAACTATTTCTAATATTTTTTTTATTATTCCAGATACTCTATTATATAAAACTGTGAATTGAAGACAATTTAGTTAGTAATTGATGGAATTTGAATATAATTGAATTAGATTCTTTGAAAAAGGCACAACACAACATCAAAAAACGAATACATCAGTTGCAGTGACTCGTAGATCTCCCCATATCCTCTCATGCTATTCAACTGTCAAAGATGAATTCAGGTGGAATAAAACAGCTGATTGGAGTGAAGGAATTAATGATTTGTCATCGGCTGGGAGAACAAAACTATTGAAAATTTCAAAGGACAAGCTCATAAAAAAAATTTGAAATTAAATAGTCAATTTTCAGGAATAACTAACTAATTACATCTACATAAATCTACATTTTTTCTTTAGTCTCTACGCCTCCATCAGTTTTGCCAAGGATGGCTGAAAAACAATCATATAATTGTTTTCCTGATTTTTTCTCCCTTTGGTCCTTGTCTGGATATGGGTAGCCTGTCTTAAGAAACAAATTCCTATCACCTTCTGGAAATACTTTTTTAAACAAACTATTAAATCTACTCAATTTTTTTCGTTCCTCTGCCTTAGTCAATGCTGGTCGTAATTCCCAAACCGCAATACACTTTTGGAGGATTCTTTCTGCAGCTTCTTTTTCCACTAAACCATGAAGAGTAGGGGGTACACGTGGGAGTTCGGGATACAGGTACAGCGCATGTCCAATTACCCTCAGATGATTATAATATTGAGCAATCGGGGGATACGATTTCTTCAACGTCACCCATGGAGGATTATCTCTCACTACCTTTGCCAAAGCAAAGAAGCGTCTTGCCTCTATTTCATCAGCCAAATATTCATGAAACAGAGTCTTTAGGTAATCGGCTGACGCATTAGTCGACATGGATGCCTCGAAAATTGACATACTCGATATACTCTCGTTATCTTCATCTTCATCACCTGTAAAAAAAGAAAAAAGAAAGGAATTATTTGAGAAATTCATTTGGGGATTTGGAAAAACTACCAATAGGAATATAAGTGAATCTTCCACCATGTCAACGTTAATGATCAATTTATCATTGAATATCGTGGAAGTGATGGAATTTAAGAGAATTCACCTTGAAACCCATATTTTAGAGAATTTGAGGAACTATGAAAAAATAATCCATTTCAAATTAGTCGCAATATTTGTAGAAAAGTGAGATAAAATGGACATTCGTCAGTTTTTGTATTTTTTATTTTAAGAATTACTCGAAGTCAATGGAGATATTGGAGATAGATTTTTCCTAATTATTCTACTGTAGAGCTGATGAAATTTTCCATGGAAATTATGTGGAAAAATATTTTATTTTTTTAATTTTTCATAATTCTCATTTTCCGCTCAAGATTTGAAGGTGAGACCTTTCTGTCTGTGGAAAATTTCAATTTTCCGATAATATTTCTGGTTTAATCGGTCATAGCAATCTAGAGTTCATCTCAGACGAAAGATAAAACATTCCCCATCGATTGATATGGTTCAAAGACAAAAATGATCAAATTTCCAATTACTTATAACTACATGGATTGATGGGAAATGACTTCACTTTCCATTTGAGATCAGTCCCAGACCACTACGATCAACAGAACCAGATATATGAACGAAATAGTAAATTTTTCTAATTTCCGGAGAAGGCACTCCTTTCAAAACCTGGCCAAATAAAATTGAAGAAAAATGAATTCCTACACATGTTGTCCACGAAAAATTCTCTCAACATTCCAATAAAATCACTGGAAAATCTCTATCGTGATCCGTTCACTTGGAATGTTCATTTCACCCCATCTCTGCCTATTTTAATAAAAAAAAAAAATGTGATTTACGTTTTCGATTATCGATTGGAGATAACCGGCCCGTGCGCATGAAATTCACCGGCTTTCCCCTGAAACCCTTCGAGGTTGATGGAATGACGGGTGTAGATGTTCGATTGACTCTATCTATAACAAATTAAAAATTCAAGATGAGAATAAAAATAACTATGGAGACAATGATTTGCGTGATAATCTTTGAAACTTGAGCATTTATTATAAGTAAACAATAAAAAGAGAATCCGCAAAAAAAAGAGATTTTTCCATCTACTATTTTACCTTTATCTTTAGTATTTGGAGTGCATGGAATCTCATCTGGCGATGATTCATTGTCCTCTTCAGTCGCGTGCTCCACGGAATCTTCATGATTTTCTGATGAAGAAAAATTAAGATCATTGTTAAATGTACAGTAGATTTGAACCATAAAAATATAAAACAGAACAACTCAATTTCTTCTGTGATTCACTTGTGAAGAATATCTCAGAAACTAAGTGAAAAAGCGGAATTTTTGTGGTGATCTTTTTTGTAGATTCGATTATCCGATACAAAGAAGGTCTCCATAAACATTCTGCTATCTCGCTCGGTTTCTAAAACATTATTGAGAAATTAACCACAGGAAGAATCGACTTATACTGTTCGATCCGTTTGCTACTGAATCAATTAAAGGAAAGGAAAGTGAAAAAAAAAATCAACTCACCAGCATTATCTGGAGTCTCTTGCATCTGTTCTTCGTGGACTGCATCATCTGTAATAAGTGAAAAGATATGTATGAGAACACAATTGTATAATAGAAAAGTGAAATAGGATAATTCTATTTGCTCTTTCAATAGTTTTTTTGAGAATATCTCCGAAACTCTTAGAAATACGCCCTTTTCGCTCTGAAATAGTTCTTGAAATTCACGACAAGAAGAGATCAAGGCAAAATCCGCTCACCATTCACCTCTCAATTTATCGAACAATGGAGGAGCGTAAGGTTGTAATGGACAAAAACAAAATTATATTTTAACTTACCAGAATTATGCTGAGCTGAGCGAACAATCCTAACCCGTTTCGATAATGTCTCCACAGACCGAAGAGTGAACTTTCCTGTAACAAAAAAATGAAACATTATTTAATTATGATGCATTGAATTAACGGGAAAACACGGAATATCTTTAAAATATTTAAACAAAAAAGACTGTGACTTCGAAAATATTCAATAATGGGAAAAGAACAAGGAGAACGTTTTAACTAAAAGAGAATATTTGGTGAAACCTGATGGAGCGGATGGTACAAATGGTGGTTTTGAGGATGATAAGAAAAAAAAGAAAACGGGAAGATAAGAAAAAGAGGCAAGGTCCAATAATAATTAGTAACCGATAAAATTTTTATACAACTTACTTTTCAGCGATGCTGAAGACGTATCCTTCGGCTGCTGCTGTTGCTGCTGCGGTTGTTGCTGCTGTCGTTCTTGTTGCTGCTGATGTTGCTGTTGTTGTTGCTGCTCATGATGTTGTTGTTGCTGCTCATGCTGTTGTTGTTGCTGCTCATGCTGTTGTTGTTGCTGCTCATGCTGTTGTTGTTGCTGCTCATGCTGTTGTTGTTGCTGCTCATGCTGTTGTTGTTGCTGCTCATGCTGTTGTTGTTGCTGCTCATGCTGTTGTTGCTGCTGTCCTTGCTGCTCCTCATTAGAGCTTCTGTTCCCATCTGTTCGAGATATCACCGAAAAATTAGATTTTTCGAAAGGGGTAAAAATTGAAAATTTGGCCAAAAAAGTAAGATTCTCACAAAATAAGAAAGAAATCGACACGTACTTTACTTTTGGAAATGTTCTCATTTTTCCAATGCAATAATTACAAAATCTCTATTCCCAACTGTTTAATTGAAATGTCCATTTTACTCCACCTTCTTCTAATTATGGAAAAATGAACTATTCTGTTTTAAAACAGTAATTTAAAACAGAAGAGTTCATTTTTCCATGTTCTTCATCTTTCTCCTCACCTGCATTATCTAGGGGCAACAGCATGTACAGCGCGACGTGATTTTTCCCTTGTATGAATACACCCATTTGCTTCATGTCTGAGGGCTCTGGGAGTGAATGCTCGAATTTTTCAAAAGTGAATCCGAGCTGGCATATGATGCGGTTACTGGAACAGTCATCGAACGTGCATCGTCTGGGGGCGTCCAAGGCCCTCTGGTCCTCAATAATGTTTTTAGGATCTATAATGAAAATTGATCATATCAAAAATAGAAAGTAAAAAAACTATGCTCTCTCACTCCATTTCCTCTTATGAGAAGGAACAGACTTATCATGTTTTATTTCTCTGCTACTAAATGATATTACTCACCACCTTTGTAGAAAACATGACCTTCCTCTGTCCCATGAAGGAAAATTGTGAAGGCTGGTGAGAGATTATATTGATCTGTTGAAAACGAAACAAACGTAACATTAGTTTTTCATCATAAATTAGTGGAGTAAGACACTTCTCCGTACGAAATGCCTCTACATAATAGCTAGATTGCATTCTCTGGAGGCAATTTGTTAGCAAAATCTATGTATTTACAAGAAAATCAAAAAATTACCGAAATTTACATGAAAATCAGAAATAAATCAGGATCTAACATATTTTTTTTCTAGATTTTCAGAAGTGCGGATTCTCCATTTGCCATACACTTTTTTATTTCAATTGTTAATAACAAATAGAAATACTGCATTTTGACAATTGGAATTTTTAAAAATGTGTTTTCGTACTCTTTTTCTACAAAAAAGTGTTCCTTTTTTCTTTTTATATAACCGATATTTACCGAGATACGAGCCTCCGAAGCTGGAGAGAAATGGGCACAAACAGCGTTTTTCCAGAACAGAAAATGCTCGTAAAATTTTCAAAAAATTTTTTTTTTGTTTTTTTTTTTGTGGGGAAGGATTTGTCTTGAGCATTTTTACAATATATCAAAAAATGAGAAAAATCAAAAATCATCACCCGAAAAATCATCACACTTCGAGTAGTGTGGAACCTACTATGGATAATTTTCCATAATATTTGCCTAAAAATTTAGACGAGTCCATTTTACCCCTGATGTCCATTTTGCCCCACTTTCCCCTATATAAATAGCGCGAAGAATCGGGAAATGAATATTTGAGATAGATTTTTTGTGGTCTCATGCAAAAGCTGAGATGTTTATTTCATCCTCTTCTCCTGCGAATAAAAAAAAAAAACTTGCCTATTTTCACTCGGCTTCGCAGCTTCCGCACGTTGCATTTCTCCTTCTCATAGACGAACAGACTACCTTCTGGAAGCTGGAGGTCGACGATCGGGTGTTTTTGTCGGCAGTTTGTTTTTTGGCCAGCGGCGGGTCTACCAGAGCGGGTAACGCCGTTGTTTCGACGCGTGGTTGGGGTTTTTGCGGCTTTCTTCGCTGTGGGTTTTGTCGCCTTTGGACGAGTGGTCGGCGCTGGTTTCGCCCTCGCCACCGGTGCTGGTTTTTTCACTGGCTCGCGCCCTGGGACCTGACGCCTGTTCTGGGACCTCGTGGTTACCATGACTTCTTTTCTTGAAGCAACAAAAAAAATCGTTTCTAAATATTTTCAGAAAATAGACGATAAATATCTTAATTTTTTTTTCTAGAACCACGTTAATTGATGATCTCGCTTTTCATCCAAGATTTGTTCCAACTCAATGGGACCAATAAAACCGGAGATATCACGAAACACTAATTACAAATTCATTAAAAAAAAAAACCCTTCAATTGTCCAGAACCACATGAATCAGTGACGAACGATTTCAACTTGAATCCCGAGCCCAATGAAAATTCACTTTAATCGCGAGCTCAAAGACCGAACAAAAAAAATCAACGAGTTTCGAGGAATCCCAGATTTTTTAGAATATCCCCGTTTTTTCAGTCATTGTATCAACATTTCAAAGAGAAACGAAGAAAGAGGTCATGTATTATCGATTAATGCAGTTCCACAAAAAGAAATGTCGATTTTTAATGGATTTGTGGTGCAAAAACTGATTTTTACGAAGTTGCGAATAAAAACTTAAAAAATCGTGATTTTTCTTCTAAAATCTAATTAATCAACGGCAAATGATCTCATCTGTCATCTTCAATTGATATTTTCTCGGTACGATAGGAAGAACCAAAGATATCCCCCAAAAAAAAGCAAACTTTCCAAAGAACTATTTTTATCTGAAAAAAAATTCGCGTAAAAAAAACACTCACTCGATATATACAGTCAATTCGGACAATTTTTATTGATTATTGAAGAAAACAACACTTAATTGACGCGCCTTATAAAATAATAACAACACGTTCTTTGTTGACTTACCTCACTACCTTCGTTTTGTGAAAAAAAAAGCCTGCACGAAACTTCGCCCTTCTCACGTCCACTGCTGAAGTGGAACTGAAGCCGGTAGATCGCCCAGACGCAACAGGCAAGCTAAGGGTAGGGCGATTCCTGCCAATCACACAGCGTCGATGCAAACACAAATGGAGGGAAAGACTTCGCTCATGTGAGTTCTCGGCAGTGAATGCCTCCTCTTTGTCTTTATTCGTTAACAAAGGGGAGAACGACTACTTCCGAGAATTTTACACTGAATATGTAGAGAATAATAAAACAAAAAAATATGTAGGGAAAAGTGAAGTTTATATGGATTATTTAATGAAAATGATTTGAAAATATTTTTTTTTAAAATTCAAATAAATTAATTTATTTTATTGGCATTATTATTTTTTCATCATTTTTCCCTCTGTTTATTGTTTTTTAATAACCCGATGAAAAAAAGGGGTAATTTTTACGAAGAAAAAAAAATAAAATTAATTTTGATTTTTTTCTACATTAATAATTCATTTTTTAAAAATTGATAATTTAATTTTTTCAAATTTTTTTTAAAATCAATTTCCGTTAATTCATCATAATTAAAAGTATGTCCTCATTGTCATTTTTCATGTAAAAAACTTGGATAGGAATTCTTCAGAATTTTTTTATATAATTCGATTTTTTTTTTCTATCTAATCCTTCTCATAATTAAAATGACACGAGAGAAGTGGCAATTGTCTCCGGTAAAAAAAAAAATTATTTATCTCAATAATTTCATAATATTTCTACAATTTTTATGATTTTTCACGTTTAATTGAATTGAAATTATGCCGAGTATTTGGTCTACTCAATTTTCAATAGGTCTGGAAGCAGTATAATAAAAAAAAATGAATCAAAATTGTTATTAATCCTATCGAAGAAAATCAGAGTCAATAAATAACGTGAATCATTTTTTATTCTCTTTATTTACATTGAACGAATCACACTATATATTTTGTATCACTCAATCATCCTTAAAAACTGAAACATTTGAAAACTAGAATACTTTTTTCAGTTTTATGAATAAATATAAAAGACCTCATTGTTAATTCTAATGTTAATTAATTGATGGATTCGTAATTAAGTAAATTGTCCAAGAATATGAGATAATAAAGAAAGATAAAAAAAAAAAGAGGAGAATGATAAAATAAAATACTGTGACAGAAAATTCAGTGAAAAATTTGTAGATAATTTCTTATTTGTGAAAATGAAAGTTTCACTAATTTTTAAACAATTTTAGTTGGAAGCGTAAAAAAAATTTTCTTCATAAAGAGCTTCTTCCTGAATTCTCACTTAAAATTGATAATTTGAGTGAAACATTGGAAACATGAAAACAAATAATAGTAATTTTAATGTGATTACCTTTAAACTTATTCTTTTTTTTTTTTTCAATTTTCCGTTACAAAAAAAATTGACTGGAAATATAGGCGAAATAATAAACAGTAATAGTAGTTTGAATGCGCGATAGCATACAGTGTTTCTGCCTCATCTTTGCTCTTTCAAGAATAATAACAAATTTAACAGTACTATTTGGTTATTTTTTATGCTTCGTTGAAGAACAAAGATAAGAGAGAAATAATTCTAATTATGAAATTTTGTTCGCTGCTTTTCCCTAAATTACATTTTAGAAGGTTGACCAATTTCAATGTACCTGATCTCCATCGGGATAAATAAACAAAAAGTATTTTATAATGCTAGATATGGCGTTTTTCTTATGTTTACCCTTTTTCTTCGGTTGTTTCTTTTAGTATATCAGTAGCTTCTAATAAATTCGATGTTTTGCAGGAGACGATAACAAGTACACAGCATCAATGGTTCGTGAGTTACAACTTTGTTGCAAAGCTTCATTGACATATCAATAAATCTGAGATGCTGCCAATAAAAATGTACTTGTGGACATTCTTCTTCTAATTCTTTCGAGGCTTCTTCCGAAGCCTTCCCTGA
The DNA here is from genome assembly GCA_963921955.1 of Aleiodes alternator. Taxonomy (NCBI): domain Eukaryota; kingdom Metazoa; phylum Arthropoda; class Insecta; order Hymenoptera; family Braconidae; genus Aleiodes; species Aleiodes alternator. The sequence goes on along the minus strand of OY998107.1, from coordinate 3,332,816 downwards.
TTCAAATTTTTTCTCAATCTCTCGGTGCAGTAATGTAGCAATCTATTTTTTTTGTTTTCTTTTCGGTTGGATTTACCTGCAAAAATGAAATTAAGCTGGGTGTTAAAGACAATTCAAGTGATTTTTATGAGGGAGATAAGGGCAAAGTGGACCACTTCATCAAAATGATTTGCAATTTTTTTCATGGCTGAAAGCGTCTACAAGAAAATCTCAAAAAAAATCACCAACAATGTCTAAATATTGGGGTATCTACTCAAATTTTTGAAGATTTATCCATAAAGTTCTTCACACCGGAAAAAATTCCTGAATCATGCTGTTCTGGAGGTCTATTTTGCCCTATTCTCCCCTATAATTCTCAAGTATTTTCAAGGCAGGTCTGGTTTTTTATTTCCAATAGGTTTTATCACAACTAATTAGATATTTAAACAATAGGGAGACAGAAGATTTAACCGAGGGATCATTTTTAAACATACATGATTACAGATTTTCTCTAGTCGAATTCGCAAGGGTGAAAGGGGTAAAATAGAAGAGGGAACAGTTGTGGATGATTGGGAAATACAATCGAAAAACAAGTTAAATATTTGTATAAAACTGCTAGTAACAATTTATACAAGATGAAATTTTCAAATCTGACTCAGTGACTCTGTAAATAATGTAATAAAGAATAAAATAAGCTTTAGAAACAACAAATTGATTGAAAATTTAAGTTTTTTCATTATTTTTACATTCCTTTAAATCTTGAAAAATTTGAAGAATTGTAAAAAACTAATGGAAATTTTTCAATTTTCAATTGATTGTTCGTTTCTACGGCTTATTTCATTCCTCATCATATTCTTTACAGATTCACTGAATCAGATTTGAGAATTTCATCTTGCTTGAATTGTTATTGACGATTTTATGCAAAAGTTCAACTTTTTCCCGATTGCACCTTCCAATTATTCTTAAAATGATATAGAATATTTCTATTTACCAGAATTTTCTTCATCTGATGATTCACTAGTTTCTTCATCTTCTATAACAAATAGTAAAATGCTGAGAAAAGTTGCAAAGTTAAAGCGAGAGAATTCAGTAGTATAAAGCAATTTTTTATCATGTTGTATCTGAAAATATCTCTGAAAATAAGCGAGAAGATAGTTGACTTTTTATAGATAACCTTTGTACCTCTAGCTTCTCTACAAGAGAGATAGATCCCTGTAGAAATCACTCTATCACGCTCATTCTCCAAGATAATTGTCAAAAATGAATGATAAAAGGAATTAATTGTAATGGACCTGTTCCATCACGATAACTTTTTTTCTTTAATGAAATTTCACAATTGATTATTCTTTAATTGAATTTTATAAAAAAAAACCTTTACCATCAGAGTTTGAAGAATTGGACGAGTCCGAAATATTTACGACAGGAGCTTTTACAACATTCTTTTTCTCATCTTATGCGGCTCTGAGCATTGGATCATCCGTTCGAGCTTCTGTAATAGATGAAGAAAAATTGAGAATAGATACAATGTGGACAAAATTGTTCAGAAGTCAAGGAGACATTTTTTGTCATGCATGTTAAAATAATATTTCTTAGGATAAGCGTAATAGAAAAATTTTCACAAGACCCGTTTGTGTAACTGTGATTCTCCAAAACAGATCACAACATGAACTTTGCTATCTCGTTTTTCTCCATGATATTTGTTAGAAATGAATGACTGCAAAATGAGCCATTATGCTTCAGGTCTCTACTTATAAGATTCACAGGATAAAAAAAAATGTTGAAAATTGATTCAAAAGTTATGAAAAAAATCAGAAAATGCGATATAAGTGTTTTTTTTTTGCCATTGACTCCTTAAGAATAACTTGAAACTGAGCGAAATGGAGGAAGATTTTATAAGTCCCTATTTTTGAAGAGAAAAATAAGACATTTAAAAAAATTCCTACAAAACTTAAGCTATCTCTGTTGATTTTCGGAATATTTTCTTGAATTATTGGCGAAAAAGGGACTTATGTTGTTTCATCTCTTCACTATTGAATTATCTTTAAAGTTACCATGATATTGAGGAGGATGTCTCTTTAGTAGCGAGTTACAAAGAAATTGCACTGACTTAATGCAAATGAGGAAACTGAAATCACGTGACAAGATATCAGGAGTATAATGAGAATCTCATAAACAAGCTAAGAACCTCCGAACTTGAGAAAAATGGAAGCCTATAGTTTAGCAATGTATTTGATAATTTCCGGAGAGCAAAATGAGAGATAAAATGAAGAGTGGAGAATTTCTAAGGAGTTCAATCGTTGGTACCTGGAATTGGTTCCTCTCTGCAGTCACCAGACAAAGAAACTCAAGATGTTGCTCTTCATCAGCACAATCGGACAACTGTCCTCTCGTAACATAAAAATCTTCATCGTTGTCGAAAGTTAATATTTGTAACTATCACAACTGCGAAGGGCTCGGTCTTCCCTCAGTTTGTCGCCATAAGACAAGGGTAACGTGCAACAATCAGAAGAGCACTGAATGAAGATGATGCAGAATTGCTGAGAATGAGTCCAGAAATGCTGGTAGAATTTTTGATGTCCATTTATTTCTTTAATCCCAGTCGATAGAGAATTCTCTAATACTCTCTGGTTTTATCAATAAATGTCCCTGTAATATTATTTCATCATTAATTAGACGAACATTTTTTACATGTAAAAGTTGAAATTTACTCAATTGTTCTTCATTTCTACGTGTGCATGTAGCAAGAAAATTCCAAATTTTCGAAAACATAAATGAAGTACAGTCATTGCTTATTTAATAATGAAATTTATAGCTATATAACTCATTATTTTTTGTGCACTCTATGGCACAGGAGACCATTGACAAATGTTGATTGTTTCATAGAACTATTCATAACCAGTCCTTCACTAATTAAAGAATAAAAGAAGATTTTCAAAATTTTTTGCATTTCTTTTACCTTAGAAAATAAATTTAGTAGCAAAGACATAAAAAACAAGAGTCAAATGTAATATATTCAAAAAAATTAGAACAAAAGCACACTATCTCGCTCCATTTTCGAGATGACCCCTAAGAAAGAGTACTGAAAAATCAATTTATCTCGTTTTAAGTCGTGGCTACTAAATAAAAATACGACTAAAACATTGACATAGAAAGAAACAGGAATTACCGATAAATTTACGTAATCCACCACTATTCAACTTGGAAATGTTTTTTGGTTCCATCATTTTACTCAATGTTGATATGAGTTTCCAGTGGCCGCGTAATGCTTTCGATCACTGAGAGGGTACATGTTATTGGCGACCCAGCTGAACTGTACTTGGGCGTGTATTTCCAGTCGATTTTTCCACTAATCAAGAATTTTGTTGAAAATTCTGGCAGTTGCCGCAGTATTTACAGAATTTTCCAAAATCAGTGCTTTGGAGGGTCTTCTTCTGGAAATTTTAGGGATGAGAGCCATGAATCCCAGTTCTCGCAAATAGGAATAAAATCTGGGTGAATATTCTTGTAATTCTTGCCGAGTTTCAGACTTGACATCATTCATCAGTTTTTCATTTGAATTTCCGCTTCTCCATTCCTGTCGTCGATTCTTTGTAATTCTTTAGCAAGAGCATGGTCCCCTGCCTTCTCCAACTCCTCGTTCAAGAGAATGAGAAAGGATTTTATTCCTGTATTTCACCTCTAAACCAAAAGCGATCGATTCCGGCAGTTGATACAACAGATGAATCCAAGCCTTCATCTGGAAAATTGAATTTATTCAATCGAGTTTCTCTAATTATTATGTATTCTAATTTACAAAGTATGGAATGATTTTATCGCTCCAGCGCGATGCTAGTCCAGTGAATGAACAAAAAAAAAATTATAATATTTTTTTAAATTAAACATTCCATGTGTAAATTACATGAAAATTTCTAAATATAGAGGGGAAGCTGGGGTTAAATTTTAGGTGAAAAACGTGAATCTAATCTTTTTCTCCTTCTATTTTCTGAAAATTCAACTTTTCTAACCAAGCATTGAAGGGTTACTCTTTTGAAAATCGGAAAAATTCAATTTTTCGGAAATATCTCCAGTCCTGTTGATCGTAGCCATCTGAAATTGACCTCAAATGGATGGAGAGCTCATTTCTCATCGATTTATTTTATTTAAATTGAAAAAAAATTATTTTCTCAAATACTTATAGGCCATTCTCTGTTCATCATTTTTTCCCTTGTAAGTAATTGAAAAATGTATGATTATTTATGTTTTCAACCATACAAATGAATGGGGAATGAGCTCATCTTCCATCTAAGACCAAACCCAGGCTGCTACGACCAATAGAACCAATGATGTTCTCGAAAAATAGGAATTTTTCAAGAATAATTATTTCAAATCCTGAGTTAAATATGAAATTCTTGCAAAAATTCAAAAAAAAAAATAACTTTTAACATATGATTGCAATGGGAAATTCCCTTAGCTTTTCAGGGGAATCATAGGAAAAATGTTCTTTTTTCCATATTTTCATCGATTTTGAATTATTTTCAGAGCGCAAAATGCCTTTTATGTTTTACCACACTTTCTTCTATTCTAATGAAACTCGCGACTCACTTTTTTGGTCTGCTGGTGCAGCCTGAGCCACTTCCAACTATTACGTGATTCTCTTGGGGTCTATTCTCGAATTTCGGGAATATTTTATTCGTGTGGGAAATGTGTTCCGTACACGAAAGATTTTTAGACGAAAAGTTTTTTCCCGAACGAAATTCTTTGTACACGAAAGTAGTGTTTCCAACGAGAATGAATTCCCGCATTTCGAGGATAGACCCCCTGAGCAACAGATAGCTGCAACTGGCTACGCCCATCTAATTGGCTCGTTCGCTGCGATTGGCTGACTGTTTCCTTCGGTGGTTTGAAAATGGTCGACGCACGACCATTGTAACTCCTTGCGTTTGGAGTCTTTATCTGTGGTTCATAGTCCGATTTCCCCTTTCCTGACGATTCACAAAGCGCTTGGCCAGGCTAGCGGCAAAGCCCGTGGGAGTATGTAGAACCCCTCTTGTCTACCTCTCCATAGTCCAGTTGCCATCGAAACTCGGATTTTGGTAACATTGAATGGCCATTCCTACGAATAAGAAGCACAAAATATAAATTATTTGTAAAAAAGAGATATTCCATAGGGATCTCATCTCTTAACTCTCACTCTTCCTTACACGAGAGATCCCTATCACACTCCTCCATTGCTGGAGTTTCGAAATAAAAATTCAATCGAAAAGAGGTAAAACAGGATAAGTCAATGTGTCCTGTGATACATTTCGGAGTAATATTTCGGAAAAATGGAAAAGCAAAGGAGTTGAAGATTATTATGGGGGGAAAAATGCTCTACTCACGCTCTCTAGATTGGAGTCATTGGATCATTGCACAATACTTTGCACGAAACATTCTCGCCCATCGATACCTCCTACGATGTATTAAGGATGCGATCACCACACAGTACCTCACCTAAATTCTCAGATTTGTAGAATCATGTTCCATTCCTTAGCAAACAAAAACGCAGGGAATAATAGTCGTACGGCAATTGCGTATTCGTCATTTTATAGCATTCACATCGATTTTCTGGCCCTGGGAGGGGGGGGGGGGGGAGGGTGGAGGAAGGGGGGTTGGAAAGTAGACAGATTGTTCAGTAGGATTAGGAGACATTTGAACATTTATGGAATAATGAATTTTTATTCTATTTACCATTGTGTGACGTTACTCGGTAACCAAAAGGCGCCACGTCGATTGTTCTTCACTTTGTATTCTAACAGTTCGTGTTGACTAACAGCCATACAGTCATATGATAGCATTTTCCTCACTCACTGTGAATCTCAAGAACGAAATTGCTAGTGTATGACATTGACTTCTTGAAAAGTATAATCGGTATGATATAATATGATCTAGCACAATAGATCAATGTGGTTTTCTAGAAATTATCAGGTACTGTTTCATCAAAAGAATTCGGGGCGACTGTGTATGGAATAAGACAAGATAATCAGAGTAGAAGAGTAGAAGGGAATAAAATAGTGAATACTCACATACTCCATCATAACGCATCACCTCAAGATACAGAACCAATTTCATCCTTTGGCTCCTCATCCTTAACGCTTTCGGAAAAAACTCATCTGTATTGATTGATTTGGAGAAAAAAATTGTAATTATTCGAAATGCAACCATTTTCTCTTTACAGAAGCGGAAGAGGGATATTCTTTCATCGAGTATAGGAAAGAATATCAGTTTCCGCTTGTGTGATTCTGATTCGAATAGTATTTTAAAAATACTGCTTTTACTAGTATTGTAAAATATTATTATAAATACTCACAACACTCCGAACCAGACAGTGATCCAATTTTGTGGATATTCCACTCGATAGAGGATATACAGTTGCAGCGGAATAGTCAGCCATTTCGTTGAGCATTGCAGCAGAGGGAATATTGAGTCCTAGATTTCATATTTAAGGGAATAAACCCAGTTGTGAAATCATCAATTATCGCGAATCCTCCCCAGCTCTTACCTGTCGAAAATAAAAAAAAACAAAAGAACGACGAACTCGCAAAGCTCAATTCCACACGTGGATGCCACTTTGCGAGAAACCAACTACGAATTCCCCCAAACCCTCTTACTCGTAGAAAATTTAAAAAAAAACGCGAGAACGACGGACTCGCAAAGCTCAATTCCACACGTGGATGCCACTTTGCGAGAAACCAACTACAAATTCCCCCCAACCCTCTTACTCGTAGAAAATTAAAAAAAAAACGCAAGAACGACGGACTCGCAAAGCTCAATTCCACACGTGGATGCCACTTTGCGAGAAACCAACTACAAATTCCCCCCAACCCTCTTACTTGTAGAAAATTTGAAAAAAACGCGAGAACGACGGACTCGCAAAGCTCAATTCCACACGTGGATGCCACTTTGCGAGAAACCAACTACGAATTCCCCCCAACCCTCTCACTTGTAGAAAATTAAAAAAAAAACGCGAGAACGACGGACTCGCGAAGCTCAATTCCACACGTGGATGCCACTTTGCGAGAAACCAACTACTAATTCCCCCCAACCCTCTTACTCGTAGGAAATTAAAAAAAAAACGCAAGAACGACGGACTCGCAAAGCTCAATTCCACACGTGGATGCCACTTTGCGAGAAACCAACTACTAATTCCCCCCAACCCTCTTACTCGTAGAAAATTTGAAAAAAAACGAGAGAACGACGGACTCGCAAAGCTCAATTCCACACGTGGATGCCACTTTGCGAGAAACCAACTACGAATTCCCCCCAACCCTCTTACTCGTAGAAAATTAAAAAAAACGCGAGAACGACGGACTCGCAAAGCTCAATTCCACACGTGGATGCCACTTTGCGAGAAACCAACTACAAATTCCCCCCAACCCTCTTACTCGTAGAAAATTTAAAAAAAAACGCGAGAACGACGGACTCGCAAAGCTCAATTCCACACGTGGATGCCACTTTGCGAGAAACCAACTACGAATTCCCCCCAACTCTCTTACTCGTAGAAAATTTAAAAAAAAACGAGAGAACGACGGACTCGCAAAGCTCAATTCCACACGTGGATGCCACTTTGCGAGAAACCAACTACTAATTCCCCCCAACCCTCTTACTCGTAGAAAATTTAAAAAAAAACGAGAGAACGACGGACTCGCAAAGCTCAATTCCACACGTGGATGCCACTTTGCGAGAAACCAACTACGAATTCCCCCCAACCCTCTTACTCGTAGAAAATTAAAAAAAACGCGAGAACGACGGACTCGTAAAGCTCAATTCCACACGTGGATGCCACTTTGCGAGAAACCAACTACAAATTCCCCCCAACCCTCTTACTCGTAGAAAATTAAAAAAAACGCGAGAACGACGGACTCGCAAAGCTCAATTCCACACGTGGATGCCACTTTGCGAGAAACCAACTACAAATTCCCCCCAACCCTCTTACTCGTAGAAAATTAAAAAAAAAACGCGAGAACGACGGACTCGCAAAGCTCAATTCCACACGTGGATGCCACTTTGCGAGAAACCAACTACAAATTCCCCCCAACCCTCTTACTCGTAGAAAATTAAAAAAAAAACGCAAGAACGACGGACTCGCAAAGCTCAATTCCACACGTGGATGCCACTTTGCGAGAAACCAACTACTAATTCCCCCCAACCCTCTTACTCGTAGAAAATTTAAAAAAACGCGAGAACGACGCACTCGCAAAGCTCAATTCCACACGTGGATGCCACTTTGCGAGAAACCAACTACAAATTCCCCCCAACCCTCTTACTCGTAGAAAATTTAAAAAAAAACGCGAGAACGACGGACTCGCAAAGCTCAATTCCACACGTGGATGCCACTTTGCGAGAAACCAACTACGAATTCCCCCCAACCCTCTTACTCGTAGAAAATTTTAAAAAAAACGAGAGAACGACGGACTCGCAAAGCTCAATTCCACACGTGGATGCCACTTTGCGAGAAACCAACTACGAATTCCCCCCAACCCTTTTACTCGTAGAAAATTAAAAAAAACGCGAGAACGACGGACTCGCAAAGCTCAATTCCACACGTGGATGCCACTTTGCGAGAAACCAACTACAAATTCCCCCCAACCCTCTTACTCGTAGAAAATTAAAAAAAACGCAAGAACGACGGACTCGCAAAGCTCAATTCCACACGTGGATGCCACTTTGCGAGAAACCAACTACAAATTCCCCCCAACCCTCTTACTCGTAGAAAATTAAAAAAAAAACGCAAGAACGACGGACTCGCAAAGCTCAATTCCACACGTGGATGCCACTTTGCGAGAAACCAACTACAAATTCCCCCCAACCCTCTTACTTGTAGAAAATTTGAAAAAAACGCGAGAACGACGGACTCGCAAAGCTCAATTCCACACGTGGATGCCACTTTGCGAGAAACCAACTACGAATTCCCCCCAACCCTCTCACTTGTAGAAAATTAAAAAAAAAACGCGAGAACGACGGACTCGCGAAGCTCAATTCCACACGTGGATGCCACTTTGCGAGAAACCAACTACTAATTCCCCCCAACCCTCTTACTCGTAGGAAATTAAAAAAAAAACGCAAGAACGACGGACTCGCAAAGCTCAATTCCACACGTGGATGCCACTTTGCGAGAAACCAACTACTAATTCCCCCCAACCCTCTTACTCGTAGAAAATTTGAAAAAAAACGAGAGAACGACGGACTCGAAAAGCTCAATTCCACACGTGGATGCCACTTTGCGAGAAACCAACTACGAATTCCCCCCAACCCTCTTACTCGTAGAAAATTAAAAAAAACGCGAGAACGACGGACTCGCAAAGCTCAATTCCGCACGTGGATGCCACTTTGCGAGAAACCAACTACAAATTCCCCCCAACCCTCTTACTCGTAGAAAATTTAAAAAAAAACGCGAGAACGACGGACTCGCAAAGCTCAATTCCACACGTGGATGCCACTTTGCGAGAAACCAACTACGAATTCCCCCCAACTCTCTTACTCGTAGAAAATTTAAAAAAAAACGAGAGAACGACGGACTCGCAAAGCTCAATTCCACACGTGGATGCCACTTTGCGAGAAACCAACTACGAATTCCCCCCAACTCTCTTACTCGTAGAAAATTTAAAAAAAAACGAGAGAACGACGGACTCGCAAAGCTCAATTCCACACGTGGATGCCACTTTGCGAGAAACCAACTACTAATTCCCCCCAACCCTCTTACTCGTAGAAAATTTAAAAAAAAACGAGAGAACGACGGACTCGCAAAGCTCAATTCCACACGTGGATGCCACTTTGCGAGAAACCAACTACGAATTCCCCCCAACCCTCTTACTCGTAGAAAATTAAAAAAAACGCGAGAACGACGGACTCGTAAAGCTCAATTCCACACGTGGATGCCACTTTGCGAGAAACCAACTACAAATTCCCCCCAACCCTCTTACTCGTAGAAAATTAAAAAAAACGCGAGAACGACGGACTCGCAAAGCTCAATTCCACACGTGGATGCCACTTTGCGAGAAACCAACTACAAATTCCCCCCAACCCTCTTACTCGTAGAAAATTAAAAAAAAAACGCGAGAACGACGGACTCGCAAAGCTCAATTCCACACGTGGATGCCACTTCGCGAGAAACCAACTACGAATTCCCCCCAACCCTTTTACTCGTAGAAAATTAAAAAAAACGCGAGAACGACGGACTCGCAAAGCTCAATTCCACACGTGGATGCCACTTTGCGAGAAACCAACTACAAATTCCCCCCAACCCTCTTACTCGTAGAAAATTAAAAAAAACGCAAGAACGACGGACTCGCAAAGCTCAATTCCACACGTGGATGCCACTTTGCGAGAAACCAACTACAAATTCCCCCCAACCCTCTTACTCGTAGAAAATTAAAAAAAAAACGCAAGAACGACGGACTCGCAAAGCTCAATTCCACACGTGGATGCCACTTCGCGAGAAACCAACTACAAATTCCCCCCAACCCTCTTACTCGTAGAAAATTAAAAAAAAAACGCAAGAACGACGGACTCGCAAAGCTCAATTCCACACGTGGATGCCACTTTGCGAGAAACCAACTACAAATTCCCCCCAACCCTCTTACTCGTAGAAAATTAAAAAAAAAACGCGAGAACGACGGACTCGCGAAGCTCAATTCCACACGTGGATGCCACTTTGCGAGAAACCAACTACGAATTCCCCCCAACCCTCTTACTCGTAGAAAATTAAAAAAAACGCGAGAACGACGGACTCGCAAAGCTCAATTCCACACGTGGATGCCACTTTGCGAGAAACCAACTACAAATTCCCCCCAACCCTCTTACTCGTAGAAAATTAAAAAAAAACGCAAGAACGACGGACTCGCAAAGCTCAATTCCACACGTGGATGCCACTTTGCGAGAAACCAACTACAAATTCCCCCCAACCCTCTTACTCGTAGAAAATTTAAAAAAAAACGCAAGAACGACGGACTCGCAAAGCTCAATTCCACACGTGGATGCCACTTTGCGAGAAACCAACTACAAATTCCCCCCACCCCTCTTACTTGTAGAAAATTTAAAAAAAACGCGAGAACGACGGACTCGCAAAGCTCAATTCCACACGTGGATGCCACTTTGCGAGAAACCAACTACGAATTCCCCCCAACCCTCTTACTTGTAGAAAATTTAAAAAAAACGCGAGAACGACGGACTCGCAAAGCTCAATTCCACACGTGGATGCCACTTTGCGAGAAACCAACTACAAATTCCCCCCAACCCTCTTACTCGTAGAAAATTAAAAAAAAACGCAAGGACGACGGACTCGCAAAGCTCAATTCCACACGTGGATGCCACTTTGCGAGAAACCAACTACAAATTCCCCCCAACCCTCTTACTCGTAGAAAATTAAAAAAAAAACGCAAGAACGACGGACTCGCAAAGCTCAATTCCACACGTGGATGCCACTTTGCGAGAAACCAACTACAAATTCCCCCCACCCCTCTTACTTGTAGAAAATTTAAAAAAAACGCGAGAACGACGGACTCGCAAAGCTCAATTCCACACGTGGATGCCACTTTGCGAGAAACTAACTACGAATTCCCCCCAACCCTCTCACTTGTAGAAAATTAAAAAAAAAACGCGAGAACGACGGACTCGCGAAGCTCAATTCCACACGTGGATGCCACTTTGCGAGAAACCAACTACGAATTCCCCCCAACCCTCTTACTCGTAGAAAATTTAAAAAAAAACGCGAGAACGACGGACTCGCAAAGCTCAATTCCACACGTGGATGCCACTTTGCGAGAAACCAACTACTAATTCCCCCCAACCCTCTTACTCGTAGAAAATTTAAAAAAAAACGAGAGAACGACGGACTCGCAAAGCTCAATTCCACACGTGGATGCCACTTTGCGAGAAACCAACTACAAATTCCCCCCAACCCTCTTACTCGTAGAAAATTAAAAAAAAAACGCAAGAACGACGGACTCGCAAAGCTCAATTCCACACGTGGATGCCACTTTGCGAGAAACCAACTACAAATTCCCCCCAACCCTCTTACTCGTAGAAAATTAAAAAAAAAACGCGAGAACGACGGACTCGCGAAGCTCAATTCCACACGTGGATGCCACTTTGCGAGAAACCAACTACGAATTCCCCCCAACCCTCTTACTCGTAGAAAATTAAAAAAAACGCGAGAACGACGGACTCGCAAAGCTCAATTCCACACGTGGATGCCACTTTGCGAGAAACCAACTACAAATTCCCCCCAACCCTCTTACTCGTAGAAAATTTTAAAAAAAACGAGAGAACGACGGACTCGCAAAGCTCAATTCCACACGTGGATGCCACTTTGCGAGAAACCAACTACAAATTCCCCCCAACCCTCTTACTCGTAGAAAATTAAAAAAAAACGCAAGAACGACGGACTCGCAAAGCTCAATTCCACACGTGGATGCCACTTTGCGAGAAACCAACTACAAATTCCCCCCAACCCTCTTACTCGTAGAAAATTAAAAAAAAAACGCGAGAACGACGGACTCGCGAAGCTCAATTCCACACGTGGATGCCACTTTGCGAGAAACCAACTACGAATTCCCCCCAACCCTCTTACTCGTAGAAAATTAAAAAAAAAACGCGAGAACGACGGACTCGCGAAGCTCAATTCCACACGTGGATGCCACTTTGCGAGAAACCAACTACGAATTCCCCCCAACCCTCTTACTCGTAGAAAATTAAAAAAAACGCGAGAACGACGGACTCGCAAAGCTCAATTCCACACGTGGATGCCACTTTGCGAGAAACCAACTACAAATTCCCCCCAACCCTCTTACTCGTAGAAAATTGAAAAAAAAACGCAAGAACGACGGACTCGCAAAGCTCAATTCCACACGTGGATGCCACTTTGCGAGAAACCAACTACAAATTCCCCCCAACCCTCTTACTCGTAGAAAATTTAAAAAAAAACGCAAGAACGACGGACTCGCAAAGCTCAATTCCACACGTGGATGCCACTTTGCGAGAAACCAACTACAAATTCCCCCCACCCCTCTTACTTGTAGAAAATTTAAAAAAAACGCGAGAACGATGGACTCGCAAAGCTCAATTCCACACGTGGATGCCACTTTGCGAGAAACCAACTACGAATTCCCCCCAACCCTCTCACTTGTAGAAAATTAAAAAAAAAACGCGAGAACGACGGACTCGCGAAGCTCAATTCCACACGTGGATGCCACTTTGCGAGAAACCAACTACAAATTCCCCCCAACCCTCTTACTTGTAGAAAATTTAAAAAAAACGCGAGAACGACGGACTCGCAAAGCTCAATTCCACACGTGGATGCCACTTTGCGAGAAACCAACTACGAATTCCCCCCAACCCTTTTACTCGTAGAAAATTAAAAAAAACGCGAGAACGACGGACTCGCAAAGCTCAATTCCACACGTGGATGCCACTTTGCGAGAAACCAACTACAAATTCCCCCCAACCCTCTTACTCGTAGAAAATTAAAAAAAACGCAAGAACGACGGACTCGCAAAGCTCAATTCCACACGTGGATGCCACTTTGCGAGAAACCAACTACAAATTCCCCCCAACCCTCTTACTCGTAGAAAATTAAAAAAAAAACGCAAGAACGACGGACTCGCAAAGCTCAATTCCACACGTGGATGCCACTTCGCGAGAAACCAACTACAAATTCCCCCCAACCCTCTTACTCGTAGAAAATTAAAAAAAAAACGCAAGAACGACGGACTCGCAAAGCTCAATTCCACACGTGGATGCCACTTTGCGAGAAACCAACTACAAATTCCCCCCAACCCTCTTACTCGTAGAAAATTAAAAAAAAAACGCAAGAACGACGGACTCGCAAAGCTCAATTCCACACGTGGATGCCACTTTGCGAGAAACCAACTACGAATTCCCCCCAACCCTCTTACTCGTAGAAAATTTAAAAAAAAACGCAAGAACGACGGACTCGCAAAGCTCAATTCCACACGTGGATGCCACTTTGCGAGAAACCAACTACAAATTCCCCCCAACCCTCTTACTCGTAGAAAATTTAAAAAAAAACGCAAGAACGACGGACTCGCAAAGCTCAATTCCACACGTGGATGCCACTTTGCGAGAAACCAACTACAAATTCCCCCCACCCCTCTTACTTGTAGAAAATTTAAAAAAAACGCGAGAACGACGGACTCGCAAAGCTCAATTCCACACGTGGATGCCACTTTGCGAGAAACCAACTACGAATTCCCCCCAACCCTCTTACTTGTAGAAAATTTAAAAAAAACGCGAGAACGACGGACTCGCAAAGCTCAATTCCACACGTGGATGCCACTTTGCGAGAAACCAACTACAAATTCCCCCCAACCCTCTTACTCGTAGAAAATTAAAAAAAAACGCAAGGACGACGGACTCGCAAAGCTCAATTCCACACGTGGATGCCACTTTGCGAGAAACCAACTACAAATTCCCCCCAACCCTCTTACTCGTAGAAAATTAAAAAAAAAACGCAAGAACGACGGACTCGCAAAGCTCAATTCCACACGTGGATGCCACTTTGCGAGAAACCAACTACAAATTCCCCCCACCCCTCTTACTTGTAGAAAATTTAAAAAAAACGCGAGAACGACGGACTCGCAAAGCTCAATTCCACACGTGGATGCCACTTTGCGAGAAACTAACTACGAATTCCCCCCAACCCTCTCACTTGTAGAAAATTAAAAAAAAAACGCGAGAACGACGGACTCGCGAAGCTCAATTCCACACGTGGATGCCACTTTGCGAGAAACCAACTACGAATTCCCCCCAACCCTCTTACTCGTAGAAAATTTAAAAAAAAACGCGAGAACGACGGACTCGCAAAGCTCAATTCCACACGTGGATGCCACTTTGCGAGAAACCAACTACTAATTCCCCCCAACCCTCTTACTCGTAGAAAATTAAAAAAAAAACGAGAGAACGACGGACTCGCAAAGCTCAATTCCACACGTGGATGCCACTTTGCGAGAAACCAACTACAAATTCCCCCCAACCCTCTTACTCGTAGAAAATTAAAAAAAAAACGCAAGAACGACGGACTCGCAAAGCTCAATTCCACACGTGGATGCCACTTTGCGAGAAACCAACTACAAATTCCCCCCAACCCTCTTACTCGTAGAAAATTAAAAAAAAAACGCGAGAACGACGGACTCGCGAAGCTCAATTCCACACGTGGATGCCACTTTGCGAGAAACCAACTACGAATTCCCCCCAACCCTCTTACTCGTAGAAAATTAAAAAAAACGCGAGAACGACGGACTCGCAAAGCTCAATTCCACACGTGGATGCCACTTTGCGAGAAACCAACTACAAATTCCCCCCAACCCTCTTACTCGTAGAAAATTTTAAAAAAAACGAGAGAACGACGGACTCGCAAAGCTCAATTCCACACGTGGATGCCACTTTGCGAGAAACCAACTACAAATTCCCCCCAACCCTCTTACTCGTAGAAAATTAAAAAAAAACGCAAGAACGACGGACTCGCAAAGCTCAATTCCACACGTGGATGCCACTTTGCGAGAAACCAACTACAAATTCCCCCCAACCCTCTTACTCGTAGAAAATTAAAAAAAAAACGCGAGAACGACGGACTCGCGAAGCTCAATTCCACACGTGGATGCCACTTTGCGAGAAACCAACTACGAATTCCCCCCAACCCTCTTACTCGTAGAAAATTAAAAAAAAAACGCGAGAACGACGGACTCGCGAAGCTCAATTCCACACGTGGATGCCACTTTGCGAGAAACCAACTACGAATTCCCCCCAACCCTCTTACTCGTAGAAAATTAAAAAAAACGCGAGAACGACGGACTCGCAAAGCTCAATTCCACACGTGGATGCCACTTTGCGAGAAACCAACTACAAATTCCCCCCAACCCTCTTACTCGTAGAAAATTGAAAAAAAAACGCAAGAACGACGGACTCGCAAAGCTCAATTCCACACGTGGATGCCACTTTGCGAGAAACCAACTACAAATTCCCCCCAACCCTCTTACTCGTAGAAAATTTAAAAAAAAACGCAAGAACGACGGACTCGCAAAGCTCAATTCCACACGTGGATGCCACTTTGCGAGAAACCAACTACAAATTCCCCCCACCCCTCTTACTTGTAGAAAATTTAAAAAAAACGCGAGAACGATGGACTCGCAAAGCTCAATTCCACACGTGGATGCCACTTTGCGAGAAACCAACTACGAATTCCCCCCAACCCTCTCACTTGTAGAAAATTAAAAAAAAAACGCGAGAACGACGGACTCGCGAAGCTCAATTCCACACGTGGATGCCACTTTGCGAGAAACCAACTACAAATTCCCCCCAACCCTCTTACTTGTAGAAAATTTAAAAAAAACGCGAGAACGACGGACTCGCAAAGCTCAATTCCACACGTGGATGCCACTTTGCGAGAAACCAACTACAAATTCCCCCCAACCCTCTTACTCGTAGAAAATTAAAAAAAAACGCAAGAACGACGGACTCGCAAAGCTCAATTCCACACGTGGATGCCACTTTGCGAGAAACCAACTACAAATTTCCCCCAACCCTCTTACTCGTAGAAAATTAAAAAAAAAACGCAAGAACGACGGACTCGCAAAGCTCAATTCCACACGTGGATGCCACTTTGCGAGAAACCAACTACAAATTCCCCCCAACCCTCTCACTTGTAGAAAATTAAAAAAAAAACGCGAGAACGACGGACTCGCGAAGCTCAATTCCACACGTGGATGCCACTTTGCGAGAAACCAACTACGAATTCCCCCCAACCCTCTTACTCGTAGAAAATTAAAAAAAAAACGCGAGAACGACGGACTCGCAAAGCTCAATTCCACACGTGGATGCCACTTTGCGAGAAACCAACTACGAATGCCCCCCAACCCTCTTACTCGTAGAAAATTAAAAAAAAACGCGAGAACGACGGACTCGCAAAGCTCAATTCCACACGTGGATGCCACTTTGCGAGAAACCAACTACAAATTCCCCCCAACCCTCTTACTCGTAGAAAATTTAAAAAAAAACGAGAGAACGACGGACTCGCAAAGCTCAATTCCACACGTGGATGCCACTTTGCGAGAAACCAACTACGAATTCCCCCCAACCCTCTTACTCGTAGAAAATTAAAAAAAACGCGAGAACGACGGACTCGCAAAGCTCAATTCCACACGTGGATGCCACTTTGCGAGAAACCAACTACAAATTCCCCCCAACCCTCTTACTCGTAGAAAATTAAAAAAAAACGCAAGAACGACGGACTCGCAAAGCTCAATTCCACACGTGGATGCCACTTTGCGAGAAACCAACTACAAATTCCCCCCAACCCTCTTACTCGTAGAAAATTAAAAAAAAAACGCAAGAACGACGGACTCGCAAAGCTCAATTCCACACGTGGATGCCACTTTGCGAGAAACCAACTACAAATTCCCCCCACCCCTCTTACTTGTAGAAAATTTAAAAAAAACGCGAGAACGACGGACTCGCAAAGCTCAATTCCACACGTGGATGCCACTTTGCGAGAAACTAACTACGAATTCCCCCCAACCCTCTCACTTGTAGAAAATTAAAAAAAAAACGCGAGAACGACGGACTCGCGAAGCTCAATTCCACACGTGGATGCCACTTTGCGAGAAACCAACTACGAATTCCCCCCAAACCTCTTACTCGTAGAAAATTTAAAAAAAAACGCGAGAACGACGGACTCGCAAAGCTCAATTCCACACGTGGATGCCACTTTGCGAGAAACCAACTACTAATTCCCCCCAGCCCTCTTACTCGTAGAAAATTAAAAAAAACGCGAGAACGACGGACTCGCAAAGCTCAATTCCACACGTGGATGCCACTTTGCGAGAAACCAACTACAAATTCCCCCCAACCCTCTTACTCGTAGAAAATTTAAAAAAAAACGCGAGAACGACGGACTCGCAAAGCTCAATTCCACACGTGGATGCCACTTTGCGAGAAACCAACTACGAATTCCCCCCAACTCTCTTACTCGTAGAAAATTTAAAAAAAAACGAGAGAACGACGGACTCGCAAAGCTCAATTCCACACGTGGATGCCACTTTGCGAGAAACCAACTACTAATTCCCCCCAACCCTCTTACTCGTAGAAAATTTAAAAAAAAACGAGAGAACGACGGACTCGCAAAGCTCAATTCCACACGTGGATGCCACTTTGCGAGAAACCAACTACGAATTCCCCCCAACCCTCTTACTCGTAGAAAATTAAAAAAAACGCGAGAACGACGGACTCGTAAAGCTCAATTCCACACGTGGATGCCACTTTGCGAGAAACCAACTACAAATTCCCCCCAACCCTCTTACTCGTAGAAAATTAAAAAAAACGCGAGAACGACGGACTCGCAAAGCTCAATTCCACACGTGGATGCCACTTTGCGAGAAACCAACTACAAATTCCCCCCAACCCTCTTACTCGTAGAAAATTAAAAAAAAAACGCGAGAACGACGGACTCGCAAAGCTCAATTCCACACGTGGATGCCACTTTGCGAGAAACCAACTACAAATTCCCCCCAACCCTCTTACTCGTAGAAAATTAAAAAAAAAACGCAAGAACGACGGACTCGCAAAGCTCAATTCCACACGTGGATGCCACTTTGCGAGAAACCAACTACTAATTCCCCCCAACCCTCTTACTCGTAGAAAATTTAAAAAAACGCGAGAACGACGCACTCGCAAAGCTCAATTCCACACGTGGATGCCACTTTGCGAGAAACCAACTACAAATTCCCCCCAACCCTCTTACTCGTAGAAAATTTAAAAAAAAACGCGAGAACGACGGACTCGCAAAGCTCAATTCCACACGTGGATGCCACTTTGCGAGAAACCAACTACGAATTCCCCCCAACCCTCTTACTCGTAGAAAATTTTAAAAAAAACGAGAGAACGACGGACTCGCAAAGCTCAATTCCACACGTGGATGCCACTTTGCGAGAAACCAACTACGAATTCCCCCCAACCCTTTTACTCGTAGAAAATTAAAAAAAACGCGAGAACGACGGACTCGCAAAGCTCAATTCCACACGTGGATGCCACTTTGCGAGAAACCAACTACAAATTCCCCCCAACCCTCTTACTCGTAGAAAATTAAAAAAAACGCAAGAACGACGGACTCGCAAAGCTCAATTCCACACGTGGATGCCACTTTGCGAGAAACCAACTACAAATTCCCCCCAACCCTCTTACTCGTAGAAAATTAAAAAAAAAACGCAAGAACGACGGACTCGCAAAGCTCAATTCCACACGTGGATGCCACTTTGCGAGAAACCAACTACAAATTCCCCCCAACCCTCTTACTTGTAGAAAATTTGAAAAAAACGCGAGAACGACGGACTCGCAAAGCTCAATTCCACACGTGGATGCCACTTTGCGAGAAACCAACTACGAATTCCCCCCAACCCTCTCACTTGTAGAAAATTAAAAAAAAAACGCGAGAACGACGGACTCGCGAAGCTCAATTCCACACGTGGATGCCACTTTGCGAGAAACCAACTACTAATTCCCCCCAACCCTCTTACTCGTAGGAAATTAAAAAAAAAACGCAAGAACGACGGACTCGCAAAGCTCAATTCCACACGTGGATGCCACTTTGCGAGAAACCAACTACTAATTCCCCCCAACCCTCTTACTCGTAGAAAATTTGAAAAAAAACGAGAGAACGACGGACTCGAAAAGCTCAATTCCACACGTGGATGCCACTTTGCGAGAAACCAACTACGAATTCCCCCCAACCCTCTTACTCGTAGAAAATTAAAAAAAACGCGAGAACGACGGACTCGCAAAGCTCAATTCCGCACGTGGATGCCACTTTGCGAGAAACCAACTACAAATTCCCCCCAACCCTCTTACTCGTAGAAAATTTAAAAAAAAACGCGAGAACGACGGACTCGCAAAGCTCAATTCCACACGTGGATGCCACTTTGCGAGAAACCAACTACGAATTCCCCCCAACTCTCTTACTCGTAGAAAATTTAAAAAAAAACGAGAGAACGACGGACTCGCAAAGCTCAATTCCACACGTGGATGCCACTTTGCGAGAAACCAACTACGAATTCCCCCCAACTCTCTTACTCGTAGAAAATTTAAAAAAAAACGAGAGAACGACGGACTCGCAAAGCTCAATTCCACACGTGGATGCCACTTTGCGAGAAACCAACTACTAATTCCCCCCAACCCTCTTACTCGTAGAAAATTTAAAAAAAAACGAGAGAACGACGGACTCGCAAAGCTCAATTCCACACGTGGATGCCACTTTGCGAGAAACCAACTACGAATTCCCCCCAACCCTCTTACTCGTAGAAAATTAAAAAAAACGCGAGAACGACGGACTCGTAAAGCTCAATTCCACACGTGGATGCCACTTTGCGAGAAACCAACTACAAATTCCCCCCAACCCTCTTACTCGTAGAAAATTAAAAAAAACGCGAGAACGACGGACTCGCAAAGCTCAATTCCACACGTGGATGCCACTTTGCGAGAAACCAACTACAAATTCCCCCCAACCCTCTTACTCGTAGAAAATTAAAAAAAAAACGCGAGAACGACGGACTCGCAAAGCTCAATTCCACACGTGGATGCCACTTCGCGAGAAACCAACTACGAATTCCCCCCAACCCTTTTACTCGTAGAAAATTAAAAAAAACGCGAGAACGACGGACTCGCAAAGCTCAATTCCACACGTGGATGCCACTTTGCGAGAAACCAACTACAAATTCCCCCCAACCCTCTTACTCGTAGAAAATTAAAAAAAACGCAAGAACGACGGACTCGCAAAGCTCAATTCCACACGTGGATGCCACTTTGCGAGAAACCAACTACAAATTCCCCCCAACCCTCTTACTCGTAGAAAATTAAAAAAAAAACGCAAGAACGACGGACTCGCAAAGCTCAATTCCACACGTGGATGCCACTTCGCGAGAAACCAACTACAAATTCCCCCCAACCCTCTTACTCGTAGAAAATTAAAAAAAAAACGCAAGAACGACGGACTCGCAAAGCTCAATTCCACACGTGGATGCCACTTTGCGAGAAACCAACTACAAATTCCCCCCAACCCTCTTACTCGTAGAAAATTAAAAAAAAAACGCGAGAACGACGGACTCGCGAAGCTCAATTCCACACGTGGATGCCACTTTGCGAGAAACCAACTACGAATTCCCCCCAACCCTCTTACTCGTAGAAAATTAAAAAAAACGCGAGAACGACGGACTCGCAAAGCTCAATTCCACACGTGGATGCCACTTTGCGAGAAACCAACTACAAATTCCCCCCAACCCTCTTACTCGTAGAAAATTAAAAAAAAACGCAAGAACGACGGACTCGCAAAGCTCAATTCCACACGTGGATGCCACTTTGCGAGAAACCAACTACAAATTCCCCCCAACCCTCTTACTCGTAGAAAATTTAAAAAAAAACGCAAGAACGACGGACTCGCAAAGCTCAATTCCACACGTGGATGCCACTTTGCGAGAAACCAACTACAAATTCCCCCCACCCCTCTTACTTGTAGAAAATTTAAAAAAAACGCGAGAACGACGGACTCGCAAAGCTCAATTCCACACGTGGATGCCACTTTGCGAGAAACCAACTACGAATTCCCCCCAACCCTCTTACTTGTAGAAAATTTAAAAAAAACGCGAGAACGACGGACTCGCAAAGCTCAATTCCACACGTGGATGCCACTTTGCGAGAAACCAACTACAAATTCCCCCCAACCCTCTTACTCGTAGAAAATTAAAAAAAAACGCAAGGACGACGGACTCGCAAAGCTCAATTCCACACGTGGATGCCACTTTGCGAGAAACCAACTACAAATTCCCCCCAACCCTCTTACTCGTAGAAAATTAAAAAAAAAACGCAAGAACGACGGACTCGCAAAGCTCAATTCCACACGTGGATGCCACTTTGCGAGAAACCAACTACAAATTCCCCCCACCCCTCTTACTTGTAGAAAATTTAAAAAAAACGCGAGAACGACGGACTCGCAAAGCTCAATTCCACACGTGGATGCCACTTTGCGAGAAACTAACTACGAATTCCCCCCAACCCTCTCACTTGTAGAAAATTAAAAAAAAAACGCGAGAACGACGGACTCGCGAAGCTCAATTCCACACGTGGATGCCACTTTGCGAGAAACCAACTACGAATTCCCCCCAACCCTCTTACTCGTAGAAAATTTAAAAAAAAACGCGAGAACGACGGACTCGCAAAGCTCAATTCCACACGTGGATGCCACTTTGCGAGAAACCAACTACTAATTCCCCCCAACCCTCTTACTCGTAGAAAATTTAAAAAAAAACGAGAGAACGACGGACTCGCAAAGCTCAATTCCACACGTGGATGCCACTTTGCGAGAAACCAACTACAAATTCCCCCCAACCCTCTTACTCGTAGAAAATTAAAAAAAAAACGCAAGAACGACGGACTCGCAAAGCTCAATTCCACACGTGGATGCCACTTTGCGAGAAACCAACTACAAATTCCCCCCAACCCTCTTACTCGTAGAAAATTAAAAAAAAAACGCGAGAACGACGGACTCGCGAAGCTCAATTCCACACGTGGATGCCACTTTGCGAGAAACCAACTACGAATTCCCCCCAACCCTCTTACTCGTAGAAAATTAAAAAAAACGCGAGAACGACGGACTCGCAAAGCTCAATTCCACACGTGGATGCCACTTTGCGAGAAACCAACTACAAATTCCCCCCAACCCTCTTACTCGTAGAAAATTTTAAAAAAAACGAGAGAACGACGGACTCGCAAAGCTCAATTCCACACGTGGATGCCACTTTGCGAGAAACCAACTACAAATTCCCCCCAACCCTCTTACTCGTAGAAAATTAAAAAAAAACGCAAGAACGACGGACTCGCAAAGCTCAATTCCACACGTGGATGCCACTTTGCGAGAAACCAACTACAAATTCCCCCCAACCCTCTTACTCGTAGAAAATTAAAAAAAAAACGCGAGAACGACGGACTCGCGAAGCTCAATTCCACACGTGGATGCCACTTTGCGAGAAACCAACTACGAATTCCCCCCAACCCTCTTACTCGTAGAAAATTAAAAAAAAAACGCGAGAACGACGGACTCGCGAAGCTCAATTCCACACGTGGATGCCACTTTGCGAGAAACCAACTACGAATTCCCCCCAACCCTCTTACTCGTAGAAAATTAAAAAAAACGCGAGAACGACGGACTCGCAAAGCTCAATTCCACACGTGGATGCCACTTTGCGAGAAACCAACTACAAATTCCCCCCAACCCTCTTACTCGTAGAAAATTGAAAAAAAAACGCAAGAACGACGGACTCGCAAAGCTCAATTCCACACGTGGATGCCACTTTGCGAGAAACCAACTACAAATTCCCCCCAACCCTCTTACTCGTAGAAAATTTAAAAAAAAACGCAAGAACGACGGACTCGCAAAGCTCAATTCCACACGTGGATGCCACTTTGCGAGAAACCAACTACAAATTCCCCCCACCCCTCTTACTTGTAGAAAATTTAAAAAAAACGCGAGAACGATGGACTCGCAAAGCTCAATTCCACACGTGGATGCCACTTTGCGAGAAACCAACTACGAATTCCCCCCAACCCTCTCACTTGTAGAAAATTAAAAAAAAAACGCGAGAACGACGGACTCGCGAAGCTCAATTCCACACGTGGATGCCACTTTGCGAGAAACCAACTACAAATTCCCCCCAACCCTCTTACTTGTAGAAAATTTAAAAAAAACGCGAGAACGACGGACTCGCAAAGCTCAATTCCACACGTGGATGCCACTTTGCGAGAAACCAACTACGAATTCCCCCCAACCCTTTTACTCGTAGAAAATTAAAAAAAACGCGAGAACGACGGACTCGCAAAGCTCAATTCCACACGTGGATGCCACTTTGCGAGAAACCAACTACAAATTCCCCCCAACCCTCTTACTCGTAGAAAATTAAAAAAAACGCAAGAACGACGGACTCGCAAAGCTCAATTCCACACGTGGATGCCACTTTGCGAGAAACCAACTACAAATTCCCCCCAACCCTCTTACTCGTAGAAAATTAAAAAAAAAACGCAAGAACGACGGACTCGCAAAGCTCAATTCCACACGTGGATGCCACTTCGCGAGAAACCAACTACAAATTCCCCCCAACCCTCTTACTCGTAGAAAATTAAAAAAAAAACGCAAGAACGACGGACTCGCAAAGCTCAATTCCACACGTGGATGCCACTTTGCGAGAAACCAACTACAAATTCCCCCCAACCCTCTTACTCGTAGAAAATTAAAAAAAAAACGCAAGAACGACGGACTCGCAAAGCTCAATTCCACACGTGGATGCCACTTTGCGAGAAACCAACTACGAATTCCCCCCAACCCTCTTACTCGTAGAAAATTTAAAAAAAAACGCAAGAACGACGGACTCGCAAAGCTCAATTCCACACGTGGATGCCACTTTGCGAGAAACCAACTACAAATTCCCCCCAACCCTCTTACTCGTAGAAAATTTAAAAAAAAACGCAAGAACGACGGACTCGCAAAGCTCAATTCCACACGTGGATGCCACTTTGCGAGAAACCAACTACAAATTCCCCCCACCCCTCTTACTTGTAGAAAATTTAAAAAAAACGCGAGAACGACGGACTCGCAAAGCTCAATTCCACACGTGGATGCCACTTTGCGAGAAACCAACTACGAATTCCCCCCAACCCTCTTACTTGTAGAAAATTTAAAAAAAACGCGAGAACGACGGACTCGCAAAGCTCAATTCCACACGTGGATGCCACTTTGCGAGAAACCAACTACAAATTCCCCCCAACCCTCTTACTCGTAGAAAATTAAAAAAAAACGCAAGGACGACGGACTCGCAAAGCTCAATTCCACACGTGGATGCCACTTTGCGAGAAACCAACTACAAATTCCCCCCAACCCTCTTACTCGTAGAAAATTAAAAAAAAAACGCAAGAACGACGGACTCGCAAAGCTCAATTCCACACGTGGATGCCACTTTGCGAGAAACCAACTACAAATTCCCCCCACCCCTCTTACTTGTAGAAAATTTAAAAAAAACGCGAGAACGACGGACTCGCAAAGCTCAATTCCACACGTGGATGCCACTTTGCGAGAAACTAACTACGAATTCCCCCCAACCCTCTCACTTGTAGAAAATTAAAAAAAAAACGCGAGAACGACGGACTCGCGAAGCTCAATTCCACACGTGGATGCCACTTTGCGAGAAACCAACTACGAATTCCCCCCAACCCTCTTACTCGTAGAAAATTTAAAAAAAAACGCGAGAACGACGGACTCGCAAAGCTCAATTCCACACGTGGATGCCACTTTGCGAGAAACCAACTACTAATTCCCCCCAACCCTCTTACTCGTAGAAAATTAAAAAAAAAACGAGAGAACGACGGACTCGCAAAGCTCAATTCCACACGTGGATGCCACTTTGCGAGAAACCAACTACAAATTCCCCCCAACCCTCTTACTCGTAGAAAATTAAAAAAAAAACGCAAGAACGACGGACTCGCAAAGCTCAATTCCACACGTGGATGCCACTTTGCGAGAAACCAACTACAAATTCCCCCCAACCCTCTTACTCGTAGAAAATTAAAAAAAAAACGCGAGAACGACGGACTCGCGAAGCTCAATTCCACACGTGGATGCCACTTTGCGAGAAACCAACTACGAATTCCCCCCAACCCTCTTACTCGTAGAAAATTAAAAAAAACGCGAGAACGACGGACTCGCAAAGCTCAATTCCACACGTGGATGCCACTTTGCGAGAAACCAACTACAAATTCCCCCCAACCCTCTTACTCGTAGAAAATTTTAAAAAAAACGAGAGAACGACGGACTCGCAAAGCTCAATTCCACACGTGGATGCCACTTTGCGAGAAACCAACTACAAATTCCCCCCAACCCTCTTACTCGTAGAAAATTAAAAAAAAACGCAAGAACGACGGACTCGCAAAGCTCAATTCCACACGTGGATGCCACTTTGCGAGAAACCAACTACAAATTCCCCCCAACCCTCTTACTCGTAGAAAATTAAAAAAAAAACGCGAGAACGACGGACTCGCGAAGCTCAATTCCACACGTGGATGCCACTTTGCGAGAAACCAACTACGAATTCCCCCCAACCCTCTTACTCGTAGAAAATTAAAAAAAAAACGCGAGAACGACGGACTCGCGAAGCTCAATTCCACACGTGGATGCCACTTTGCGAGAAACCAACTACGAATTCCCCCCAACCCTCTTACTCGTAGAAAATTAAAAAAAACGCGAGAACGACGGACTCGCAAAGCTCAATTCCACACGTGGATGCCACTTTGCGAGAAACCAACTACAAATTCCCCCCAACCCTCTTACTCGTAGAAAATTGAAAAAAAAACGCAAGAACGACGGACTCGCAAAGCTCAATTCCACACGTGGATGCCACTTTGCGAGAAACCAACTACAAATTCCCCCCAACCCTCTTACTCGTAGAAAATTTAAAAAAAAACGCAAGAACGACGGACTCGCAAAGCTCAATTCCACACGTGGATGCCACTTTGCGAGAAACCAACTACAAATTCCCCCCACCCCTCTTACTTGTAGAAAATTTAAAAAAAACGCGAGAACGATGGACTCGCAAAGCTCAATTCCACACGTGGATGCCACTTTGCGAGAAACCAACTACGAATTCCCCCCAACCCTCTCACTTGTAGAAAATTAAAAAAAAAACGCGAGAACGACGGACTCGCGAAGCTCAATTCCACACGTGGATGCCACTTTGCGAGAAACCAACTACAAATTCCCCCCAACCCTCTTACTTGTAGAAAATTTAAAAAAAACGCGAGAACGACGGACTCGCAAAGCTCAATTCCACACGTGGATGCCACTTTGCGAGAAACCAACTACAAATTCCCCCCAACCCTCTTACTCGTAGAAAATTAAAAAAAAACGCAAGAACGACGGACTCGCAAAGCTCAATTCCACACGTGGATGCCACTTTGCGAGAAACCAACTACAAATTTCCCCCAACCCTCTTACTCGTAGAAAATTAAAAAAAAAACGCAAGAACGACGGACTCGCAAAGCTCAATTCCACACGTGGATGCCACTTTGCGAGAAACCAACTACAAATTCCCCCCAACCCTCTCACTTGTAGAAAATTAAAAAAAAAACGCGAGAACGACGGACTCGCGAAGCTCAATTCCACACGTGGATGCCACTTTGCGAGAAACCAACTACGAATTCCCCCCAACCCTCTTACTCGTAGAAAATTAAAAAAAAAACGCGAGAACGACGGACTCGCAAAGCTCAATTCCACACGTGGATGCCACTTTGCGAGAAACCAACTACGAATGCCCCCCAACCCTCTTACTCGTAGAAAATTAAAAAAAAACGCGAGAACGACGGACTCGCAAAGCTCAATTCCACACGTGGATGCCACTTTGCGAGAAACCAACTACAAATTCCCCCCAACCCTCTTACTCGTAGAAAATTTAAAAAAAAACGAGAGAACGACGGACTCGCAAAGCTCAATTCCACACGTGGATGCCACTTTGCGAGAAACCAACTACGAATTCCCCCCAACCCTCTTACTCGTAGAAAATTAAAAAAAACGCGAGAACGACGGACTCGCAAAGCTCAATTCCACACGTGGATGCCACTTTGCGAGAAACCAACTACAAATTCCCCCCAACCCTCTTACTCGTAGAAAATTAAAAAAAAACGCAAGAACGACGGACTCGCAAAGCTCAATTCCACACGTGGATGCCACTTTGCGAGAAACCAACTACAAATTCCCCCCAACCCTCTTACTCGTAGAAAATTAAAAAAAAAACGCAAGAACGACGGACTCGCAAAGCTCAATTCCACACGTGGATGCCACTTTGCGAGAAACCAACTACAAATTCCCCCCACCCCTCTTACTTGTAGAAAATTTAAAAAAAACGCGAGAACGACGGACTCGCAAAGCTCAATTCCACACGTGGATGCCACTTTGCGAGAAACTAACTACGAATTCCCCCCAACCCTCTCACTTGTAGAAAATTAAAAAAAAAACGCGAGAACGACGGACTCGCGAAGCTCAATTCCACACGTGGATGCCACTTTGCGAGAAACCAACTACGAATTCCCCCCAAACCTCTTACTCGTAGAAAATTTAAAAAAAAACGCGAGAACGACGGACTCGCAAAGCTCAATTCCACACGTGGATGCCACTTTGCGAGAAACCAACTACTAATTCCCCCCAGCCCTCTTACTCGTAGAAAATTAAAAAAAACGCGAGAACGACGGACTCGCAAAGCTCAATTCCACACGTGGATGCCACTTTGCGAGAAACCAACTACAAATTCCCCCCAACCCTCTTACTCGTAGAAAATTTAAAAAAAAACGCGAGAACGACGGACTCGCAAAGCTCAATTCCACACGTGGATGCCACTTTGCGAGAAACCAACTACGAATTCCCCCCAACTCTCTTACTCGTAGAAAATTTAAAAAAAAACGAGAGAACGACGGACTCGCAAAGCTCAATTCCACACGTGGATGCCACTTTGCGAGAAACCAACTACTAATTCCCCCCAACCCTCTTACTCGTAGAAAATTTAAAAAAAAACGAGAGAACGACGGACTCGCAAAGCTCAATTCCACACGTGGATGCCACTTTGCGAGAAACCAACTACGAATTCCCCCCAACCCTCTTACTCGTAGAAAATTAAAAAAAACGCGAGAACGACGGACTCGTAAAGCTCAATTCCACACGTGGATGCCACTTTGCGAGAAACCAACTACAAATTCCCCCCAACCCTCTTACTCGTAGAAAATTAAAAAAAACGCGAGAACGACGGACTCGCAAAGCTCAATTCCACACGTGGATGCCACTTTGCGAGAAACCAACTACAAATTCCCCCCAACCCTCTTACTCGTAGAAAATTAAAAAAAAAACGCGAGAACGACGGACTCGCAAAGCTCAATTCCACACGTGGATGCCACTTTGCGAGAAACCAACTACAAATTCCCCCCAACCCTCTTACTCGTAGAAAATTAAAAAAAAAACGCAAGAACGACGGACTCGCAAAGCTCAATTCCACACGTGGATGCCACTTTGCGAGAAACCAACTACTAATTCCCCCCAACCCTCTTACTCGTAGAAAATTTAAAAAAACGCGAGAACGACGCACTCGCAAAGCTCAATTCCACACGTGGATGCCACTTTGCGAGAAACCAACTACAAATTCCCCCCAACCCTCTTACTCGTAGAAAATTTAAAAAAAAACGCGAGAACGACGGACTCGCAAAGCTCAATTCCACACGTGGATGCCACTTTGCGAGAAACCAACTACGAATTCCCCCCAACCCTCTTACTCGTAGAAAATTTTAAAAAAAACGAGAGAACGACGGACTCGCAAAGCTCAATTCCACACGTGGATGCCACTTTGCGAGAAACCAACTACGAATTCCCCCCAACCCTTTTACTCGTAGAAAATTAAAAAAAACGCGAGAACGACGGACTCGCAAAGCTCAATTCCACACGTGGATGCCACTTTGCGAGAAACCAACTACAAATTCCCCCCAACCCTCTTACTCGTAGAAAATTAAAAAAAACGCAAGAACGACGGACTCGCAAAGCTCAATTCCACACGTGGATGCCACTTTGCGAGAAACCAACTACAAATTCCCCCCAACCCTCTTACTCGTAGAAAATTAAAAAAAAAACGCAAGAACGACGGACTCGCAAAGCTCAATTCCACACGTGGATGCCACTTCGCGAGAAACCAACTACAAATTCCCCCCAACCCTCTTACTCGTAGAAAATTAAAAAAAAAACGCAAGAACGACGGACTCGCAAAGCTCAATTCCACACGTGGATGCCACTTTGCGAGAAACCAACTACAAATTCCCCCCAACCCTCTTACTCGTAGAAAATTAAAAAAAAAACGCAAGAACGACGGACTCGCAAAGCTCAATTCCACACGTGGATGCCACTTTGCGAGAAACCAACTACGAATTCCCCCCAACCCTCTTACTCGTAGAAAATTTAAAAAAAAACGCGAGAACGACGGACTCGCAAAGCTCAATTCCACACGTGGATGCCACTTTGCGAGAAACCAACTACTAATTCCCCCCAACCCTCTTACTCGTAGAAAATTTAAAAAAAAACGAGAGAACGACGGACTCGCAAAGCTCAATTCCACACGTGGATGCCACTTTGCGAGAAACCAACTACAAATTCCCCCCAACCCTCTTACTCGTAGAAAATTAAAAAAAAAACGCAAGAACGACGGACTCGCAAAGCTCAATTCCACACGTGGATGCCACTTTGCGAGAAACCAACTACAAATTCCCCCCAACCCTCTTACTCGTAGAAAATTAAAAAAAAAACGCGAGAACGACGGACTCGCGAAGCTCAATTCCACACGTGGATGCCACTTTGCGAGAAACCAACTACGAATTCCCCCCAACCCTCTTACTCGTAGAAAATTAAAAAAAACGCGAGAACGACGGACTCGCAAAGCTCAATTCCACACGTGGATGCCACTTTGCGAGAAACCAACTACAAATTCCCCCCAACCCTCTTACTCGTAGAAAATTAAAAAAAAACGCAAGAACGACGGACTCGCAAAGCTCAATTCCACACGTGGATGCCACTTTGCGAGAAACCAACTACAAATTCCCCCCAACCCTCTTACTCGTAGAAAATTTAAAAAAAAACGCAAGAACGACGGACTCGCAAAGCTCAATTCCACACGTGGATGCCACTTTGCGAGAAACCAACTACAAATTCCCCCCACCCCTCTTACTTGTAGAAAATTTAAAAAAAACGCGAGAACGACGGACTCGCAAAGCTCAATTCCACACGTGGATGCCACTTTGCGAGAAACTAACTACGAATTCCCCCCAACCCTCTCACTTGTAGAAAATTAAAAAAAAAACGCGAGAACGACGGACTCGCGAAGCTCAATTCCACACGTGGATGCCACTTTGCGAGAAACCAACTACTAATTCCCCCCAACCCTCTTACTCGTAGAAAATTTAAAAAAACGCGAGAACGACGCACTCGCAAAGCTCAATTCCACACGTGGATGCCACTTTGCGAGAAACCAACTACAAATTCCCCCCAACCCTCTTACTCGTAGAAAATTTAAAAAAAAACGCGAGAACGACGGACTCGCAAAGCTCAATTCCACACGTGGATGCCACTTTGCGAGAAACCAACTACGAATTCCCCCCAACCCTCTTACTCGTAGAAAATTTTAAAAAAAACGAGAGAACGACGGACTCGCAAAGCTCAATTCCACACGTGGATGCCACTTTGCGAGAAACCAACTACGAATTCCCCCCAACCCTTTTACTCGTAGAAAATTAAAAAAAACGCGAGAACGACGGACTCGCAAAGCTCAATTCCACACGTGGATGCCACTTTGCGAGAAACCAACTACAAATTCCCCCCAACCCTCTTACTCGTAGAAAATTAAAAAAAACGCAAGAACGACGGACTCGCAAAGCTCAATTCCACACGTGGATGCCACTTTGCGAGAAACCAACTACAAATTCCCCCCAACCCTCTTACTCGTAGAAAATTAAAAAAAAAACGCAAGAACGACGGACTCGCAAAGCTCAATTCCACACGTGGATGCCACTTCGCGAGAAACCAACTACAAATTCCCCCCAACCCTCTTACTCGTAGAAAATTAAAAAAAAAACGCAAGAACGACGGACTCGCAAAGCTCAATTCCACACGTGGATGCCACTTTGCGAGAAACCAACTACAAATTCCCCCCAACCCTCTTACTCGTAGAAAATTAAAAAAAAAACGCAAGAACGACGGACTCGCAAAGCTCAATTCCACACGTGGATGCCACTTTGCGAGAAACCAACTACGAATTCCCCCCAACCCTCTTACTCGTAGAAAATTTAAAAAAAAACGCGAGAACGACGGACTCGCAAAGCTCAATTCCACACGTGGATGCCACTTTGCGAGAAACCAACTACTAATTCCCCCCAACCCTCTTACTCGTAGAAAATTTAAAAAAAAACGAGAGAACGACGGACTCGCAAAGCTCAATTCCACACGTGGATGCCACTTTGCGAGAAACCAACTACAAATTCCCCCCAACCCTCTTACTCGTAGAAAATTAAAAAAAAAACGCAAGAACGACGGACTCGCAAAGCTCAATTCCACACGTGGATGCCACTTTGCGAGAAACCAACTACAAATTCCCCCCAACCCTCTTACTCGTAGAAAATTAAAAAAAAAACGCGAGAACGACGGACTCGCGAAGCTCAATTCCACACGTGGATGCCACTTTGCGAGAAACCAACTACGAATTCCCCCCAACCCTCTTACTCGTAGAAAATTAAAAAAAACGCGAGAACGACGGACTCGCAAAGCTCAATTCCACACGTGGATGCCACTTTGCGAGAAACCAACTACAAATTCCCCCCAACCCTCTTACTCGTAGAAAATTAAAAAAAAACGCAAGAACGACGGACTCGCAAAGCTCAATTCCACACGTGGATGCCACTTTGCGAGAAACCAACTACAAATTCCCCCCAACCCTCTTACTCGTAGAAAATTTAAAAAAAAACGCAAGAACGACGGACTCGCAAAGCTCAATTCCACACGTGGATGCCACTTTGCGAGAAACCAACTACAAATTCCCCCCACCCCTCTTACTTGTAGAAAATTTAAAAAAAACGCGAGAACGACGGACTCGCAAAGCTCAATTCCACACGTGGATGCCACTTTGCGAGAAACCAACTACGAATTCCCCCCAACCCTCTTACTTGTAGAAAATTTAAAAAAAACGCGAGAACGACGGACTCGCAAAGCTCAATTCCACACGTGGATGCCACTTTGCGAGAAACCAACTACAAATTCCCCCCAACCCTCTTACTCGTAGAAAATTAAAAAAAAACGCAAGGACGACGGACTCGCAAAGCTCAATTCCACACGTGGATGCCACTTTGCGAGAAACCAACTACAAATTCCCCCCAACCCTCTTACTCGTAGAAAATTAAAAAAAAAACGCAAGAACGACGGACTCGCAAAGCTCAATTCCACACGTGGATGCCACTTTGCGAGAAACCAACTACAAATTCCCCCCACCCCTCTTACTTGTAGAAAATTTAAAAAAAACGCGAGAACGACGGACTCGCAAAGCTCAATTCCACACGTGGATGCCACTTTGCGAGAAACTAACTACGAATTCCCCCCAACCCTCTCACTTGTAGAAAATTAAAAAAAAAACGCGAGAACGACGGACTCGCGAAGCTCAATTCCACACGTGGATGCCACTTTGCGAGAAACCAACTACGAATTCCCCCCAACCCTCTTACTCGTAGAAAATTTAAAAAAAAACGCGAGAACGACGGACTCGCAAAGCTCAATTCCACACGTGGATGCCACTTTGCGAGAAACCAACTACAAATTCCCCCCAACCCTCTTACTCGTAGAAAATTTAAAAAAAAACGCGAGAACGACGGACTCGCAAAGCTCAATTCCACACGTGGATGCCACTTTGCGAGAAACCAACTACGAATTCCCCCCAACTCTCTTACTCGTAGAAAATTAAAAAAAAAACGCAAGAACGACGGACTCGCAAAGCTCAATTCCACACGTGGATGCCACTTTGCGAGAAACCAACTACAAATTCCCCCCAACCCTCTTACTCGTAGAAAATTAAAAAAAAAACGCAAGAACGACGGACTCGCAAAGCTCAATTCCACACGTGGATGCCACTTTGCGAGAAACCAACTACGAATTCCCCCCAACCCTCTTACTCGTAGAAAATTTAAAAAAAAACGCGAGAACGACGGACTCGCAAAGCTCAATTCCACACGTGGATGCCACTTTGCGAGAAACCAACTACTAATTCCCCCCAACCCTCTTACTCGTAGAAAATTTAAAAAAAAACGAGAGAACGACGGACTCGCAAAGCTCAATTCCACACGTGGATGCCACTTTGCGAGAAACCAACTACAAATTCCCCCCAACCCTCTTACTCGTAGAAAATTAAAAAAAAAACGCAAGAACGACGGACTCGCAAAGCTCAATTCCACACGTGGATGCCACTTTGCGAGAAACCAACTACAAATTCCCCCCAACCCTCTTACTCGTAGAAAATTAAAAAAAAAACGCGAGAACGACGGACTCGCGAAGCTCAATTCCACACGTGGATGCCACTTTGCGAGAAACCAACTACGAATTCCCCCCAACCCTCTTACTCGTAGAAAATTAAAAAAAACGCGAGAACGACGGACTCGCAAAGCTCAATTCCACACGTGGATGCCACTTTGCGAGAAACCAACTACAAATTCCCCCCAACCCTCTTACTCGTAGAAAATTAAAAAAAAACGCAAGAACGACGGACTCGCAAAGCTCAATTCCACACGTGGATGCCACTTTGCGAGAAACCAACTACAAATTCCCCCCAACCCTCTTACTCGTAGAAAATTTAAAAAAAAACGCAAGAACGACGGACTCGCAAAGCTCAATTCCACACGTGGATGCCACTTTGCGAGAAACCAACTACAAATTCCCCCCACCCCTCTTACTTGTAGAAAATTTAAAAAAAACGCGAGAACGACGGACTCGCAAAGCTCAATTCCACACGTGGATGCCACTTTGCGAGAAACTAACTACGAATTCCCCCCAACCCTCTCACTTGTAGAAAATTAAAAAAAAAACGCGAGAACGACGGACTCGCGAAGCTCAATTCCACACGTGGATGCCACTTTGCGAGAAACCAACTACTAATTCCCCCCAACCCTCTTACTCGTAGAAAATTTAAAAAAACGCGAGAACGACGCACTCGCAAAGCTCAATTCCACACGTGGATGCCACTTTGCGAGAAACCAACTACAAATTCCCCCCAACCCTCTTACTCGTAGAAAATTTAAAAAAAAACGCGAGAACGACGGACTCGCAAAGCTCAATTCCACACGTGGATGCCACTTTGCGAGAAACCAACTACGAATTCCCCCCAACCCTCTTACTCGTAGAAAATTTTAAAAAAAACGAGAGAACGACGGACTCGCAAAGCTCAATTCCACACGTGGATGCCACTTTGCGAGAAACCAACTACGAATTCCCCCCAACCCTTTTACTCGTAGAAAATTAAAAAAAACGCGAGAACGACGGACTCGCAAAGCTCAATTCCACACGTGGATGCCACTTTGCGAGAAACCAACTACAAATTCCCCCCAACCCTCTTACTCGTAGAAAATTAAAAAAAACGCAAGAACGACGGACTCGCAAAGCTCAATTCCACACGTGGATGCCACTTTGCGAGAAACCAACTACAAATTCCCCCCAACCCTCTTACTCGTAGAAAATTAAAAAAAAAACGCAAGAACGACGGACTCGCAAAGCTCAATTCCACACGTGGATGCCACTTCGCGAGAAACCAACTACAAATTCCCCCCAACCCTCTTACTCGTAGAAAATTAAAAAAAAAACGCAAGAACGACGGACTCGCAAAGCTCAATTCCACACGTGGATGCCACTTTGCGAGAAACCAACTACAAATTCCCCCCAACCCTCTTACTCGTAGAAAATTAAAAAAAAAACGCAAGAACGACGGACTCGCAAAGCTCAATTCCACACGTGGATGCCACTTTGCGAGAAACCAACTACGAATTCCCCCCAACCCTCTTACTCGTAGAAAATTTAAAAAAAAACGCGAGAACGACGGACTCGCAAAGCTCAATTCCACACGTGGATGCCACTTTGCGAGAAACCAACTACTAATTCCCCCCAACCCTCTTACTCGTAGAAAATTTAAAAAAAAACGAGAGAACGACGGACTCGCAAAGCTCAATTCCACACGTGGATGCCACTTTGCGAGAAACCAACTACAAATTCCCCCCAACCCTCTTACTCGTAGAAAATTAAAAAAAAAACGCAAGAACGACGGACTCGCAAAGCTCAATTCCACACGTGGATGCCACTTTGCGAGAAACCAACTACAAATTCCCCCCAACCCTCTTACTCGTAGAAAATTAAAAAAAAAACGCGAGAACGACGGACTCGCGAAGCTCAATTCCACACGTGGATGCCACTTTGCGAGAAACCAACTACGAATTCCCCCCAACCCTCTTACTCGTAGAAAATTAAAAAAAACGCGAGAACGACGGACTCGCAAAGCTCAATTCCACACGTGGATGCCACTTTGCGAGAAACCAACTACAAATTCCCCCCAACCCTCTTACTCGTAGAAAATTAAAAAAAAACGCAAGAACGACGGACTCGCAAAGCTCAATTCCACACGTGGATGCCACTTTGCGAGAAACCAACTACAAATTCCCCCCAACCCTCTTACTCGTAGAAAATTTAAAAAAAAACGCAAGAACGACGGACTCGCAAAGCTCAATTCCACACGTGGATGCCACTTTGCGAGAAACCAACTACAAATTCCCCCCACCCCTCTTACTTGTAGAAAATTTAAAAAAAACGCGAGAACGACGGACTCGCAAAGCTCAATTCCACACGTGGATGCCACTTTGCGAGAAACCAACTACGAATTCCCCCCAACCCTCTTACTTGTAGAAAATTTAAAAAAAACGCGAGAACGACGGACTCGCAAAGCTCAATTCCACACGTGGATGCCACTTTGCGAGAAACCAACTACAAATTCCCCCCAACCCTCTTACTCGTAGAAAATTAAAAAAAAACGCAAGGACGACGGACTCGCAAAGCTCAATTCCACACGTGGATGCCACTTTGCGAGAAACCAACTACAAATTCCCCCCAACCCTCTTACTCGTAGAAAATTAAAAAAAAAACGCAAGAACGACGGACTCGCAAAGCTCAATTCCACACGTGGATGCCACTTTGCGAGAAACCAACTACAAATTCCCCCCACCCCTCTTACTTGTAGAAAATTTAAAAAAAACGCGAGAACGACGGACTCGCAAAGCTCAATTCCACACGTGGATGCCACTTTGCGAGAAACTAACTACGAATTCCCCCCAACCCTCTCACTTGTAGAAAATTAAAAAAAAAACGCGAGAACGACGGACTCGCGAAGCTCAATTCCACACGTGGATGCCACTTTGCGAGAAACCAACTACGAATTCCCCCCAACCCTCTTACTCGTAGAAAATTTAAAAAAAAACGCGAGAACGACGGACTCGCAAAGCTCAATTCCACACGTGGATGCCACTTTGCGAGAAACCAACTACAAATTCCCCCCAACCCTCTTACTCGTAGAAAATTTAAAAAAAAACGCGAGAACGACGGACTCGCAAAGCTCAATTCCACACGTGGATGCCACTTTGCGAGAAACCAACTACGAATTCCCCCCAACTCTCTTACTCGTAGAAAATTTAAAAAAAAACGAGAGAACGACGGACTCGCAAAGCTCAATTCCACACGTGGATGCCACTTTGCGAGAAACCAACTACTAATTCCCCCCAACCCTCTTACTCGTAGAAAATTTAAAAAAAAACGAGAGAACGACGGACTCGCAAAGCTCAATTCCACACGTGGATGCCACTTTGCGAGAAACCAACTACGAATTCCCCCCAACCCTCTTACTCGTAGAAAATTAAAAAAAACGCGAGAACGACGGACTCGTAAAGCTCAATTCCACACGTGGATGCCACTTTGCGAGAAACCAACTACAAATTCCCCCCAACCCTCTTACTCGTAGAAAATTAAAAAAAACGCGAGAACGACGGACTCGCAAAGCTCAATTCCACACGTGGATGCCACTTTGCGAGAAACCAACTACAAATTCCCCCCAACCCTCTTACTCGTAGAAAATTAAAAAAAAAACGCGAGAACGACGGACTCGCAAAGCTCAATTCCACACGTGGATGCCACTTTGCGAGAAACCAACTACAAATTCCCCCCAACCCTCTTACTCGTAGAAAATTAAAAAAAAAACGCAAGAACGACGGACTCGCAAAGCTCAATTCCACACGTGGATGCCACTTTGCGAGAAACCAACTACTAATTCCCCCCAACCCTCTTACTCGTAGAAAATTTAAAAAAACGCGAGAACGACGCACTCGCAAAGCTCAATTCCACACGTGGATGCCACTTTGCGAGAAACCAACTACAAATTCCCCCCAACCCTCTTACTCGTAGAAAATTTAAAAAAAAACGCGAGAACGACGGACTCGCAAAGCTCAATTCCACACGTGGATGCCACTTTGCGAGAAACCAACTACGAATTCCCCCCAACCCTCTTACTCGTAGAAAATTTTAAAAAAAACGAGAGAACGACGGACTCGCAAAGCTCAATTCCACACGTGGATGCCACTTTGCGAGAAACCAACTACGAATTCCCCCCAACCCTTTTACTCGTAGAAAATTAAAAAAAACGCGAGAACGACGGACTCGCAAAGCTCAATTCCACACGTGGATGCCACTTTGCGAGAAACCAACTACAAATTCCCCCCAACCCTCTTACTCGTAGAAAATTAAAAAAAACGCAAGAACGACGGACTCGCAAAGCTCAATTCCACACGTGGATGCCACTTTGCGAGAAACCAACTACAAATTCCCCCCAACCCTCTTACTCGTAGAAAATTAAAAAAAAAACGCAAGAACGACGGACTCGCAAAGCTCAATTCCACACGTGGATGCCACTTCGCGAGAAACCAACTACAAATTCCCCCCAACCCTCTTACTCGTAGAAAATTAAAAAAAAAACGCAAGAACGACGGACTCGCAAAGCTCAATTCCACACGTGGATGCCACTTTGCGAGAAACCAACTACAAATTCCCCCCAACCCTCTTACTCGTAGAAAATTAAAAAAAAAACGCAAGAACGACGGACTCGCAAAGCTCAATTCCACACGTGGATGCCACTTTGCGAGAAACCAACTACGAATTCCCCCCAACCCTCTTACTCGTAGAAAATTTAAAAAAAAACGCGAGAACGACGGACTCGCAAAGCTCAATTCCACACGTGGATGCCACTTTGCGAGAAACCAACTACTAATTCCCCCCAACCCTCTTACTCGTAGAAAATTTAAAAAAAAACGAGAGAACGACGGACTCGCAAAGCTCAATTCCACACGTGGATGCCACTTTGCGAGAAACCAACTACAAATTCCCCCCAACCCTCTTACTCGTAGAAAATTAAAAAAAAAACGCAAGAACGACGGACTCGCAAAGCTCAATTCCACACGTGGATGCCACTTTGCGAGAAACCAACTACAAATTCCCCCCAACCCTCTTACTCGTAGAAAATTAAAAAAAAAACGCGAGAACGACGGACTCGCGAAGCTCAATTCCACACGTGGATGCCACTTTGCGAGAAACCAACTACGAATTCCCCCCAACCCTCTTACTCGTAGAAAATTAAAAAAAACGCGAGAACGACGGACTCGCAAAGCTCAATTCCACACGTGGATGCCACTTTGCGAGAAACCAACTACAAATTCCCCCCAACCCTCTTACTCGTAGAAAATTAAAAAAAAACGCAAGAACGACGGACTCGCAAAGCTCAATTCCACACGTGGATGCCACTTTGCGAGAAACCAACTACAAATTCCCCCCAACCCTCTTACTCGTAGAAAATTTAAAAAAAAACGCAAGAACGACGGACTCGCAAAGCTCAATTCCACACGTGGATGCCACTTTGCGAGAAACCAACTACAAATTCCCCCCACCCCTCTTACTTGTAGAAAATTTAAAAAAAACGCGAGAACGACGGACTCGCAAAGCTCAATTCCACACGTGGATGCCACTTTGCGAGAAACTAACTACGAATTCCCCCCAACCCTCTCACTTGTAGAAAATTAAAAAAAAAACGCGAGAACGACGGACTCGCGAAGCTCAATTCCACACGTGGATGCCACTTTGCGAGAAACCAACTACTAATTCCCCCCAACCCTCTTACTCGTAGAAAATTTAAAAAAACGCGAGAACGACGCACTCGCAAAGCTCAATTCCACACGTGGATGCCACTTTGCGAGAAACCAACTACAAATTCCCCCCAACCCTCTTACTCGTAGAAAATTTAAAAAAAAACGCGAGAACGACGGACTCGCAAAGCTCAATTCCACACGTGGATGCCACTTTGCGAGAAACCAACTACGAATTCCCCCCAACCCTCTTACTCGTAGAAAATTTTAAAAAAAACGAGAGAACGACGGACTCGCAAAGCTCAATTCCACACGTGGATGCCACTTTGCGAGAAACCAACTACGAATTCCCCCCAACCCTTTTACTCGTAGAAAATTAAAAAAAACGCGAGAACGACGGACTCGCAAAGCTCAATTCCACACGTGGATGCCACTTTGCGAGAAACCAACTACAAATTCCCCCCAACCCTCTTACTCGTAGAAAATTAAAAAAAACGCAAGAACGACGGACTCGCAAAGCTCAATTCCACACGTGGATGCCACTTTGCGAGAAACCAACTACAAATTCCCCCCAACCCTCTTACTCGTAGAAAATTAAAAAAAAAACGCAAGAACGACGGACTCGCAAAGCTCAATTCCACACGTGGATGCCACTTCGCGAGAAACCAACTACAAATTCCCCCCAACCCTCTTACTCGTAGAAAATTAAAAAAAAAACGCAAGAACGACGGACTCGCAAAGCTCAATTCCACACGTGGATGCCACTTTGCGAGAAACCAACTACAAATTCCCCCCAACCCTCTTACTCGTAGAAAATTAAAAAAAAAACGCAAGAACGACGGACTCGCAAAGCTCAATTCCACACGTGGATGCCACTTTGCGAGAAACCAACTACGAATTCCCCCCAACCCTCTTACTCGTAGAAAATTTAAAAAAAAACGCGAGAACGACGGACTCGCAAAGCTCAATTCCACACGTGGATGCCACTTTGCGAGAAACCAACTACTAATTCCCCCCAACCCTCTTACTCGTAGAAAATTTAAAAAAAAACGAGAGAACGACGGACTCGCAAAGCTCAATTCCACACGTGGATGCCACTTTGCGAGAAACCAACTACAAATTCCCCCCAACCCTCTTACTCGTAGAAAATTAAAAAAAAAACGCAAGAACGACGGACTCGCAAAGCTCAATTCCACACGTGGATGCCACTTTGCGAGAAACCAACTACAAATTCCCCCCAACCCTCTTACTCGTAGAAAATTAAAAAAAAAACGCGAGAACGACGGACTCGCGAAGCTCAATTCCACACGTGGATGCCACTTTGCGAGAAACCAACTACGAATTCCCCCCAACCCTCTTACTCGTAGAAAATTAAAAAAAACGCGAGAACGACGGACTCGCAAAGCTCAATTCCACACGTGGATGCCACTTTGCGAGAAACCAACTACAAATTCCCCCCAACCCTCTTACTCGTAGAAAATTAAAAAAAAACGCAAGAACGACGGACTCGCAAAGCTCAATTCCACACGTGGATGCCACTTTGCGAGAAACCAACTACAAATTCCCCCCAACCCTCTTACTCGTAGAAAATTTAAAAAAAAACGCAAGAACGACGGACTCGCAAAGCTCAATTCCACACGTGGATGCCACTTTGCGAGAAACCAACTACAAATTCCCCCCACCCCTCTTACTTGTAGAAAATTTAAAAAAAACGCGAGAACGACGGACTCGCAAAGCTCAATTCCACACGTGGATGCCACTTTGCGAGAAACCAACTACGAATTCCCCCCAACCCTCTTACTTGTAGAAAATTTAAAAAAAACGCGAGAACGACGGACTCGCAAAGCTCAATTCCACACGTGGATGCCACTTTGCGAGAAACCAACTACAAATTCCCCCCAACCCTCTTACTCGTAGAAAATTAAAAAAAAACGCAAGGACGACGGACTCGCAAAGCTCAATTCCACACGTGGATGCCACTTTGCGAGAAACCAACTACAAATTCCCCCCAACCCTCTTACTCGTAGAAAATTAAAAAAAAAACGCAAGAACGACGGACTCGCAAAGCTCAATTCCACACGTGGATGCCACTTTGCGAGAAACCAACTACAAATTCCCCCCACCCCTCTTACTTGTAGAAAATTTAAAAAAAACGCGAGAACGACGGACTCGCAAAGCTCAATTCCACACGTGGATGCCACTTTGCGAGAAACTAACTACGAATTCCCCCCAACCCTCTCACTTGTAGAAAATTAAAAAAAAAACGCGAGAACGACGGACTCGCGAAGCTCAATTCCACACGTGGATGCCACTTTGCGAGAAACCAACTACGAATTCCCCCCAACCCTCTTACTCGTAGAAAATTTAAAAAAAAACGCGAGAACGACGGACTCGCAAAGCTCAATTCCACACGTGGATGCCACTTTGCGAGAAACCAACTACTAATTCCCCCCAACCCTCTTACTCGTAGAAAATTTAAAAAAAAACGAGAGAACGACGGACTCGCAAAGCTCAATTCCACACGTGGATGCCACTTTGCGAGAAACCAACTACAAATTCCCCCCAACCCTCTTACTCGTAGAAAATTAAAAAAAAAACGCAAGAACGACGGACTCGCAAAGCTCAATTCCACACGTGGATGCCACTTTGCGAGAAACCAACTACAAATTCCCCCCAACCCTCTTACTCGTAGAAAATTAAAAAAAAAACGCGAGAACGACGGACTCGCGAAGCTCAATTCCACACGTGGATGCCACTTTGCGAGAAACCAACTACGAATTCCCCCCAACCCTCTTACTCGTAGAAAATTAAAAAAAACGCGAGAACGACGGACTCGCAAAGCTCAATTCCACACGTGGATGCCACTTTGCGAGAAACCAACTACAAATTCCCCCCAACCCTCTTACTCGTAGAAAATTTTAAAAAAAACGAGAGAACGACGGACTCGCAAAGCTCAATTCCACACGTGGATGCCACTTTGCGAGAAACCAACTACAAATTCCCCCCAACCCTCTTACTCGTAGAAAATTAAAAAAAAACGCAAGAACGACGGACTCGCAAAGCTCAATTCCACACGTGGATGCCACTTTGCGAGAAACCAACTACGAATTCCCCCCAACCCTCTTACTCGTAGAAAATTTAAAAAAAAACGCGAGAACGACGGACTCGCAAAGCTCAATTCCACACGTGGATGCCACTTTGCGAGAAACCAACTACTAATTCCCCCCAACCCTCTTACTCGTAGAAAATTTAAAAAAAAACGAGAGAACGACGGACTCGCAAAGCTCAATTCCACACGTGGATGCCACTTTGCGAGAAA
The DNA here is from genome assembly GCA_963921955.1 of Aleiodes alternator. Lineage (NCBI taxonomy): Eukaryota > Metazoa > Arthropoda > Insecta > Hymenoptera > Braconidae > Aleiodes > Aleiodes alternator. Next base: position 3,289,693 of record OY998107.1, on the reverse strand, counting down.
CCAACTACAAATTCCCCCCAACCCTCTTACTCGTAGAAAATTAAAAAAAAAACGCAAGAACGACGGACTCGCAAAGCTCAATTCCACACGTGGATGCCACTTTGCGAGAAACCAACTACAAATTCCCCCCAACCCTCTTACTCGTAGAAAATTAAAAAAAAAACGCGAGAACGACGGACTCGCGAAGCTCAATTCCACACGTGGATGCCACTTTGCGAGAAACCAACTACGAATTCCCCCCAACCCTCTTACTCGTAGAAAATTAAAAAAAACGCGAGAACGACGGACTCGCAAAGCTCAATTCCACACGTGGATGCCACTTTGCGAGAAACCAACTACAAATTCCCCCCAACCCTCTTACTCGTAGAAAATTAAAAAAAAACGCAAGAACGACGGACTCGCAAAGCTCAATTCCACACGTGGATGCCACTTTGCGAGAAACCAACTACAAATTCCCCCCAACCCTCTTACTCGTAGAAAATTTAAAAAAAAACGCAAGAACGACGGACTCGCAAAGCTCAATTCCACACGTGGATGCCACTTTGCGAGAAACCAACTACAAATTCCCCCCACCCCTCTTACTTGTAGAAAATTTAAAAAAAACGCGAGAACGACGGACTCGCAAAGCTCAATTCCACACGTGGATGCCACTTTGCGAGAAACCAACTACGAATTCCCCCCAACCCTCTTACTTGTAGAAAATTTAAAAAAAACGCGAGAACGACGGACTCGCAAAGCTCAATTCCACACGTGGATGCCACTTTGCGAGAAACCAACTACAAATTCCCCCCAACCCTCTTACTCGTAGAAAATTAAAAAAAAACGCAAGGACGACGGACTCGCAAAGCTCAATTCCACACGTGGATGCCACTTTGCGAGAAACCAACTACAAATTCCCCCCAACCCTCTTACTCGTAGAAAATTAAAAAAAAAACGCAAGAACGACGGACTCGCAAAGCTCAATTCCACACGTGGATGCCACTTTGCGAGAAACCAACTACAAATTCCCCCCACCCCTCTTACTTGTAGAAAATTTAAAAAAAACGCGAGAACGACGGACTCGCAAAGCTCAATTCCACACGTGGATGCCACTTTGCGAGAAACTAACTACGAATTCCCCCCAACCCTCTCACTTGTAGAAAATTAAAAAAAAAACGCGAGAACGACGGACTCGCGAAGCTCAATTCCACACGTGGATGCCACTTTGCGAGAAACCAACTACGAATTCCCCCCAACCCTCTTACTCGTAGAAAATTTAAAAAAAAACGCGAGAACGACGGACTCGCAAAGCTCAATTCCACACGTGGATGCCACTTTGCGAGAAACCAACTACTAATTCCCCCCAACCCTCTTACTCGTAGAAAATTTAAAAAAAAACGAGAGAACGACGGACTCGCAAAGCTCAATTCCACACGTGGATGCCACTTTGCGAGAAACCAACTACAAATTCCCCCCAACCCTCTTACTCGTAGAAAATTAAAAAAAAAACGCAAGAACGACGGACTCGCAAAGCTCAATTCCACACGTGGATGCCACTTTGCGAGAAACCAACTACAAATTCCCCCCAACCCTCTTACTCGTAGAAAATTAAAAAAAAAACGCGAGAACGACGGACTCGCGAAGCTCAATTCCACACGTGGATGCCACTTTGCGAGAAACCAACTACGAATTCCCCCCAACCCTCTTACTCGTAGAAAATTAAAAAAAACGCGAGAACGACGGACTCGCAAAGCTCAATTCCACACGTGGATGCCACTTTGCGAGAAACCAACTACAAATTCCCCCCAACCCTCTTACTCGTAGAAAATTTTAAAAAAAACGAGAGAACGACGGACTCGCAAAGCTCAATTCCACACGTGGATGCCACTTTGCGAGAAACCAACTACAAATTCCCCCCAACCCTCTTACTCGTAGAAAATTAAAAAAAAACGCAAGAACGACGGACTCGCAAAGCTCAATTCCACACGTGGATGCCACTTTGCGAGAAACCAACTACAAATTCCCCCCAACCCTCTTACTCGTAGAAAATTAAAAAAAAAACGCGAGAACGACGGACTCGCGAAGCTCAATTCCACACGTGGATGCCACTTTGCGAGAAACCAACTACGAATTCCCCCCAACCCTCTTACTCGTAGAAAATTAAAAAAAAAACGCGAGAACGACGGACTCGCGAAGCTCAATTCCACACGTGGATGCCACTTTGCGAGAAACCAACTACGAATTCCCCCCAACCCTCTTACTCGTAGAAAATTAAAAAAAACGCGAGAACGACGGACTCGCAAAGCTCAATTCCACACGTGGATGCCACTTTGCGAGAAACCAACTACAAATTCCCCCCAACCCTCTTACTCGTAGAAAATTGAAAAAAAAACGCAAGAACGACGGACTCGCAAAGCTCAATTCCACACGTGGATGCCACTTTGCGAGAAACCAACTACAAATTCCCCCCAACCCTCTTACTCGTAGAAAATTTAAAAAAAAACGCAAGAACGACGGACTCGCAAAGCTCAATTCCACACGTGGATGCCACTTTGCGAGAAACCAACTACAAATTCCCCCCACCCCTCTTACTTGTAGAAAATTTAAAAAAAACGCGAGAACGACGGACTCGCAAAGCTCAATTCCACACGTGGATGCCACTTTGCGAGAAACCAACTACGAATTCCCCCCAACCCTCTTACTTGTAGAAAATTTTAAAAAAACGCGAGAACGACGGACTCGCAAAGCTCAATTCCACACGTGGATGCCACTTTGCGAGAAACCAACTACAAATTCCCCCCAACCCTCTTACTCGTAGAAAATTAAAAAAAAACGCAAGGACGACGGACTCGCAAAGCTCAATTCCACACGTGGATGCCACTTTGCGAGAAACCAACTACAAATTCCCCCCAACCCTCTTACTCGTAGAAAATTAAAAAAAAAACGCAAGAACGACGGACTCGCAAAGCTCAATTCCACACGTGGATGCCACTTTGCGAGAAACCAACTACAAATTCCCCCCACCCCTCTTACTTGTAGAAAATTTAAAAAAAACGCGAGAACGACGGACTCGCAAAGCTCAATTCCACACGTGGATGCCACTTTGCGAGAAACTAACTACGAATTCCCCCCAACCCTCTCACTTGTAGAAAATTAAAAAAAAAACGCGAGAACGACGGACTCGCGAAGCTCAATTCCACACGTGGATGCCACTTTGCGAGAAACCAACTACGAATTCCCCCCAACCCTCTTACTCGTAGAAAATTTAAAAAAAAACGCGAGAACGACGGACTCGCAAAGCTCAATTCCACACGTGGATGCCACTTTGCGAGAAACCAACTACTAATTCCCCCCAACCCTCTTACTCGTAGAAAATTTAAAAAAAAACGAGAGAACGACGGACTCGCAAAGCTCAATTCCACACGTGGATGCCACTTTGCGAGAAACCAACTACAAATTCCCCCCAACCCTCTTACTCGTAGAAAATTAAAAAAAAAACGCATGAACGACGGACTCGCAAAGCTCAATTCCACACGTGGATGCCACTTTGCGAGAAACCAACTACAAATTCCCCCCAACCCTCTTACTCGTAGAAAATTAAAAAAAAAACGCGAGAACGACGGACTCGCGAAGCTCAATTCCACACGTGGATGCCACTTTGCGAGAAACCAACTACGAATTCCCCCCAACCCTCTTACTCGTAGAAAATTAAAAAAAACGCGAGAACGACGGACTCGCAAAGCTCAATTCCACACGTGGATGCCACTTTGCGAGAAACCAACTACAAATTCCCCCCAACCCTCTTACTCGTAGAAAATTAAAAAAAAACGCAAGAACGACGGACTCGCAAAGCTCAATTCCACACGTGGATGCCACTTTGCGAGAAACCAACTACAAATTCCCCCCAACCCTCTTACTCGTAGAAAATTTAAAAAAAAACGCAAGAACGACGGACTCGCAAAGCTCAATTCCACACGTGGATGCCACTTTGCGAGAAACCAACTACAAATTCCCCCCACCCCTCTTACTTGTAGAAAATTTAAAAAAAACGCGAGAACGACGGACTCGCAAAGCTCAATTCCACACGTGGATGCCACTTTGCGAGAAACCAACTACGAATTCCCCCCAACCCTCTCACTTGTAGAAAATTAAAAAAAAAACGCGAGAACGACGGACTCGCGAAGCTCAATTCCACACGTGGATGCCACTTTGCGAGAAACCAACTACAAATTCCCCCCAACCCTCTTACTTGTAGAAAATTTAAAAAAAACGCGAGAACGACGGACTCGCAAAGCTCAATTCCACACGTGGATGCCACTTTGCGAGAAACCAACTACAAATTCCCCCCAACCCTCTTACTCGTAGAAAATTAAAAAAAAACGCAAGAACGACGGACTCGCAAAGCTCAATTCCACACGTGGATGCCACTTTGCGAGAAACCAACTACAAATTTCCCCCAACCCTCTTACTCGTAGAAAATTAAAAAAAAAACGCAAGAACGACGGACTCGCAAAGCTCAATTCCACACGTGGATGCCACTTTGCGAGAAACCAACTACAAATTCCCCCCAACCCTCTCACTTGTAGAAAATTAAAAAAAAAACGCGAGAACGACGGACTCGCGAAGCTCAATTCCACACGTGGATGCCACTTTGCGAGAAACCAACTACGAATTCCCCCCAACCCTCTTACTCGTAGAAAATTAAAAAAAAAACGCGAGAACGACGGACTCGCAAAGCTCAATTCCACACGTGGATGCCACTTTGCGAGAAACCAACTACGAATGCCCCCCAACCCTCTTACTCGTAGAAAATTAAAAAAAAACGCGAGAACGACGGACTCGCAAAGCTCAATTCCACACGTGGATGCCACTTTGCGAGAAACCAACTACAAATTCCCCCCAACCCTCTTACTCGTAGAAAATTTAAAAAAAAACGAGAGAACGACGGACTCGCAAAGCTCAATTCCACACGTGGATGCCACTTTGCGAGAAACCAACTACGAATTCCCCCCAACCCTCTTACTCGTAGAAAATTAAAAAAAACGCGAGAACGACGGACTCGCAAAGCTCAATTCCACACGTGGATGCCACTTTGCGAGAAACCAACTACAAATTCCCCCCAACCCTCTTACTCGTAGAAAATTAAAAAAAAACGCAAGAACGACGGACTCGCAAAGCTCAATTCCACACGTGGATGCCACTTTGCGAGAAACCAACTACAAATTCCCCCCAACCCTCTTACTCGTAGAAAATTAAAAAAAAAACGCAAGAACGACGGACTCGCAAAGCTCAATTCCACACGTGGATGCCACTTTGCGAGAAACCAACTACAAATTCCCCCCACCCCTCTTACTTGTAGAAAATTTAAAAAAAACGCGAGAACGACGGACTCGCAAAGCTCAATTCCACACGTGGATGCCACTTTGCGAGAAACTAACTACGAATTCCCCCCAACCCTCTCACTTGTAGAAAATTAAAAAAAAAACGCGAGAACGACGGACTCGCGAAGCTCAATTCCACACGTGGATGCCACTTTGCGAGAAACCAACTACGAATTCCCCCCAAACCTCTTACTCGTAGAAAATTTAAAAAAAAACGCGAGAACGACGGACTCGCAAAGCTCAATTCCACACGTGGATGCCACTTTGCGAGAAACCAACTACTAATTCCCCCCAGCCCTCTTACTCGTAGAAAATTAAAAAAAACGCGAGAACGACGGACTCGCAAAGCTCAATTCCACACGTGGATGCCACTTTGCGAGAAACCAACTACAAATTCCCCCCAACCCTCTTACTCGTAGAAAATTTAAAAAAAAACGCGAGAACGACGGACTCGCAAAGCTCAATTCCACACGTGGATGCCACTTTGCGAGAAACCAACTACGAATTCCCCCCAACTCTCTTACTCGTAGAAAATTTAAAAAAAAACGAGAGAACGACGGACTCGCAAAGCTCAATTCCACACGTGGATGCCACTTTGCGAGAAACCAACTACTAATTCCCCCCAACCCTCTTACTCGTAGAAAATTTAAAAAAAAACGAGAGAACGACGGACTCGCAAAGCTCAATTCCACACGTGGATGCCACTTTGCGAGAAACCAACTACGAATTCCCCCCAACCCTCTTACTCGTAGAAAATTAAAAAAAACGCGAGAACGACGGACTCGTAAAGCTCAATTCCACACGTGGATGCCACTTTGCGAGAAACCAACTACAAATTCCCCCCAACCCTCTTACTCGTAGAAAATTAAAAAAAACGCGAGAACGACGGACTCGCAAAGCTCAATTCCACACGTGGATGCCACTTTGCGAGAAACCAACTACAAATTCCCCCCAACCCTCTTACTCGTAGAAAATTAAAAAAAAAACGCGAGAACGACGGACTCGCAAAGCTCAATTCCACACGTGGATGCCACTTTGCGAGAAACCAACTACAAATTCCCCCCAACCCTCTTACTCGTAGAAAATTAAAAAAAAAACGCAAGAACGACGGACTCGCAAAGCTCAATTCCACACGTGGATGCCACTTTGCGAGAAACCAACTACTAATTCCCCCCAACCCTCTTACTCGTAGAAAATTTAAAAAAACGCGAGAACGACGCACTCGCAAAGCTCAATTCCACACGTGGATGCCACTTTGCGAGAAACCAACTACAAATTCCCCCCAACCCTCTTACTCGTAGAAAATTTAAAAAAAAACGCGAGAACGACGGACTCGCAAAGCTCAATTCCACACGTGGATGCCACTTTGCGAGAAACCAACTACGAATTCCCCCCAACCCTCTTACTCGTAGAAAATTTTAAAAAAAACGAGAGAACGACGGACTCGCAAAGCTCAATTCCACACGTGGATGCCACTTTGCGAGAAACCAACTACGAATTCCCCCCAACCCTTTTACTCGTAGAAAATTAAAAAAAACGCGAGAACGACGGACTCGCAAAGCTCAATTCCACACGTGGATGCCACTTTGCGAGAAACCAACTACAAATTCCCCCCAACCCTCTTACTCGTAGAAAATTAAAAAAAACGCAAGAACGACGGACTCGCAAAGCTCAATTCCACACGTGGATGCCACTTTGCGAGAAACCAACTACAAATTCCCCCCAACCCTCTTACTCGTAGAAAATTAAAAAAAAAACGCAAGAACGACGGACTCGCAAAGCTCAATTCCACACGTGGATGCCACTTCGCGAGAAACCAACTACAAATTCCCCCCAACCCTCTTACTCGTAGAAAATTAAAAAAAAAACGCAAGAACGACGGACTCGCAAAGCTCAATTCCACACGTGGATGCCACTTTGCGAGAAACCAACTACAAATTCCCCCCAACCCTCTTACTCGTAGAAAATTAAAAAAAAAACGCAAGAACGACGGACTCGCAAAGCTCAATTCCACACGTGGATGCCACTTTGCGAGAAACCAACTACGAATTCCCCCCAACCCTCTTACTCGTAGAAAATTTTAAAAAAAACGCGAGAACGACGGACTCGCAAAGCTCAATTCCACACGTGGATGCCACTTTGCGAGAAACCAACTACTAATTCCCCCCAACCCTCTTACTCGTAGAAAATTTAAAAAAAAACGAGAGAACGACGGACTCGCAAAGCTCAATTCCACACGTGGATGCCACTTTGCGAGAAACCAACTACAAATTCCCCCCAACCCTCTTACTCGTAGAAAATTAAAAAAAAAACGCAAGAACGACGGACTCGCAAAGCTCAATTCCACACGTGGATGCCACTTTGCGAGAAACCAACTACAAATTCCCCCCAACCCTCTTACTCGTAGAAAATTAAAAAAAAAACGCGAGAACGACGGACTCGCGAAGCTCAATTCCACACGTGGATGCCACTTTGCGAGAAACCAACTACGAATTCCCCCCAACCCTCTTACTCGTAGAAAATTAAAAAAAACGCGAGAACGACGGACTCGCAAAGCTCAATTCCACACGTGGATGCCACTTTGCGAGAAACCAACTACAAATTCCCCCCAACCCTCTTACTCGTAGAAAATTAAAAAAAAACGCAAGAACGACGGACTCGCAAAGCTCAATTCCACACGTGGATGCCACTTTGCGAGAAACCAACTACAAATTCCCCCCAACCCTCTTACTCGTAGAAAATTTAAAAAAAAACGCAAGAACGACGGACTCGCAAAGCTCAATTCCACACGTGGATGCCACTTTGCGAGAAACCAACTACAAATTCCCCCCACCCCTCTTACTTGTAGAAAATTTAAAAAAAACGCGAGAACGACGGACTCGCAAAGCTCAATTCCACACGTGGATGCCACTTTGCGAGAAACCAACTACGAATTCCCCCCAACCCTCTTACTTGTAGAAAATTTAAAAAAAACGCGAGAACGACGGACTCGCAAAGCTCAATTCCACACGTGGATGCCACTTTGCGAGAAACCAACTACAAATTCCCCCCAACCCTCTTACTCGTAGAAAATTAAAAAAAAACGCAAGGACGACGGACTCGCAAAGCTCAATTCCACACGTGGATGCCACTTTGCGAGAAACCAACTACAAATTCCCCCCAACCCTCTTACTCGTAGAAAATTAAAAAAAAAACGCAAGAACGACGGACTCGCAAAGCTCAATTCCACACGTGGATGCCACTTTGCGAGAAACCAACTACAAATTCCCCCCACCCCTCTTACTTGTAGAAAATTTAAAAAAAACGCGAGAACGACGGACTCGCAAAGCTCAATTCCACACGTGGATGCCACTTTGCGAGAAACTAACTACGAATTCCCCCCAACCCTCTCACTTGTAGAAAATTAAAAAAAAAACGCGAGAACGACGGACTCGCGAAGCTCAATTCCACACGTGGATGCCACTTTGCGAGAAACCAACTACTAATTCCCCCCAACCCTCTTACTCGTAGAAAATTTAAAAAAACGCGAGAACGACGCACTCGCAAAGCTCAATTCCACACGTGGATGCCACTTTGCGAGAAACCAACTACAAATTCCCCCCAACCCTCTTACTCGTAGAAAATTTAAAAAAAAACGCGAGAACGACGGACTCGCAAAGCTCAATTCCACACGTGGATGCCACTTTGCGAGAAACCAACTACGAATTCCCCCCAACCCTCTTACTCGTAGAAAATTTTAAAAAAAACGAGAGAACGACGGACTCGCAAAGCTCAATTCCACACGTGGATGCCACTTTGCGAGAAACCAACTACGAATTCCCCCCAACCCTTTTACTCGTAGAAAATTAAAAAAAACGCGAGAACGACGGACTCGCAAAGCTCAATTCCACACGTGGATGCCACTTTGCGAGAAACCAACTACAAATTCCCCCCAACCCTCTTACTCGTAGAAAATTAAAAAAAACGCAAGAACGACGGACTCGCAAAGCTCAATTCCACACGTGGATGCCACTTTGCGAGAAACCAACTACAAATTCCCCCCAACCCTCTTACTCGTAGAAAATTAAAAAAAAAACGCAAGAACGACGGACTCGCAAAGCTCAATTCCACACGTGGATGCCACTTCGCGAGAAACCAACTACAAATTCCCCCCAACCCTCTTACTCGTAGAAAATTAAAAAAAAAACGCAAGAACGACGGACTCGCAAAGCTCAATTCCACACGTGGATGCCACTTTGCGAGAAACCAACTACAAATTCCCCCCAACCCTCTTACTCGTAGAAAATTAAAAAAAAAACGCAAGAACGACGGACTCGCAAAGCTCAATTCCACACGTGGATGCCACTTTGCGAGAAACCAACTACGAATTCCCCCCAACCCTCTTACTCGTAGAAAATTTAAAAAAAAACGCGAGAACGACGGACTCGCAAAGCTCAATTCCACACGTGGATGCCACTTTGCGAGAAACCAACTACTAATTCCCCCCAACCCTCTTACTCGTAGAAAATTTAAAAAAAAACGAGAGAACGACGGACTCGCAAAGCTCAATTCCACACGTGGATGCCACTTTGCGAGAAACCAACTACAAATTCCCCCCAACCCTCTTACTCGTAGAAAATTAAAAAAAAAACGCAAGAACGACGGACTCGCAAAGCTCAATTCCACACGTGGATGCCACTTTGCGAGAAACCAACTACAAATTCCCCCCAACCCTCTTACTCGTAGAAAATTAAAAAAAAAACGCGAGAACGACGGACTCGCGAAGCTCAATTCCACACGTGGATGCCACTTTGCGAGAAACCAACTACGAATTCCCCCCAACCCTCTTACTCGTAGAAAATTAAAAAAAACGCGAGAACGACGGACTCGCAAAGCTCAATTCCACACGTGGATGCCACTTTGCGAGAAACCAACTACAAATTCCCCCCAACCCTCTTACTCGTAGAAAATTAAAAAAAAACGCAAGAACGACGGACTCGCAAAGCTCAATTCCACACGTGGATGCCACTTTGCGAGAAACCAACTACAAATTCCCCCCAACCCTCTTACTCGTAGAAAATTTAAAAAAAAACGCAAGAACGACGGACTCGCAAAGCTCAATTCCACACGTGGATGCCACTTTGCGAGAAACCAACTACAAATTCCCCCCACCCCTCTTACTTGTAGAAAATTTAAAAAAAACGCGAGAACGACGGACTCGCAAAGCTCAATTCCACACGTGGATGCCACTTTGCGAGAAACCAACTACGAATTCCCCCCAACCCTCTTACTTGTAGAAAATTTAAAAAAAACGCGAGAACGACGGACTCGCAAAGCTCAATTCCACACGTGGATGCCACTTTGCGAGAAACCAACTACAAATTCCCCCCAACCCTCTTACTCGTAGAAAATTAAAAAAAAACGCAAGGACGACGGACTCGCAAAGCTCAATTCCACACGTGGATGCCACTTTGCGAGAAACCAACTACAAATTCCCCCCAACCCTCTTACTCGTAGAAAATTAAAAAAAAAACGCAAGAACGACGGACTCGCAAAGCTCAATTCCACACGTGGATGCCACTTTGCGAGAAACCAACTACAAATTCCCCCCACCCCTCTTACTTGTAGAAAATTTAAAAAAAACGCGAGAACGACGGACTCGCAAAGCTCAATTCCACACGTGGATGCCACTTTGCGAGAAACTAACTACGAATTCCCCCCAACCCTCTCACTTGTAGAAAATTAAAAAAAAAACGCGAGAACGACGGACTCGCGAAGCTCAATTCCACACGTGGATGCCACTTTGCGAGAAACCAACTACGAATTCCCCCCAACCCTCTTACTCGTAGAAAATTTAAAAAAAAACGCGAGAACGACGGACTCGCAAAGCTCAATTCCACACGTGGATGCCACTTTGCGAGAAACCAACTACTAATTCCCCCCAACCCTCTTACTCGTAGAAAATTTAAAAAAAAACGAGAGAACGACGGACTCGCAAAGCTCAATTCCACACGTGGATGCCACTTTGCGAGAAACCAACTACAAATTCCCCCCAACCCTCTTACTCGTAGAAAATTAAAAAAAAAACGCAAGAACGACGGACTCGCAAAGCTCAATTCCACACGTGGATGCCACTTTGCGAGAAACCAACTACAAATTCCCCCCAACCCTCTTACTCGTAGAAAATTAAAAAAAAAACGCGAGAACGACGGACTCGCGAAGCTCAATTCCACACGTGGATGCCACTTTGCGAGAAACCAACTACGAATTCCCCCCAACCCTCTTACTCGTAGAAAATTAAAAAAAAAACGCGAGAACGACGGACTCGCGAAGCTCAATTCCACACGTGGATGCCACTTTGCGAGAAACCAACTACGAATTCCCCCCAACCCTCTTACTCGTAGAAAATTAAAAAAAACGCGAGAACGACGGACTCGCAAAGCTCAATTCCACACGTGGATGCCACTTTGCGAGAAACCAACTACAAATTCCCCCCAACCCTCTTACTCGTAGAAAATTGAAAAAAAAACGCAAGAACGACGGACTCGCAAAGCTCAATTCCACACGTGGATGCCACTTTGCGAGAAACCAACTACAAATTCCCCCCAACCCTCTTACTCGTAGAAAATTTAAAAAAAAACGCAAGAACGACGGACTCGCAAAGCTCAATTCCACACGTGGATGCCACTTTGCGAGAAACCAACTACAAATTCCCCCCACCCCTCTTACTTGTAGAAAATTTAAAAAAAACGCGAGAACGATGGACTCGCAAAGCTCAATTCCACACGTGGATGCCACTTTGCGAGAAACCAACTACGAATTCCCCCCAACCCTCTCACTTGTAGAAAATTAAAAAAAAAACGCGAGAACGACGGACTCGCGAAGCTCAATTCCACACGTGGATGCCACTTTGCGAGAAACCAACTACAAATTCCCCCCAACCCTCTTACTTGTAGAAAATTTAAAAAAAACGCGAGAACGACGGACTCGCAAAGCTCAATTCCACACGTGGATGCCACTTTGCGAGAAACCAACTACGAATTCCCCCCAACCCTTTTACTCGTAGAAAATTAAAAAAAACGCGAGAACGACGGACTCGCAAAGCTCAATTCCACACGTGGATGCCACTTTGCGAGAAACCAACTACAAATTCCCCCCAACCCTCTTACTCGTAGAAAATTAAAAAAAACGCAAGAACGACGGACTCGCAAAGCTCAATTCCACACGTGGATGCCACTTTGCGAGAAACCAACTACAAATTCCCCCCAACCCTCTTACTCGTAGAAAATTAAAAAAAAAACGCAAGAACGACGGACTCGCAAAGCTCAATTCCACACGTGGATGCCACTTCGCGAGAAACCAACTACAAATTCCCCCCAACCCTCTTACTCGTAGAAAATTAAAAAAAAAACGCAAGAACGACGGACTCGCAAAGCTCAATTCCACACGTGGATGCCACTTTGCGAGAAACCAACTACAAATTCCCCCCAACCCTCTTACTCGTAGAAAATTAAAAAAAAAAACGCAAGAACGACGGACTCGCAAAGCTCAATTCCACACGTGGATGCCACTTTGCGAGAAACCAACTACGAATTCCCCCCAACCCTCTTACTCGTAGAAAATTTAAAAAAAAACGCGAGAACGACGGACTCGCAAAGCTCAATTCCACACGTGGATGCCACTTTGCGAGAAACCAACTACTAATTCCCCCCAACCCTCTTACTCGTAGAAAATTTAAAAAAAAACGAGAGAACGACGGACTCGCAAAGCTCAATTCCACACGTGGATGCCACTTTGCGAGAAACCAACTACAAATTCCCCCCAACCCTCTTACTCGTAGAAAATTAAAAAAAAAACGCAAGAACGACGGACTCGCAAAGCTCAATTCCACACGTGGATGCCACTTTGCGAGAAACCAACTACAAATTCCCCCCAACCCTCTTACTCGTAGAAAATTAAAAAAAAAACGCGAGAACGACGGACTCGCGAAGCTCAATTCCACACGTGGATGCCACTTTGCGAGAAACCAACTACGAATTCCCCCCAACCCTCTTACTCGTAGAAAATTAAAAAAAACGCGAGAACGACGGACTCGCAAAGCTCAATTCCACACGTGGATGCCACTTTGCGAGAAACCAACTACAAATTCCCCCCAACCCTCTTACTCGTAGAAAATTAAAAAAAAACGCAAGAACGACGGACTCGCAAAGCTCAATTCCACACGTGGATGCCACTTTGCGAGAAACCAACTACAAATTCCCCCCAACCCTCTTACTCGTAGAAAATTTAAAAAAAAACGCAAGAACGACGGACTCGCAAAGCTCAATTCCACACGTGGATGCCACTTTGCGAGAAACCAACTACAAATTCCCCCCACCCCTCTTACTTGTAGAAAATTTAAAAAAAACGCGAGAACGACGGACTCGCAAAGCTCAATTCCACACGTGGATGCCACTTTGCGAGAAACCAACTACGAATTCCCCCCAACCCTCTTACTTGTAGAAAATTTAAAAAAAACGCGAGAACGACGGACTCGCAAAGCTCAATTCCACACGTGGATGCCACTTTGCGAGAAACCAACTACAAATTCCCCCCAACCCTCTTACTCGTAGAAAATTAAAAAAAAACGCAAGGACGACGGACTCGCAAAGCTCAATTCCACACGTGGATGCCACTTTGCGAGAAACCAACTACAAATTCCCCCCAACCCTCTTACTCGTAGAAAATTAAAAAAAAAACGCAAGAACGACGGACTCGCAAAGCTCAATTCCACACGTGGATGCCACTTTGCGAGAAACCAACTACAAATTCCCCCCACCCCTCTTACTTGTAGAAAATTTTAAAAAAACGCGAGAACGACGGACTCGCAAAGCTCAATTCCACACGTGGATGCCACTTTGCGAGAAACTAACTACGAATTCCCCCCAACCCTCTCACTTGTAGAAAATTAAAAAAAAAACGCGAGAACGACGGACTCGCGAAGCTCAATTCCACACGTGGATGCCACTTTGCGAGAAACCAACTACGAATTCCCCCCAACCCTCTTACTCGTAGAAAATTTAAAAAAAAACGCGAGAACGACGGACTCGCAAAGCTCAATTCCACACGTGGATGCCACTTTGCGAGAAATCAACTACTAATTCCCCCCAACCCTCTTACTCGTAGAAAATTTAAAAAAAAACGAGAGAACGACGGACTCGCAAAGCTCAATTCCACACGTGGATGCCACTTTGCGAGAAACCAACTACAAATTCCCCCCAACCCTCTTACTCGTAGAAAATTAAAAAAAAAACGCAAGAACGACGGACTCGCAAAGCTCAATTCCACACGTGGATGCCACTTTGCGAGAAACCAACTACAAATTCCCCCCAACCCTCTTACTCGTAGAAAATTAAAAAAAAAACGCGAGAACGACGGACTCGCGAAGCTCAATTCCACACGTGGATGCCACTTTGCGAGAAACCAACTACGAATTCCCCCCAACCCTCTTACTCGTAGAAAATTAAAAAAAACGCGAGAACGACGGACTCGCAAAGCTCAATTCCACACGTGGATGCCACTTTGCGAGAAACCAACTACAAATTCCCCCCAACCCTCTTACTCGTAGAAAATTTTAAAAAAAACGAGAGAACGACGGACTCGCAAAGCTCAATTCCACACGTGGATGCCACTTTGCGAGAAACCAACTACAAATTCCCCCCAACCCTCTTACTCGTAGAAAATTAAAAAAAAACGCAAGAACGACGGACTCGCAAAGCTCAATTCCACACGTGGATGCCACTTTGCGAGAAACCAACTACAAATTCCCCCCAACCCTCTTACTCGTAGAAAATTAAAAAAAAAACGCGAGAACGACGGACTCGCGAAGCTCAATTCCACACGTGGATGCCACTTTGCGAGAAACCAACTACGAATTCCCCCCAACCCTCTTACTCGTAGAAAATTAAAAAAAAAACGCGAGAACGACGGACTCGCGAAGCTCAATTCCACACGTGGATGCCACTTTGCGAGAAACCAACTACGAATTCCCCCCAACCCTCTTACTCGTAGAAAATTAAAAAAAACGCGAGAACGACGGACTCGCAAAGCTCAATTCCACACGTGGATGCCACTTTGCGAGAAACCAACTACAAATTCCCCCCAACCCTCTTACTCGTAGAAAATTGAAAAAAAAACGCAAGAACGACGGACTCGCAAAGCTCAATTCCACACGTGGATGCCACTTTGCGAGAAACCAACTACAAATTCCCCCCAACCCTCTTACTCGTAGAAAATTTAAAAAAAAACGCAAGAACGACGGACTCGCAAAGCTCAATTCCACACGTGGATGCCACTTTGCGAGAAACCAACTACAAATTCCCCCCACCCCTCTTACTTGTAGAAAATTTAAAAAAAACGCGAGAACGATGGACTCGCAAAGCTCAATTCCACACGTGGATGCCACTTTGCGAGAAACCAACTACGAATTCCCCCCAACCCTCTCACTTGTAGAAAATTAAAAAAAAAACGCGAGAACGACGGACTCGCGAAGCTCAATTCCACACGTGGATGCCACTTTGCGAGAAACCAACTACAAATTCCCCCCAACCCTCTTACTTGTAGAAAATTTAAAAAAAACGCGAGAACGACGGACTCGCAAAGCTCAATTCCACACGTGGATGCCACTTTGCGAGAAACCAACTACGAATTCCCCACAGCCTCTCCCTTGCCCTTCTCGAGCAGTGCCTCCCGAGAAAGAAGCGATGAATGCGCATGAGTACCCTCCCAGATGAAATCATGATTCAGGAGAAAAGGCAACAGGCTCGCATCATCACGTGGATCTTTTCCGAATGGTAGTCTTAGAAAGAATCATTCCTGTTGAAAAAAAAAACACAATTGAAATGAAACTATTTGAACGATAATTTTTCGTTCCATAATAAAAGAAAATATTGTCTCATATTCCATACACAATCGTCTTTCAAGTATTGATAGAATTAACCTATGTTCATCGATCTTTTCAATGATAAAGTGATCGCATTGATATAATAGAAAAAAAGAATGCATAATAATTTTCAATAGCTCATAGCTAAATTTAAGTAATATAACTCCTAGAATGGCTCAATGGCGATACGTATTTCACCTGTTCATTATCAAATAAAAATAAATTATCAAACCACTTTGCTCACCATTCATTCACATCTCTATCAAAAGGTAGGTACTGCAGCCAACGCCAGACTTGACGCATATTGTTCCACTCAATAAAGAACATGCAACTGTAGCGGAATAGTCAGACATTTCATTCAATATATTACATGAGTGAGAAATAAAAATTCAGTTCCCTTCACTATTCTGTTGTGAAATTTTGTATAGACGTATAGAAAAAAAAATTAATAATAACAAGATAAAACAGATTAAATCATATTTTTATCAACATTAATATTCATCAACTTTATCAAATGCTTGTTGTTTGTTATTGACCATGATATCAACGTCCGTTGATATTCAAGCAATTTCTTTCTCATCATAGGCTGTTTTCTTGATAATTAAGCGAATCAACAAAAATAAAAGAGATTCTTTTCCTCCTCTTCCCCGTCACCTTCAAAATATCACCAGAATCTCAATGATCAAAAAAAATAACTAACTCAATTCGTCTCAGCTACATCTATTTTTACTCAATTGAATTAAACCAAATTAACTCAAATTATATAGATGTTTTTTTCCCTTGAGAGGTCGCACTCAAAGATTTCTCTAAAGAGTTAAATAACAATATTCTAGCATCAAAATTTGTGATAAAATAAATACACGTATACGTTCACGCTCGATCGTCAAGTCCCCCCCCCCTCCCTTTTCTCCAAGAAACGAGGGTTAGTATTTCAAAACAAAAAAAAATATCTTGTGGAAAATTCTTCTACCTTCATTGCTAATATTCTAGCCCTTCGAATCTTTCGCGATTTTTTTCACAATGAAGACTGAAATATTCTTAACGTTAAAAATGAGATGAATTTCCCATTAATGCATAAGAAAATTAATTTTATTTTCTTTCTTTTTTATAAAAAAGAGTTGATTTTAATATAACAAAAAACGAATGCTTCCTCGATTACTTTTTCAATCATTTCACAAAAAAATCTCTACATTTACTCTTTGATTATTCTCAATTCATTCGATTGAGTAGCGCTTTAATAATTATTCCGCTTAGAAAAAAAAAAAAAAAAAACAAACTTGCGATTTGTGTAATGAAACTTACCCCAACACCTACAGTGTGATTGCATTTCTCTTTTCTGTTCCACCAAAAAAATATGAGGCGTCACGCTTACAATCCTCCCCCCTCTCTTCCACAGTTACTGCACGTCTGTGTATGCCTCTGGAAGCCACACTAAACAAAAGAAAAAAGAAATTACTTTTTTTCCCTTACAAAGTGAGTGAGAAAATAAATACACGTAGATGTTCACGCTCGATCGTCAAGGTCCCCCTCCCCCCCTTTTCACGGAAAAAAGACGGTGAGTATTTCAAAAGAAAAAAAAAATTTCTTGCTGAAAATTCTCCTAGCTCCATTGTTAATATTTTAGCCCTTCGAATCTTTTGCGATTTTTTCAACAATGAAGACTGAAATATTTTCAACATTAAAAATGAGATAAATCTCCCATTAATGGAT
The DNA here is from genome assembly GCA_963921955.1 of Aleiodes alternator. Lineage (NCBI taxonomy): Eukaryota > Metazoa > Arthropoda > Insecta > Hymenoptera > Braconidae > Aleiodes > Aleiodes alternator. Next base: position 3,271,723 of record OY998107.1, on the reverse strand, counting down.
GAGAAAATCAATTTTATCTCGATTTCAACTTTATTGGTTTAAAACAAATGCAATTAATTATCGCTCCAATAATGAATTCAGTGTTTCAAAAAAAGTGTCATCATCGTAATCATGTCATAATTTTAATTCTCATATACACGGTGAGTGTGATTATCCGTCTCTGTCTCCCCCCGTCTCCTTCCTCCCCCCCCCCCCCCCCCCCCCCCCCTCCCCCTCACATCATCTGAATTACCAGTGTTCTCATCCAAAACAAATGAGACACACTAACTTGAGCGTGGTACTTTTACCCTGTCTCTCTTGTAAACAACTACAATATTTAGATGAAAATCTTCCTTTCTCCTTGGTTCTTGATAATTTTTCACGGAATCTGTTTTATTTCCTTTGTTATGTTTTTTTTTTTTTTAATATAAAAAAACGAATGCTTTATCGATTTCTATTTTAATCATTTCACAAAAAAATCTATTCATTTATTTTTTAATTATTCTCAATTCATTTGATTGAGCAGCGCTTTAATAATTAATTCCCCTTAGAAAAAAAAAGAAAAAACAAATGCTTGCAATTTGTGTAATAAAACTTACCCCAACACCTACAGTGTGACTGCATTTCTCTCTACGGTTCCGCCAAAAAAAAAAATGAGGCGTCATGTTTACAATCCTCCCCCCTCTCTCCCGCAGTTACTGCACGTCTGTGTATGCCTCTGAAAGCCACACTAAACAAAAGAAAAAAAAAATTAATTTTTTTCCTTACAAAGTTTAAATTTTCATTTTCATTATTTTAATCCTTCACTTCATAATATTCAACGATTGTTTTAATATTGCAAATAATTACTGCTTCAAGAAGCAGTTATTCTCAAAAGCGGTCAGGGGGGGAAAGAGTTAGTGCCCTAAACCTTAAGGAATTTGGTTTACTGAAATGAAAATAAATGAATTCAACCAAAAATATGTTGAAAAATTCAGAAAAATCATCTCTCATACACCGGCAGATTATTTTCCATTTATATTTCCCCTCTTTTTTCCACATTTTGTCAAGAAATTTTCATTATCATTTACCTTTATAATAAAAGAATCAAAAAAAATCAACTTTCACAATCCTAATTTCTTCGCAAAGTGTTTCTTTTTTTATTCAAGCAATTTTTCGTTCCACAAAGGAAAACGACAACGAGAGACTGCCGCCAAGAGACAGTGGGCGGAGCCTCGTCTTTGCAGTTTACCAAGGAGAACACCAATGCCAACTCTCTATTTATTCAAACGTACAAAGGAATTTAAAATTCGAGCAAGTGATTGGATATTTCGAATGTATGGAGCCTGCGCAATCGTTGCGAAAATATATATATGCACAAAAAAAAACCGTTGAAAAATTAATAATTATACTTTTTTGTAATAAATTCAATGCATTCAGCGAAATATTTTTTTTTGCCACGAAAAGAAAAGAATAGTCATAGTGATATTCGTAAAATTGAGAAATAAATTTTCTCGAATGAATTACGCACTCAACAAAGAGTTTTTTCTATGGACACGAATAATAGGAAAATGATGATAATGAGAGCGTCCCCCCTCGCCCCCTTGTCTCCCGTTTTTCACTGATTTTTTCCAGCAGGAAATTAATTGAATACCGGTAAAAAAATAATCTACAATAACTGAAGAATGCTAATAAAAAATAAAAAAAATAACTGAAGAATCGAGAGGAATGAAAAAATCCAATTTACTTACTGATTCCGAAGAGATGAACGCTGAATAATCCACAATGATATGCACTGCGTCACAAACAATGGACTCCACAGCGTCTCGAGTGTTTTTTTTGTATTTCACTGCATTAAATCAATTTTTTTCACACATCCAAGCACGTCACAATTTCCAAGAGTCAATTGTCGATGATTCCAGTCACATTTATAATAAAATTACGGTGTAAATGCTTTTATTAACGTGGGAGAATAACGGAGACGATCCGATCACAAGCGGTCACCGAAGGCGAATGAAGCCAAATGAAGCAGTTAAAAATTTACAACGGCCGGGGGGGGGGGGGGTGGGGAGGGGGACAGGAGGAGACGCAACGCTATGAAAGCTATAAGATGCCGGTAGTGTTGCAAAAAAATAAAATAATGACTCAAAAATGCAAAAAAAAATATTCACTTATTAATTCTATGCTTTCACATAAATTTTCACGAATATTTTTTACTCGCGGTTTAACACTTTTACTCGAGCCACTGTTTTTCTTTTTCCTTCCAGAATAACGTTTACTTCGCAGTAAACAACAAACAGACCGAGCGCCAAAGATGGTAGGCGTGGCCCCAGTGTTTTACGCGGGGAAGCGCCATTGTCCTTAGTTGAGTGGCGGGGATTGAAGGAGACACAAAGATTTTTTCGCGCTCATAATTTGACACAAAACTATGTATAATGAAATTTCATTTTTCTAACTAATTAGCAAACATTCAACAAATTTTTTGCATTTTCTTGAAATTCATAAATTATTGTTGAACTAATAAATATGAATGAAATTTGCATCTGAAGATTGTTGGAATTTACTAAATGTGTAATTTTTTTGTTTAGAGAAAAAATTATTCTTCGAAGAAAAAAAAATACAAAATTTCTGATTTTTATTATTTTTAGTATCATGCAAGACTGATCAAGGAGAGATTTCCATTAACATGTTGATACTGCAGGAATTATTATTATCTAATAATCTTAAGAAACATGTATTCCCTTATTTGGTAAAAAAAATCCCTACATTTTCTACTTATCGACTCTGAAATTAATTTAAGAAACGTGCAGACATTATCCCAAGATAAGGTCTTTGCTAAGGAACATGTTTCATCTTTTTCTGGGGAAAGAGAAGGAAAGAAAAGCGCTTATATTCACAAGCTGAAGATATGGCTTTCGAGTAGTTTAATCACTTTTTTCGGGTAAATTGAAGCACTTTTTCCCCGAATTATCAGCAATTGAAATCAAGCCTACAAATTCTCATTTTTCCTGTTTTATCGACCGTACCCCTACACTACTGAAGTGTCCAGATGCCTCTGTGTTATACACCCCCCCCCCCCCCTTTTTCATGTTCTAACCTCGAAACCGGGGGATAGACATCTCCATTCGTTTCGTAACTCCAAAATAATCGGAAAAAATAAATAAAAAGCTATAAATTTCCACTTGTGAAAAACAGTGGGCAAATTCAAATCTGCATTTTTTTTATTTTATTAAAAGAACAAAAAATTGAAATAATCTGTGTGAATGGCGAATTTGTTGCGTTTTGGAGTGGCCCAGGCCCTGAGAACTCACCTGGTCCATCACAACAGGCTACAATCACTAAAAACTAGTGGTATGAACTTGAAACTATCATCAAGATTCATAAATACATCATCAAAGCCACCACAAGCAAGTCAGAGTGAAACACCAGCAACTTGTCCAGATATATCATCAGAAGACAAGCCTAAAACATGGGTCAGCTGGGGTTTTCACGACGACAATGAATTTCTCGATAGAGTAACTGCACACTGGACATTTTTCATGACAATTTCGGTGATTTTATGTGGTTGCTCATTTATCATGGCTTATATGCCTGATCCAAAGCTTCGTGAATGGGCACAACGTGAAGCTTATCTGCAGCTTCGATACAAAGAGGATCATGGATTACTACCCATTGATCGTAATTACATTGATCCATCGAAAATCATAATACCTGATGATGATGAAATTGGTCATGATGAAATTATCATCTAAGATGCATTATTAAATTTGATTAAATAATAATTAGTTAATCTTTATAAATTAATAAATACATAAATGAAATAAATAATAATAAATATGTAAATCATGAATAAAAATTTCAATTGTTTTTTAACAATGTGAAATAAATTTCTGTCACATGTATATTTAATTTTTTTTTTCTGTTTTACAAATTTCCCTCGATATTCTGTACGCTAAAGCGAAAAAAATAATGAAGTTTTGTTAGAAATTTGAAAGTTAAAGGGGAGGTGGAGTGAAATGGAGACAATCTAATTGAACGGTTCGAGATAGAGATTTTCTGATGATTTCATTGGGAAGCTGAGGGAATTTGAGATGGGGAACGTGTGTCGGAATTTAATTTTTTTCAATTTTTTGAAAATTTTACGTTTTTGGACAAGTTTTGGAGGGGTGATTCTTTCGAAAATTGAAAAAATTCACTTTTATTGCGATATCTCCGGTTTTGTTGGTCGTAACAACCTGAGGTTCATCTCAAATGAAAGGTGAGCTCATTTCCCATCGATTCATGTGGTTCAAATTTTTTGTTCATCAATTTTTCAAATACTTATAGGCCATTTTCTGAAAATCAGTTTTTGCCCTATAATTACTTGAAAAATTGATAATTTTTTGTTTAAGCCACATAAATCGATTGGAAATGAGCTCACCTTCCATTTAAGATCGACCCCAGGTCACTACGACCAATAGAACCAGAGATATTTCCGAAAACCTGAATTTTTTCAAAAACAGAAGGATCTCACCTTCAAATCTTGCACAAAAAATGGAATTTTTGAAAAATTCAAAAAAAAAACTTCTGACATATGATTTCCATGGTAAATTTTCTCAGCTTTCCAATGGAATCATCAGAAAAAATCTATCTCCAATATTTCTATCAATTTCTCGTAATTTTCATAGTATAAAATACCAAAACTAACACGTGTCCCTTTTACTACATGTGTCCATTTTACCCCACCTTTCTCCATGTTATATTTACATGCTATTGACAAATCCTATGTGGACATGAAAACGCTGAGAAAAGGATAAAACGTGAAAATAGACAAGAGAATATAATATATATATTAAATTTTTAAATAATAGCAGAACAAGATAATATCTTATATTGCCAATTGAATTCCATAGAAAATATTATGGTACCGTTGACGATGACATATTAACATTACTATTTGAAACCAATTGATTCTGCTCAATAAGTGATTGATAATATGGTGACGACTGCGGTAATGTTGCACTGACTGTTATTGGTGGCATTCCAGGTAGACTCAATGGGGTAGTAACGATTTGAGACGTGGGAAGCGTTGGAATGATTGGATTATTTTGTGCAGTTGTTGCTGGAACAGGTGCTGGTGTTGCTGATGGCATACCCGGTATCATTGGGGTCTCAAAGGGACCAATAGTAGGTTGACCAATATCTGAAAATGTATATATAAACGTCATTTTTCTTCATTTCGACAAAAAATCAATGAAATATATGACAAAAAAATTAACTTATGTCTGAAAATTTTTTGATTTTTTTTCTAACAAATAAATAATAATTTTCAAAAAATGAAGTAAAATTGCACTGATAGTTTTTTGAATTTCCTGAATGTGCATATTCTTTTTATTCCCTAAAAAGAATTTATTCGTAGAAAAAAAATCAATTGTCTTGTATTTTGAATAATTGCAATAATTTAAATATGTGCATTCATACTTTGAAGATAACTGTTGTTCGGTTGTGAGAAATAGTGTCCAGGAGATGAGAAAGGTGCAGTTGTTGGTGCAGCTCCAACAGCTTCAGGACCAACAACACTTGGTGGTACACCAATTGGTGATGGCACTGATGGTATAGGAGCAGAAGTCGTAATTGGTGCAGTAACAACTGTTGGTTTAGTCTCGGAGACAGTAGATGATATATAGCTCATTTGAAGTGTGAATCCTGGAGGAATTGTTGTTACAGGTGGATTAATTTGGGGTGTAGGAGATGATGGTATCGTTGGAACTGTGTACTGAGCCGGTGGCGACTGGGCTGCTACGGGAATCTTTGCGCTGCTAGCCTGTAATTCAATCAATAAAAATTAGTTATTAGAATTGAAGTGAAGACACAGAAAAAAAAATTTTCTCGCCAGTTTTTCTAAAGTATCTTGGAAACTTAGCGAAATAGAGCGATTTTACGCTATTTGTACAGAATTTCGAGAGCTCCAAAACGTTTTTGAGACGAAAGTGCTCTATCTCGTTTAGTTTCCAAGATATTCTCAAAAAAATGATGGTAAAACCAAATAAAAAATATGAAATTATCAAAAATAAATCATTTTTTTATCATTTTTTATGAAATATCGCGGAAACTGAGCGAGATAGAGCAATTTCACGCTCTTTATATATAATTTCGAGCTCTAGAACGTTTCTAGGACAAAATCACTCTATTTCTCGTAGTTTTCAAGATATTCTCAAAAAACTGATGAAAAAACAGAATTAAAAATATGGAATTTTTTCAAAAATTTCATTTTTTCCATAATTTTTTTTTGAAATATCTCGGAAACTAAGCGAGATAAAGCGATTTCACATCAACCCTCTTTTCCTACAGAATTTTCGAGTCTCAAACCATCATTAGGGCAAAATCGCTCCATCTCGCTCAGTTTTTCACAATATCTTCAAAAAATCTGAAAAAATAGATTTTTCTAAAAAATTCCATAATTATCCAAATTTACCTGATATGAATGTTGGGTTGGTTTATGCTCCTCTATATTTCTAATGGGTATTCTATGTAGATATCCATAGCCAATACCACAACCGAGGCTTCCTTCACCGCCCCACGTTGTGTTTGGCGTGATAGTGACTTCCCTGCAAGTGTCATCGACCGTATTATAAACATAGAGCTTAAGCGGTCGTGACTCGTGAGCTTCAATTAACGTGAACAAATCTTCGCTCTCGTGGAGTGCCGAGTCAGCTCCAATAATGTAGTCCGTGAATGGCTTTAAGCCAGCCAATTCAGCTGGTGATGATGGATGTACCTCCAGAACATGCCAAACATTCTCATTGGCTCCTTCAAATGAACAGAAACGTATACTTACACCAAGTAGACCATGACCGCCCCAGGTCATGCTTGGCACTATTGTTGTCTGTCTAACTGACTGTGTTTTACTGTTATAAACTGTAACCAGTAATTCCTTGTCGACATTGGACTTGAGAATGTCCTTCAGTGTGTCATTATCCTGATCCTGCGAAAAAAAACGAATTTAATCAGAAGTTACCACAAAAGATTAAATTTCAATGGAAATTGAAAATTTTAATTGGGACGAGTTCGTCCAGTGGTCGAACGGATATGACTTGTCAGTACACCAGTGATTGAACATAAGAAATTCGATAATTACATGATATATATATCATGCAGGGGAAGGTGGGGCAAAATGGACATCAGGAGTAAAATGGACACATCTAAATTTTTAGGTAATTATGGAAAACTCTTGAAATTAATAGAAATATCGGCCGTAGATCGTTTTTGATGATTCCATTGGAAAGCTGAGGAAATTTTGGGCGTGAAACAAGTGCCGCAATTAATTTTTTTGAATTTTTTACGATTTTGACTTTTTTGAGCATTTTAGAGGGGGAAACCTTCCTTTTTTCGACAATTTTTAGTTTTTTGAGGATATCTTCGGTTCTATTCGCTGTAGCGTAAAAATTCCAAACGGAGGTGAAAGGCGGGATCATTTCCCATCGATTCATAGGGATTTAATTCAGAAATATTGATTTTTGAGGTATTTATGGGTATTTTTGTGAACTAGTTTTGTGAAACAGTTTTTGGCCTATAACTATCCCAAAAATTGATATTTTTGAATTAAGAACCCCATAAATCGATGGGAAATGAGCTCACCTTTCATTTGAGACCAATCCCGAATTGCTACAACCAATAAAACCAGAGATATTAGCAAAAAACTGAAAATTTCCAAAAAAACAAAGGCTCTTTACCCCTCAAAAATGCCGAAAAATATCGAATTTTCAAAAAAATCTAAAAAAATACATCTGACACTCGTTTTTCGGCTAAATTTTTCTCAGTTTTTCAATGGAATCATCAAAAAAAATCCATCTTTAACCGTTTCATTACAGTATCCATTTTGCCCCACTCTCCCCTATGTATTCAACATCCCAAGCTAAATAAATATTAAATGCCCCTTAAATACTGTGGAAACACGATGAAAGATCTGAAAACAGCACAAAAATGCAGAAAACTGTAGAAGAAACTGTAAAAAAACGGAGTAAACATCGAATTTACGCAGAAAGAGTTCTGAATTTAAACCGCATTTTGAAAGCACAAGGAAGGCTCTCATTCAACATTTACAATGTGTTTCGAAGATTAAATAAATGATATTCTACTGAATTACTAATTTTTTCAGAATAAATACATTGAATTGATTAGTTCGATAACTGGACGAGTTTACTCAACACTGGTCGAACACTGGTTGAACATTGGTCGAACACTGGTCAACTCATCTCATCCCACATTATTTAATTGCATTAAAATTTTTTAATTATAATAAAAATAAGTGCAATAATAATAATAATTATGGGATATTTACTAATCTAGTGTTTCCAATGGAAACTATGAAGTCAAAAAACGCCTCGAGACCAGCTCTTTGACCTGGTGAACCCTCCTGCACCTGTTTTCATTGAATTAATTAGGAATTAATTGAAATTATGATGAATTACATTATATTAATATAATTATTTTATTTTTTATTATTATTTAAGGAACAGTAATGACGTACCCTGAGAACGTGGTAACCCTCAGTACCACCACCAGGTATTTCAAGACTCTGCGATGATCCCATTGCTCAAATAATAGACGAATAAACCTAGAAAGGCACTATCCAATAGTTCTTCAATAATACTTCATTGAAATTAATGATATTGAATGATTTGTGGAAAATTACGTGGCAACACTCGAATCTGTTGTAAAGTTGTTAGGATATGCCTTTTTTTTTTGTCAAAGAAGACAACTGGCACACTATCGAAGCGCCAAGGTGGGTAAATTTGTGGGGGGCTGAGGCTTCAAAGTTATTATACTGGATCAGAGATGGCGGGAAAGGCCCGTTCAAGGGGGAAATTTTTGAGGAATTTGAATTTAAATAATTGTTAAGACAATACTTGTTGCATATTTATATTTTTTATGATTTTATATCTGTATTTTTAATTAATACGAGATAAATATGAGGGAATATGCACATTATATGATATATCGCATAAAAAAAAGCAATATTTCTTAGGAATTGCAAAATTTGAAATTGAATTGTATTTTTGTTTTTTTTCGGATTATTTGATTCTTTGGATTTTAATATGAAATAGAATAAGGCAAAAGTGACATTCTCATTGAAGCATTTTAGTATAAAAAAGTGCAAAAAGTTTCATTGATTCGATGAATTAATTTGTGGCTTTTTTTTTTTTTTATTCAATAGTACTGGAAATTTAGACTTTGTCGCAGACTCATACACTCGACTTCATCGATTTTTAACGTATTCGTTTTGATATTTATGTCTTCTTCTATCTGAATCTGAGTCTTTAAGACGTAACGCAGAATTGACTGAGCCTGGAATAAAATATTTAAAAAATATATAAAAGGTGAAATGGGCGGGAAAAATTTGAGTTTTGGCTGAATTTGAATATAAAAGTTAGGGAAAATCAGTAGTTAGGGAAATATAATATTTCATATTATGAAATTGAATTTTTCTGATGATTCTATTGGGAATTTGGGAAGAATTGGACAAAAAAACCTCTTATTCATCCCGAAAAAAGAATTAAATTTTCAAATATTCAAAAAAAAAAAATCGCACACGTTTTTCACCGAAAATTTCCTCACTTTTTCAATGGAATCATCAAGAAAAAATTCATCTTAACCAGTTTACCTCGAACAACGTTTGCTGAAGCTGTCGCACAGAATCCCGGATATCCGCTACTTCTGATACTAATTGTCTCTCAACAGAATCACACGTCATCTCCAAGGCCGGTCGTTGCGAACGATTACCCAATCGTGTATGTGCCAATGCCAGAAAGCCTTCCTTTTCCGCAATTGTTTTCTCCAAATGCGCAATATTTTGCATCATATCATTCGTTTTCCTTATTATCTGAACAATTATCATTAATATTAACATTAACATTAAATTTTCATCAAATAAATAAAATAAACAGTATAATATCACGTAAATTTCAGATAAAAACCTCGGAATGCTGCAATTCAAGTTTCGTTTTGGCCTCTTTTGTTTCCTCAATTCTCATTTGAAATTTCTCATTTGTCGAATTTATCTGTTCATTCAAATCATCAACAATTTCACGAAGAATTGTGTCAATATAATTTCGAAGGACTTTACCATTGTTCAATTCTTTTTTTCCATTCATTATGATCTCATTTGTTGACAATTCCCATTCCTGAGGAGTTGTAGGTCTATGCAATTGAAAAATATGCATTTTAATAATCATTAATACAGTACGGGACAAAAAAAAAATTATATAATTATATATAATCAGATATTATCGTCTTAGAAACGAAGGGGCTTAAGGAGTTTGGGGAGTTATCTCCAAAATATGGAATCATTTTGAGAATCATACAGGACGTTCCTAATGTCATCATTATTAAGTAGTATTTTTTTTTTCAAAATTTCGATGTATTTTGTTTCAGCCTAATTAACAGTCAAAATTGCATTTTATACGTGGGCTCTTATGCATAAAATCTTTCATAGCCTGAGACCTTTGTTACCACCTGAGTTGATGCATAAATCAGGTTTGATGCATAAGAGCCCATGTATAAAATGCAATTATGACTGTTAATTAGTCTGAAACAAAATACATGAAAATTTTGGAAAAAATACTAGGGGAAGGTGGGGCATAATGGACATCAGGGGTAAAATGGACACATCTAAATTTTCAGGCAAATATTATGAAAAACTTTTGAAATTAATAGAAATATTGGTTGTAGATTGTTTTTAATGATTCCATTGGAAAGCTGAGGAAATTTCGGGCGGAAAAAAAGTGCCGGAATTAATTTTTTTGAATTTTTTGAGATTTTGACTTTTTTGAGCATTTTAAAGGGGTGAAATCCTTCTTTTTCAGAAAATTTTCAGTTTTTTGAGAATATCTTCGGTTCTATTTGTCATAGCGTAAAAATTCCAACGGGCGGTGAAAGGTGAGATCATTTGCCATCGATTCATAGAGTATCCAATTCAAAAATATTGATTTTCAAGATATTTATATGCATTTTTGTGAAACAATTTTGTGAAACCATTTTTGGCCTATAACTATCCCAAAAACTGATATTTTTGAATTTAAAACCCCATAAATCGATGGAAAATGAGCTCACCTTTCATTTGAGACCAACTCCAAATTGCTAAGACCAATAGAACCAGAGATATTTACAAAAAACTGAGGATTTTCGAGAAAGGAAAGGCTTGACCCTTCAAAAATGCTGAAAAACATCGAAATTTCAAAAAAATCTAAAAAAATGCATCTGAGACTTGTTTTCCGGCTAAAATTTTCTCATCTTTTCAATAGAATCATCAAAAAAAATCCATCTCTAAGCGTTTCATAACAGTGTCCATTTTGCCCCACTCTCCCCTATATAATAATGATGACATTAGGAACGTCCTGTATGATTTTCAGAATGATTTCATATTTTTAAGATAACTCGCCAAACTCCTTGAGTACTTAGTGTCTACATAGCACTTACGCCCCTTTCTTTTTGAAATGACGATATATTTGAATCTCGAAAAGTGCAAAAAAAAATTCTAAACTTCAGATCTAATTAAATTCAATTCCATCAAATTATAAATCTGCAAAGATTTATATTGGAGTAAGCCTTAGAAACAAAGAGGCGTAAGTGCTATACATTAGCATAGCACTTACGCCTCTTTAATTCTAAGATGACAATATAATTACATCAAATTACATGAAAAAGTTTTTTTTTCTTGGAAAATTAAAAAATTTCATTTTTATTATTTCTTACGATGCATCTAACGCTGATGTTCCATGATAAATCGAAAGATTCATGCTAGTTTCTTTCAGCTTCAAATTGTGCCTGTCTATATGAAAATTTACATCTTTGTTCTTAAGATCTCTGTCAATACTGTATAACATAGATTTCATTGCTCTTATCTGTTCTGATGTTTGTTCCAATGCACGTGTCACAGTATCATCGACACTTTGAATTAAATTATACTCTTTTCGTAATTCTCTTTCAACATTGTCAAGTGTTAAATCTATGCCCAAACGATGCTCCCTAAAAATAATAGATAAAAAAAAAAATATATCACATTTTGAAGAAAAAAGTATTACAATAGAAAAAAAATATTACATTAAAAAAAACGGTCACAATTGAAAGAAAAATATTAAAATTGGAAAAAATATTGCAATTAAAGAAAAAAAAATCATTGAATCTTAGCGAGATAGAGCGATTTTAATAATAATTTTTCTTTTTATTTAAAAAAAAAAGCTTTCCACCACAAAAAAACGCTCTATCTCGCTTAAATTCCGAAATATTCTAAAAAAACTGCTAAAATAGAATTTTTCCGAATTTTTTTGTTGGAAAAAAACTTTATAGTACTCTCGAAAAATCTACCTCGCAATTAGACATTTTTCGCAAATTACTGCAGCATTACGTCGAATTGACGAGAGAGCATCTGTCAATCGATCTTTATACGTTCGTAAAGCATCAAGTTCCAAAACAATGTCTCTTCGTGTCCTCAACAATTCATTCCTGTAAAACTCTATAATTTCTATATTTTCCTCCAATTCATGATCAGTAGAAGTTTTATTGTCTTTTGTTGTTTCAACTACTGCATCACAAATTCGTCTGGCTTCATCAATAGCACTCTCTACCAATTGACAATGAGTCGTGAATTCTCGGCTCCTAAATAAAAATTTTTCGTTCATAGAATGTAAATGAAAAAAAAAAAAAAAATGTTTTTGTCACCGTTTTATTTTTCCTAAATCTAACAATTATAAGAAAATTAGCACAAATCTCACAATTTTGTTGCATTTTCTTTATTTTCTTATTTTAAACAAATGAATTACTTTAAAAAAAAATATTCAAAAAAATTGCACTTGTCGTTTTTCGAAATTTCGAAATGTGCATATTTAAAAAAAAAAATTTTTTTTATCATTTACTTTGTTAAACAAATAAAAATAGAGAGAATTGTCAAATTTGTTCTATTTTCAGTATCATATCGTTATCCTAAGAGTCAAAAGGACGTAAGTCCTGTGTATAAGCAATAGCGCTTATGCCCCTTTGTTTCTGAGGCGACAATGTAGAAAAAGCTTCCATTCGATTCGAAAAAGCTTCAAAAAAGATGAAAAAGTCACGTTTATTTTAATATTTGAGTTTTTTTAGAATTATCGAAATTTTTATGAAATTTTCATGAAATTTTTATGGATTTTTTACAAAATTTGGAAGTGAAAAGTGGCAAATTTTGCTTTACCTTGCTTTATTATTGCGGGACCACTCATCCATAGAGAAACGATGAGGCAAAGGTGGAATAATCGCCAGAGGTCCATCAAATTTATTCTTTTTAAATGCCATTTCTGTTTATTACTCAAAGAGCTAATTGACGAAGGGATAGAATGAAGAAAAAAAAGCAACTATTAGAAGAAATTAATTCATCGTAAACACATGATTCTGACTGAATTAAGTATCGAAACTGTTACAGAGAGTTGCCATGGTTACAATTAATTTCCTTTAAAAATACATCAATAAATTATACGATAAAATCTTTTTTTTTTCAATTTTATCATTTTATTTGTAATTTAATGCATAAATTATAATATAATGTACAAATAACCATATTATTAATAAATAGATGAACAATCCTGAGCAATATCTTCTACATAATTAGATACTACAAATTATTGATATTGTCACTGGAAAAAGAAAAAAAAACTTTTATAATAAACAAGTAATAATGATAATAATAATTATATAAATAACATTCTTTGTGTTTATGTGTATTTTAAAAAATCGTATTTTCTTTCATATTATCGTTTTATATCTTTCGTAGAAAAAGAATATATATATTCGACTATTGACTTAATTATTGAGTTTTCTTAATTAATACGAGACATTTGCAAAAAAAACGTTCATTTCCATGTGAAAATTGTTATTCTAAAAATCTATACACAACAAAGAATTAATATTAATAAATCTTACAAATCGTACAATCATGTTTAAATTGCTACAAAGTAAAGAGAAAAAAAAACAATCTAAAACGAGCATATTTCGTCAAATAAAATACAAGAAATAATGCCCGTTAACGCATCAATTACATTTTATATAAGTTTGTAACATTAATAAAGAGTTAGAGAGAACAAATATAAATTTGAAAAAAAAAAAAAGAAAAAAAAAATTCTAAAAATAAGGTCAAGTCTCTGTAATGTTGCCTCATTGAATCATATTTACGTTATAAACATGCTCAATAGTAATAACTGACAAAAAAAAAAGAAAACAATTTCGAACAACATAATATATATATAGACAGACATATATATATATTACGAAACAATACACTTTTTGTTTTTAATAATTGAATGTAAGCACCATAATTTAATTTTCAGAGGACATAGAGGCGCCAAAGGTATCGAAGAAGAGCTGAATTTTCTTTTATACAATGTATAATCCTTCAATGATGGGTTTTCCTATCAAAGTTCAAAGCGTTTTTTCCTCTCTGCAACCATGCCCACTGAAGTTAATGGAGGATATAGAGAATTCTGGTAGCCTAGAATGGGAGTGGGTGGTAGACTACGACAAATTCGACCTGACCATTTCACTGATGGAGACCTCATCAGCTCTAAAATCACAAATCAAAGAATAACATTCATGTACATAATGATATTAAATTTTGGAAAAAAAAAAAATTCATTGATTTTGGTATTTTCTATTTTTTTTTTCAATTTTTTTAAACTATGGGTAACATCTCAGAATATTAGGTAATTATAATATTAGGATGAATAATATTTTTTGAAAAATATTATAGAGGAAGATGGGGCGAAATGGACATTAGGGGTAAAATGGACACATCTAAATTTTTAGGCAAATATTATGGAAAACTCTTGAAATTAATAGAAATATTGACGGTAGATCGTTTCTGATGATTCCGTTGGAAAGCTGAGGAAATTTTGGGCGTGAAACAAGTACCGGAATTAATTTTTTTGAATTTTTTACGATTTTGACTTTTTTGAGCATTATAGAGGGGGAAACCCTTCTTTTTTTGAAAATTTTCAGTTTTTTGAGGATATCTTTGGTTCTATTTGTCGTAGCATAAAAATTCTGAATGGAGGTGAAAGGTGAGATCATTTGCCATCGATTCATAAGGTTTTCAATTGAAAAATATCGATTTCCAAGGTATTTATGAGTATTTTTGTGTAACTGTTTTGTGAAACAGTTTTTGGCCTATAACTATTGCAAATATTGATATTTTTCAATTCGAAACTCCGCAAATCGATGGGAAATGAGCTCACCTTTCATTTAAGACCAACCGCGAATTGCTACGACCAATAGAACCAGAGATATTTGCAAAAAACTGAAAAATTAAAAAAAAAACCGAGGCTTCAAAAATGCAGAAAAAAATCAAATTTTCCAAAAAATCCAAAAAAAAACACCTGACACTCGTTTTCCGGCTAAAATTTCCTCAGCTTTTCAATAGAATCATCAGAGAAAATCCATCTCTAACCGTTTCATTACAGTGTCCATTTTGCCCCACTCTCCCCTATAATATTTTTTAAAAAATACTATTCATCCCGATATCCCTCAATTATTAGAATAATATCTCAAATTAATGGAAATTAATCTGATAATTGATAATTTGTAATATTCCAAAGTGTGATATTCTGATAATGATATTATCATAGGTAACCATACTAGATAATACTAATAACAAATAGTAATTATAATAATTGAACCTGCAACAAGGAGAGTTGAGGGTTCCTGCATGTTTAGTGAGATGGACAACATGTTCTGGTTCTACGTGTTCTCCTGCCATTTGGAGTAATGCTGTTGACTCGTAATGCTGTTGCGTAATCTTATTTTTTTTCTTCCTCTTTTTCTTTCCTCTTTTCATTTATATATTGTTTTATTCTTTTAAATATTTCACAAAATAATCCAACTTGCAGTCTTTTATTGACTAGTGATAAAAGTTTGAATCAAAATTTTCTTCAAAAAATAAAAAAAATAAAAATACTTATTTAACTTATTTATTTATTTATTCATAAGACAGTCTTTTAATCTCGAGTATTTGAAAAAAAAATGAAAAAAAAAAAAATAGTAATGAAGAAAATTCGATAAAAACTTTTTCACTCTAATTGGGAAGAAAAGTAGAGTAAATTTACAATTCCTATATTATTTAAACGTTACATTAACGGTAATATTAATACAATTTTTTTTTTTTTTTTAGCATAAAACAGATTAGATAGATAATTAAGTATAATTGAACAGTCTTTTATGGTCTCATTATTAGGGTTAATTAAATTGATTATAAACAAAAGTGTGTATTATTCATTAAAAAAAAAGAAAAAAAAGAAAAATGCAATTGCTATATATGCATGCTGGAAACAGGTAATATATAATTTTTTAAAACATGAACATCGGGGAAGAGCAAGGAAAAATGAATGAGATATGATTAGATAATAAATTATATAAATGAGCAAATATGAAGGGGAAAAAAAATGAGGATGAAGTGATACATAAGAGAATGTATAGTTTCCACCACCTCGAAGAAAATAAAAATTGTTATATTTTCTTTTTTTTTTTTTTTCTGTGTCATCTGCCATCGATTCATTGCTCCCCAGTACCTTGATATTGATGCTGCTGGCTATTCCTCGGCTGTATACTATCCCACAGGTAATTTACACTTAATGATTTATCCTCAGAATTTGACTTTTTAATTCCACGTAAATTGGTGATTCTTTGAGGCAATTGTGTCATTTTATCTCCTCTCATGGATCTCTCATTATTGACATCTTGGCACTTGTGCTGTGGTGAATTTTTCGATTTCGACATGATTGTAGGCTCTTCCCCATGCTATTAGTCAAATGATTATAAAAATTGAAAAAAAAAAAAAAAAACACCATTGCAAAAATTAAAACAAATGACAGTCAGTGTGAAAATTGTTATTGAATTTCATTTGATTATATACAAGATTTTTTTTTTATCGTTTTTTTTTTGTGCAACAAAGCATCAACTACATTATTTTAAATTTATTCTTGTTATTACGAGGATTTTTAAATTTACTAAATATTGAATGAAAAATAAACTCGAACCTTTAACTGCTGCTGCAATCGATGTATTTCCTCTCTTTTTTCAGCTAGACCACCCTCGTTAGTCTCGAAAACTAAGTGTGCTTTTAATTGCTTGTTTCTAGCATCAAGCTGCATTATATGCTGTTGGGACTGTGCAACTTGTTTAGTTAGTAAACCAACCTTCTCCTCTAGTGCTGCTGTTTCAACGCATTTGGAGGAATATTTTGCAGAGAGCGAGAGAATCTCTTGCTTTATTTCCTCCATTTCCTCTCTGGTAATGTGGACAGAAAAAAATTGAGTCATATATTTGATTGGAGGAAAGAAAGATAAGGAAGAAAAAAAATAAAAAATCGGTCAAAATTAGGGAAGATATTGGAGATAAGTTTTTTCTGAGGATTCCATTGAAAAGTTGAGAAAATTTGCGTTAGAAAACATTCTCTAGAATTGATTCTCTTCGAAAATTCTAATTTTTCAAATCGAAATCAAACAAGTTCACTCATTGATTTTCGAATAATTTCAGTTTTTTGGGGATATCTTCAATTTTATTGGTGGTTGCATAAAAATTATGAGTGGAGGTGAAAGGTGAGATCATTTGCCACTGATTTATGGGGTTTCGAACTCAAAAATATCGATTTTTAAGGTATTTAGCGGTACTTTTAATGAAAATCGATTTTGGCGCTAAAAGTATTTGAAGATCGATATTTTTAAGTTTGAAACCCCATGAATCGATGGCAAATGATCTCACCTTTCACCTCAATTCGAAATGTTCGTACTACGAGCAATAAAACTGAAGATAGCCTCAAAAAACGGAAATTTATCGAAAATCTACGATTTTTTTCGAAAGGTCCTCTACTTTCGACCCAAAAATTCCGAATTCTCAAAAAATAGATAAAAATAACTTCTGATACATGTTTCCCATCCCAAAGTTCCTCAGCTTTTCAATGGAATCAACCAAAAAATTCATCAATCCCAACCCCTTCCACCAGAATTCTCCTTTCAACCCCCTTCCCCCTACACAGAGAAAAAAAAATTTTTGTTTTAAGAAAGTTTACTTCACTCCCGAAAATTTCAATGTATATAGATATAAAAACTGTTAAGGAAAATTTTTTTAAAAGGAAATTTTCTTCCTGCAAGAATTTTCTTTCTCAGTGTACTGAATAAAGAATAAAAAAATAATTATTTACTCGTGTTCTTTATGAAGTACCCCAATATCCTCTCTGGCCTGCACCTGCTTGAGAAATTCCTGTTTGAATTTCGTGATTTCCTTTTGTACCTCGTGCTCATGAGCCTTGCGCATAGCATCGAGAGCGGCAAGTGTTGCCTGTGTCTCCTCCGAAAGTGCCTGTTCCTTTTCAATCCTCAAATTTTCCAACTCTTGCCTGTGCTTCTCCTCCATTTCCGCAATAATTCGCCTGTGCGAATTTTCCATAGCAATAAGTCCTTTCTCGCACAATCCACGCAGTTGCTTGATCTCCTCCTTGTATCTTTTTCTCGTTTCAGCATCAGTATCCAATTCAGCATTTATCGATCTCTGATAAGCAACTCTGAGGTCATTAACATGAGCTGAATGCTCTGTATCCATGATATTCAATCGTTGCTCCAATTTTCTAGCACGTTCACGCAAACTAGCTGCTTCCTGTTCATACTGTGAAGTCAATGAATTCCTCTGATTATCCATTTCACCTTTAATTTCCATAATATTTAACTCCTGATTTCTCTTCAATTCTCTCAATTCCTCATTGTGCTCAATATTCATGGCTTTTATTGATTTTTGAAGCAAGTCACACTGTTTGCAAGCGATATTCTTAACATAATCATTCAATCGTTTAATATGCTCCCGCAATTGTCTACATTTATCGCAAATATGCGACCAATCAGTCAACGATGTATTAAATTTCGACAGAGACTTCTCCTCGAACTCATTCAAATTTTCCATCTTATCCTTCAAAGATTTTCCCAATTCCATCAAATCATCTTCTAGCAGCAACAACGATTGCACAATTGTATTAAAATTCTTCGATTTTTTCGCAACCGTCTGAATTTTTTCCTCACACTCGCGCGAAAATTGCTGATACAAGTAAACATATTCCGCGTCAAGTATCGGATTCTCAACGTAATTATCGTCAATCACTCCCAAAAGTAGATCCTCGGTTCTTATTAGATTAGTTATGAATGTTTGACCAGTTAAATTTACTCGTGATTGTAATGAAGGATCTTCATCGCCCTGGAGTAAGGATATTCGCGCGTCAATTAGTGCCTTTTGTGCGATAATATCTGCGTAATCAGTCAGTAATTGTCGGGAATCGAAATTTATTGGAGATCTAATTTTCTTCATCTTTTCGAGTGACTCTTCGTAGATAGTGCTGAGCTCCTCAATCGAATACTCCATTTCGCGGCGAAGTTTTAGCTGGACTTGATCGTTCCAGGACTCGAGATTGAAGGTGCTAAAGGACTCGAAATTCAGGCAAATATCAGTTACTGATGGGATATTCTGCTCGTACATTTGAGCGCATTTCAGCATTATATGGGAGACTTCAGTTTGAACCAATTCCTTGTTAACAGCTTCTTGTGCTAGTGCCCATGCCTCACGAATACGCTTGTCCTCTAGCAACTTGTTTGTTGATGATGCTAGTTGTACAGTTGACTTGCTCGAATCACTATCCTGTCCGGATAAATTGAGAGTCTCAGCTGCCAATGCTTCTGCCAATTCTTTCAATTTAGTCTCCTTATATTTGACCATCAAATCATTGACTTGCTTCTGTTTTTTCATTAAAAATTCCTTGCACTCATACTTAGCTGAATCAATTTCAACATCATAATCATCATCATTATTTTTATCAATTTTTTGAGCTTTACCACCTACAAGTACTAATTTATTAGCTAAAACTTTAGTTAAATATTGCATATAACAATTGATATTTTGGTAAATTTTCGGTTTTGTTCCATTTATTTTACACTTTAATGTTGATATTAATTGACTAGTTTCAACCAATTCACCTATTATATTGCTACGTACAATTGATTTATCATGATTAATAGCAAATTTAAGCTGTCTCATAACAACAAATTCATAGGCTATTCTTTCTGCTAATAAACGTAATTTAGCATTATCATCGAGTTGACCATTTTCCTGTAATTTACGTCGTCTACATGTTAACTCCATAATTTTATCCTTCAATATAGTTTCAAGTTTTGATACAACAATGCCAATTGATTCGGATAATTGTTGATTAATTTGGCTTTTTTTACTACATTCAAAGCATGATTCCAAAATATCATTAACTTCACGTAGACATCTTTCAGCTTTCTCCTCTATTTGCGTTGAACCTAAGCATTTTTCTAAACGTCTCTTTGATTTACTAAGTGCTCTCTCAAGCTTCTTAAGTCTCATAAATATTTCCATTGATATTTCACTGTTTGAGCATGTACTTAACTCACTGCATTCACTTGAATCCTTCTCAATGTCACTTTGTAATAAATTTTCTCTCTCACTAACACCAGCAACTTTTCCCTCGAGTGTACTTAAACGTATCAAAACTTTCAATGGTTCAGAACTTGTTGCACTATCCAATGACTTTCGTCTCAATCTCGTTCTATCAAGAACCTTGTTTTCCCTTATTATCTTACGATCTTTCTTAGCATTTTGAATTTTCGATTCCTTCAAATTTTGAGATGATGATGCAGAATTTTTTATTCTATCGAGTTCAATTGCTGCTATTTTATTCTCCAAATCTAGAAGCTTGTCCTCGACCTCTTGAGAAATGGAGAATGATTCACGACCTTTTAACGAGACCGATCGTCTCTTATCTCTGGTCTCAACTTTAGCCAATTTTTGCTTCAATTGACGCATCTGCTTTTCACTAGATGCTAATTTGTTAGTCAAATCTTGAATTCTAGCTGCCATCAATTGCGCCTGCGACTGATTAGCTTCAACAATCCGTACATTGTCCTGCTTATAAGCGAATAATTCGAGCTCTAAGGCATCCTGTGTTGTATGCGCTTCTCGCAACTCTTTCCGCATTGCTCGTATCTCAAGTATAGCTTTCTCGAAACGACCACGCAGTTCATGAAATTCTTCGATAATTCGCTCTTTATCGGAATCAGTGAAGTCAATGTATAGATCAATATTTGTTAGATCGCTTAGGGAATCAAAATTCTTACCCGCACGTTCACGAGAAGCTGCCAAACTATTTTTACCCTCCAATTCCCTGATTCTCTCATAAATACGCTCATTCTCCTCGATTCCTTCCGATAACTTATTACTAAGGGATGAAATGTCTTTTTGAAGATGTTCGACCGTCAAATGG
This sequence comes from Aleiodes alternator, assembly GCA_963921955.1. Classification (NCBI taxonomy): domain Eukaryota; kingdom Metazoa; phylum Arthropoda; class Insecta; order Hymenoptera; family Braconidae; genus Aleiodes; species Aleiodes alternator. Next base: position 3,250,446 of record OY998107.1, on the reverse strand, counting down.
CTCGATGATAACTCTTTTGATAACATTTCACATCTGTCAGTTGTTTCCCGCAAAATAGTCTGTGTCTCAAGCAACTTACATTCGATGACTTCTTTCTCACGCGAATAAATCTTCTTGATCTTCTCGAAATCATCTAGATCCTTTTTTCGTTGCTGCTCAGTACGCTTAATAGTATTCAATAATTCCTCAATTTTGTTTTCTCTAATAGCAGCTTCAGCCTTGTGTTGTCTCAGACGCGACAGTTCTCTTTCCGTATTCGTCAATTCCGTTTTAGCATTAGCCAATTGTGATTTGAGTGACTCGAGCTCATTCTCTTGACGTTCAATAATAACTATAAGACTAGTTGGATGATCATTCTGGTCCATTTCATCCCTAAATATCGTGTTAACTTGGCTCTCAAGTAGGTCTACAATGAGAGGATTATCATTGTTTTTAGCTGTATTTGGATGATTTTTGTCCTCGTCGAGTTCACAACAAGCCATCATTAGATCTTCAGAATGAACGCTATCAAGGGTGCTGCGACGTGAGTTTGGAGGTGAACTTTTGCTGCGTTTGTAAACCCTAGATCTAGAACTGGATCTCGAACGTGCCTTTACTCTCGATAATGCGGTTCTCGTGAGTGGCGGTGAAGGTGGAAGCTCTGACCACTCGTGATTAGACGTATCCGACCAATTCGATAACTTCATGTGCCAATCTAAGTTTCTAGTTAAAGGTGGAGTCACCGGAATCTCCGACCAATCCCCAGATTCACGTCTACCCCCTTCCGAAGCAGTTCTATACTCTTCATCAGACGAAAAAAGCACTGAACGCGGAGTCAAGGGTGTCGAAGGCGGAATCCCTGATTCTTTATCTCGATCATTGATCGAAACAGTAGGCGATTGGCTCTTGGAATCATCCTGATTACTCTTACTGCACAGAATCCCAGCATCATCATCCCCGTTAGAATTATCAGCCGCATCATGCAGATTAGCTGCACGTCTTATCGCTGATATCCAGCTTGATCTAATTCCGGCTGTTACAGCTGAAAATACCGTAGTTCCACGATCATCCCATGTAACCGTTTGAAATCCGTAGTTTCTACCGACTTGAACTGATGTAACAGCTGTAACTGTGTTCAGATCTATGACACCGTCCATTATGCCTTTGTCCTCGGTCGTAGGATCCCTGTAATACATAAGGCCACAGCCACGAAGAACGAACCAATGTTTGTTCCATTCTTTATTCAAACCCTGTTTCATCAGCCATCCTTTCTTGATGTTCAGAAGATCCTCAGCGGGTAGGTCCACTCTCAGTTCCGAAGTTGGCGAGTACCGAGAGCCTGATATGTCCAAACCGCAGCCATCTGGATCACCTCGCACTAGTTTATCCTGATGCACAGGATTAATTGCGTCTATCACATCTCTGGTTGGCTCGGACATTCTTGTTTTAGTGCTTCGCCTAACTCTCGGCTGCGTCAATGAGACAGCTATGTCTCGCAGTTTGCCCTCACGTTCTCGTTCGTGCTCCAACATTATTCTCCTGCATGGTTCATCATCTATTTGATCTACAGTATCGACAGTTGTTATCGTTGATGATCGTTCATTCTGCTGATTCATTCGTCGTTTAGCTTTATCCTCGGCGCACAATTTGTCACGTGTTGGGGGTGATGCGGAACTAGCTGGTTGATCTCGATAGGATCTTGCGACTTCGTTTACGCAAGGAACCATAGGGGGTTTCTCGGAATTCATTAGATTAGATGCTCCTGACTGCTGCACAATAGTACCGTTGATTGTTACCGAGGGAGAGGTTCCATAATTATAAACATTGGAACTTTCAAGAGTTGAATTTCTCAGAGGCGAAACGATACTCGTTCTTGATAATGACGTGCCATTCTCATTGATACACGATATGGAGGAACCATTAATACTATTATTTGATATACACGTTTGACTCGCAGAAACTTGGGGATTTTTGCTGTAACCAGGTACAGACTCACTGGACCAAACAGATGTAGGATTTCGCGATTCTGTTCGACAGCTGTTGAAACGTGGTCGTGGAGGATTTGGCGTATTACTGCGTATTGTTGGAGGTACTTGGATAATAGTTGTCTGTCCACCGGGAAATGTCGCATTTCGCTTGTGCCTTCCCTGCAATCAAAAAATTTCAAACGGCAATTAACTTAAACAATGAAAATTATCATTATTATTATTGTCATTATTTTTTATCAGGTTACATTCTGTCTTTACCTTGTTTCTCGAGTAGACCTGCAATACATCCGCCCACCATCTCGTTTCTTCTCTGCAAGTGCCTTTGACAAATGTTACACCATCGGGTGACGTAATTGCCAGACTGTAGGGATGACCTGTTACATCCTCAGCTGCAGCTACTTCAAGTACTCTCGTCATATCAATACGCGATTGTGGCACTGTCTCTGGCTGAAAGTATATATATTTTTATGTTTATTCATCACTGAATACAATCGAAAGATAACTTGATTTTTTTACGCTTATCTTCTTCCTCAAATATATCGGAAACTAATGGAGATACATTTTTTTTTATCATACTGCATTTTTGCAGATAATTTCAAGAACTACAAAAATCAGGGTAAAAAGAGCGTATCTCCATTAGTTCGTGAGATATGTGAAATCTTCAAAAAGTTTATCTTTAGCAAGTTTACATTGAAATTTTATATTTCCTGTGTCAAATTTATGAAATTCTATCTTTAAAATTAGCTAACTACAAGCTAAATGAACTTGTCTAAAATATTTATCATCATTTGTTTATTCTCCTTTTTTTGATGAAAATATGTAAGAAATAGAACATTGAGTTGAGTTTTTTTATGATAAGGAGTCTAGCTTTTTTCTTCATATCTACAGCTTCAGAATGATATGTGAAATATTTATATGAAATGAAGGAGAACGTTACAAACACAGCATGAAACTTTTCTGCAATGTATTATTTTTAGCTTCGATGGACCACTTTGCCATTAGTGTGATTCAAATAAAGATATTCCGCAAAAAATATTGCAAAAATCGGGTTATCCTGTTAAGTTTTTCACCTCTTAGCATAAAAAAAAAGACTATTTAATCCCAAAATTTGAAATTCTCGAGAAATCTTGATTTTTTCTATGCTATATATCGTATTATATGCATATTATCTCATATTCATCAAGAAACATCTTTATTTCATAATTCTGTTGAAGAAATCTGCTTTCAAAAAGTCCCCTCAGAAAATTGAATGTCTTTAGATCTAAAAAAGCTTCTTATTCCCATCCAATGTTCAGCAAAAGGGTCAACTTTTCTTTTCATACTCTCCCCTCAATTCAATGCTGAATAGAAACTTAAAAATATTCCTACGTGGTAGCTTCACAGCATTACAAAAAAAAAAAACCTCCTCAATCTGTCTGTGGTTTCTCGTTTTCCTTATTAGACTTTCGAGAAAGTTGAATTCTCTAAGAGTTTATAAGAGGAAAATTGAGAAACGACTCTCTGTGTGTGTATCCAATGCTTGCTTTTGAATTTTTTCCTTTTTTTTTTCTTAAATTTATATCTTTATCTTGCTCTTTTTCACTGCATTCCCTGTACCATGGTGTTTCGTCACGGTCTCATAGGCTTGCAAACGTGGTTTCAGATGGATATACCTCTTCTGTGAGAGTGTCGCATGGAAAATACAGTAAGATCTCTCATTCTCTTGCACATGCTTTCCCCAAGAATTCACGTAGGTGACACTTAGATTAAAAAAATTCTGCTCAATTAAAACGGGAATTTTTTTTATTTCTTCATTTTTTGGGGAAGAATTCAGCAAAGTTCGGGAAGAAGAGAAGATTCATCCAGATAGGTATGGTAATTTGTTTGTAATAGGTGCAGTAGTGCAAAGGAGCAAAATAAAAGAGATAAGATCCACTGAAGGGTTAAACAAAACACGAGTTGTCGCACCTCCTTACAGGGGATTCTTCTCTCCTCTTTCGTGCGCGCGTTCCTCCTGTCTATCCTTTGTCACTCTGCTGTCTCTCTTTTCTTTCACTGTAATCTTTCAATCTCATCTGAATTGTACTCTCGTGGTGTATGCTCATATACAGTTACAGAATCCTTTCTGCATTTATCATCAGCACATTTTGCACTGTATGCCTCTATTTTCACGAGAAATGTGCTGATGCACAATATTCTCAACAGTATTGTGACAAAAAAAAAAAAAACACATGAATAGATGAAATATTTTACGATTTTTCAATAAAAATTTTCAATAAATAGGTGAATGAATATGTTCTCTTTTCTTCCTTCTTTTTTCATAAATAATCTGTAAAGTGCACTTTGAAGAAACCGCAGAGAATGCAATTCTCTGTCCAGTGCACGCATGCGTGGTTCACCCACGCCTATATGCCACACGCTCACGCTTCCTTTCCTCTTCTTATGTAGCATTAAGATTATCATTAAGATGGAATATACCGTTTGTTGTGTGAGCTACCGTGGGTCGAAAAACTACCTACACTTTCTGTCAATTTTTTTTTTTGTTCTACTTTTCACATTTTTCCCTACTTTTTTATTCCTCAAAAAGTTTGAAATTCTTTGAATTTCCCGCGTTTTAGGTTCAGACTAGGGTAACTATGACGAATAGATGGACGATTAAGGAAATATTAGACTATTAATCCATATGAAATAGGCAAATCACGTTAAAAGGATGCAGAAAAGAATGATGTACAGAAAAATATACAATGAATCGACTAAAAATCAATCAAACTTGAATAATGTAGTAATAATTAAAGAAAATCAAGGAAAAACTGGAAAATAGCTTGAACCTCTAATAGATGGACAGTTGCACATTTGCAGTGGTATGATTTCAAATTTCGATCAATCGGTATGTAATAAATATAGTTTATAAATCTATATGAATGTTATAATTAGGAATTGATGTGAAAAGTATAAGAATCATTTATTTATTTATGAAAATCCTCCATAATAGAAACCGTCCATCTTTTGATCAGTGTTCATCTATTGGTCGTGTGACCCTACTTGTTTGAACTAAAGAGTCCTAAAGAGACAAATGGTGTTTCTTGAAGGATTTTCAGGAAACTTTACGAAATCGTTGGTGTGAAAGTCGTGCAGGTGATTTATTAATCTGCGAGACTACTCCCGATTTATAAATTCAATCATTTATTTATTTATTTATTTATCATTTCCAATGAAGAATGATGAAACATCTGTGGCCCCCAAGTGTAGGTTTATTAGACGTAACCATGGAGAAACATTACGCGCAACTATGCCGATACGTATCGATGCGTTGGCAAGCTAAATAAATAAATAAAGTAGAAAAAATAAAAAGGCCATGAAGAGAAGAAGGAAAAAAAAAAGGTACGAGGGTATATACTTATAGGTTTAACTTGTACATAGGTTTGGAATGCATTCGTTCACGGCCGAACGAACTGCGCAACCGCAGAGTTTGTTTTAGATGATCTCTATGTGAAGAATGAGAGGGTTATATATATATATGAAACAGAAGAGAGAAGACTTTACTGGAGTAATAAGAGATGAAAGAAGATATTGTAAGTAGGAGAAGGTTTGACCTATTCAGTTGCATACCTGACGTAAATCCGTTTATAGCTAATCGTGCTACACACACACACACACATATACATATATATATATAACTTAATTAAGGCTAATATCATTAGTTAAAGTTCACTGACTTTTTTCTATACGTAAACTACCTGAAATTACGTGAATTCCTCAATAATAAATCATGCTTCAAAGATTTGAAATTAGTGATGGAAAATTTCTGAAGAATAATCGATTCTCGAAGGTTCGATCTTTAGAAAATACGACTTTTCAAGAATCGATTTCTTTAAGAGGAAGGAATTGAAGTGATGAAATCGATGAATCCATTGATAAATGAATCGATCAAAGGGATCCATGTCCTGATCGATTAATCGATGCGATATCTCGCATCGAGTTCGAGATATCGTATACCTCGTCAGGAAAAACAAAACCATTTTTCCAAAAAAGGATCAAAAAATTGATCAATCGGGTCTTTCAAAATCACCAGAAAAATCGATTTTCAAGGAAAAAGAATCGATTTTGCAAAAATCGATTCAAAATCGCTCATCCCCTTATGCTAAAACTGGTGTTTACAAAACTATCGGATGCTACGGATATCTCGAATATAAAGGCGATTAATCGAATATTTGAAAATATGATGATCGGAAGTTGTTCTTACTACAAGAATAGAAAGCTTCGCCCTAATCCTTCTAGTAGCAAATTTTAAGTGCTCCAAAAAAGGATGAGACGAAAAAAGGTGTATCTCCATTAGTTTCCAAGATATTCCCAAAAAACTAAAGATAAAATGAAAAACCTATGCTGATGAATCCCTGACATGGAGTATTTTGCAGTACGGAATTCACAACCAATTCAAACAGTCAAATTTATTTTTGGACCTTGATGGTGGCTAAACCGGATTACCACTATTAGCGTCTAAAGGTCGACCAGTGTCATTGTCTTTTTTATTTTTTTGTTCCTTCCTCCTCTTCTCCTTTTCGTAGTTACTTTAATTTGTGGTGAAGATAGTTTTTCAATTTATACACGAGCAAATTCTTTCTCGCATCGAGAAAGTTGAGCGAAATCTTGCGAAAAAAAAAAAAAAAAATCATGAGATTGTAGCGTGACAGGTATTCATAACGACACAACAAAAAAAAAAAAAAATTGTTAAGTATTTGTATCGTGAAAATAGACTCAGGCCTTGATGGTGTAGCAATATATAATGATCTGCGTGACGGGTACACAGGCGGAGGACGAAGGACACCAAATCCTGTGTACAGCTACTAAAATTGGAGAAATGAAGGTATAAATTCATCATGATATTAAAGCATAAAACTCGTCCATTAGCAGAAGGATTTTCAGATAAAAGACAATAAATTTACAGATAAATAGCAAAAACAGAAAGATGGAGATCGAAAAAAGTGCAATAATGAGGATAATTAGTTGATTGTGTATTTATCTCTGATTTGGGATAATTTGCAATTTTGCTAGGACTCAACATGGATTTATTCAAGTTCAATTGATAAAAATACTAAGGATGTCAAAAGCCTGATGGAGCTTGAATTATAAGCGAAGCATTACGAATTGACAATATTTTAGTATTATATTTGTAACCTTCCAATCTATCCATGATATTCAATTTTTAAAAAATAAGCATTATCATGTTTCATTTGGATCTAGAACTCTATTGAGTAAATAGATTTATCAAATAACATATACTGAAAGGTGAACCTCTGAGAAACTGGACTATGCTCAAATTGAGACAGCTATTTGAAATAAGGCGGGGGGGAAAAAGGAGAGGAATGTGAAAAATATCACCGACACACCTGTTTCCAATTAGCGTTCCTTTTTTCACATAAAAAACTAACGACAGGAGAAGAAAATTGTCTTATAAGTTTGCATGTACGTTCATTTCACATGGAAATAATAAGCGGAGGATAAGCGTTGGACTTTGAATCGGGAGAATTTCCTTCAGATCTTCAAAAGGAATCACTTTATCAGTAAATAAGAAGCATTTATTATGCTCTTGTATGTGTCTAATGGTTAATGATTTCAACAAAATAGAAATTATTTATTGTATACTCACGTGTTCATCAACAGAGTATGTCAATTCTCCATCATCGTACAGAACGAACCACCTTCTCTGCCATCTCTGCAAAAAAAAAAACAAGTCCATTAATGAGATATGGATTTAGAATACACCCAGAATCTTAAATATGCAAGTGCATCTCTTTTCACGATAAATTCATGATAAAATCACTGAATAAATACGAAAAAAAAAAAGAAGAACATTATGAGGATAAATGCTTTGGCGCCAGTAAGGCTAACAAATTCTTCATGAATCACTGAATTGCCTCTCCCACTATTTTACTACAGCTTTTTAGTGCCTCCAAGCACACCAACACCAAAGATAAACGAGAATAACTAAAAAAGAAAAAGTTTTCTTTATCGTGGCAGGTTATAGCTCGTGGCTCTCACATGACACTCAAGGTCCTATCCTTGGATTCTTCAGTGTGTTTCAGTTTTCACGGTTTCATTTATCTATTTGACAAAAAAAAAAACTTGTGACGATTAATTTTTCGACCATCTCTCTTCCTCCCTTTCAAAAATTGAATATCCAGTCATGCAGATAATGAATAGCTGGATTCCGTTTTTTTTTTCTTTCTTTCTTCAAATCAATGGTTCAAATTTTGTAATAATTCAGCAAGTGAAGCTTTCACTTCTCACAGTATTTCTGCTAGGGCAAATCATCATTCATGAAAAAAAAAAAAAAAATTGAAAATAAGAGAAGAATAGATGAATGTGTAAAGAGAGGTGCCGTGAGAAAAAAAAAATATGTATATATATATACATATGCAATAGTCCAAACAGATTAGATGGATTCACTATTTCATTGTGTTTGTGTGTTTTATTATTATTTTCAAGCCAGAAGGGATATTATATTAAACGCAGGTACTTCTTATAAACAGAGAGACTTTCACCAAAGCCCGCAAGGTAGAATCTTCTTCATAGTGTCATATTCAAGAGTCAGAAGTGAAACTTTTTGTAATTTCATTTCCAATAATCTTGTTTAAAGTTGATTAAAAAAATAAAAAAAAAAAAAGCAGATTTGAATTCATCAAAACTTCATCATAAATTCAATTTTCTATAATCATAAATGGTTTTTTGTTCGATAAATTCTTTAATATTTCATGATAATTGATTAGAGAGAGAGTCCAATTGAGAATTAGCACAAGTAAACACATCTGATTGAATTAATGACTGATAAAATCCATGAGGAAATGAAAAGGGATAGGGGGGGTCGATTGTCTGATATGAGTTAAGAGCCGGTGAAAATAAGACAGAAGGGAAAGACGAAAGGAAGAAGAAGTAGGAAGAAGAAGAGGTGGGGAGGAGGTGGAGGAGAATTGTGGAGTTTGCAGAGTCTGGCAGGGCAGTATCAACAGATTTACTTGGTAGAAGTTGGTAGGAAGGTCTGTGTTCATGTGTTGGTTCGTCTCGGTTCGTTGACCGCAGATGGAATGCAAGGCATAACCTACCGTAACACCACCACGCCAAGCTTGGAGTCGATGGCGCACAAACTGTATGTATATATGATAGATATATATATATATATATAAATACATATATATATAAATGGACCCCTTAACATGGAATACCAGGATGAAGCCACCTGTGAGTGGAGCAGTGTCATTTTCAGATGAAAGATGAGAAAAGTCCTGGTCGAATGATCATTGGAACAGCTATGGATCATCCAGAATCTCTCAATTTGCATATATATATATGTATTGCATATGCATATGGATTGATCAACGATATTGTCGATTGCTCAAAATAAGAAGACGCAAAATCATCATTTTTCATATAATTTTGTAGTCGTTACATTTATTGTAACGGTTAAATCACTAATAGTAGGATGATCTGCGCGCGCATTGAGGCGTATCTACCTCACCTCGCCATGGACTCCTCTCTCTCTCTTTCTCTCTATCGACAGGAAGACAGGTTCAGCATTCAGTTTTCAGTCATAGGTACAGTTATAGATTACGACAACACGTACGGATATTCCGCTTGTCACAGAAAATTCTTCGTAGTAATGTTGAGAGAAGAGTTTTAAAATCATAATACAGTGTATCGAGTTTCCAGGGGAATACTAACACCTTGGTGTCTATGATGTCTTTGAGGGAATTTGAAATATGAGAACAGTGGGGGAGAAGAGAAGCCCTTTCGTGAGGCTTCAGCTCCATTGAGGATTCGGGATTTCTTTTAGCCCTTATTTTTGCAGTAGATTTCTACTAAATCTGACGCATTGGGCTGGGATCATTCTTTGAATGTGACACATCCTATTGTCTGCAGCAAATCATACTTGTGTTTCTTAAATGCGTAGGTCTACACATGCAGATATAAGCAATGAACATAGATAGAGAAAATCATCGCCAAATGGACCTGTGAATCAATATATCTTTGGATTTTTTTTTGAAAGTGAAGGAGTATTTGTGAAGATTTGAAAAAATTCACCAACAATGTCCTCAAATGGAAGCATCTTCTCAAATTTTTTCAGATTTTTTAATTGAGTCCTTCACTTTGAAAAAAATTCCTGAATAATGATTTCCAACATGCTACCACGTAAGTCCATTTCAGCACACGTTCCTCTATTATTTGAGAATTTGAATGAGCGCCTAAGTCCTTCCATTTGATTGGTCATTCTGGTGATCATGATAGATTCTATTGGAGGACAGGATCATCCAAGATAGGACAAGAATTCTGTCAGATTCAGGGAGCAAACAGATTTGGGGTAGTTCAATGAAGAGCAATTCCACTGTAAACAAGACTTCCATTATAATTACACCCATCAAAGGCTTCTTTTTGGCTTCCCCACTTCAATTCTGACACATTTCATGATTCTGCGCATCGAACTGCGCAGAGGAGAATGTTCTACCAAAGAAGTGCGGTTAAGTATAAACTTATCTGGAAGTCTATTCGATTAAATTCAAAAAATCTTCATCCGTCATGCACTCCATTCAGCATTGTCTCTGATCTTGATTTTTATCAATGGATCAATCTGCAGTTACTTCAAGCAGTCAGAAAGAAATCTATTGATAAAAAGTACAGAGAGAGTTCTATTTACCAGTCTATCGGTGTTAGAGTGAAACTAGCAAACGGGTGTTGAAAAGAGAAGTCAAGACGCTTTCTACTTTAGCATATAATATTCCTGTCACGAAGACACTGCCGTGAGTTCGTCTCAATACTTCAAATGATCAATAAATAATTTTCACCAAGCTTATTTAATGGAAAAAGAAAAAATTAGGGTGTAAATGTGTGTGAGTTAAATGAATCTTTTGAAATTCGTCATGTATTCGAATATTATTTTAGAAAACCGGTAATCATGATACGACGAGATATGAACGTGAGAAGATATATATATATATATATTTATGACTGAAGACAGAAATATTATTCCATCGATGCTTCTTTTTGATGCTCTTGCGCCGTTGTAATGCAATCGCCAGGGGAAAGTTGTTCTGGACCGTGCGAAAACTCCTTCTTGGGTATCAATACTTTTTTCCATCTCTTTCTCTCTCTCTTATTATTATTTCTTTCTTCGTTTCATCATGATAAATAAAATATACGGTTGAAATGGAAAAATGATAATTGATCATTCTGCCTTTTGTCGTGAATTCCATAATTCACATGGTATAGTATGAAAAACAATTGCAATTGAATAGTGAAAATTTTTTGATTGGACAAGAACGCACTTAGGCATCCGGTGAATGAAGTGAAATTGAATAGAGATGCTATTTTACTTGAAGTAATGTTTCTTTTTTTCTCTTTTTTTTTCTGGTTATTTAGCCCAGCTTTCCAACATTTCTAAAACGTTGTCTCCAAGATAACTAGAGAAAGAGAGAGAGAGAGAGAGAGGGGCTTTCGTGCACCAGTTTGTCCAGTATGTTTTTGAGAGAAGAGAAAAGTGAAAGAGTAGTCAACACAGCGTAGCGAGGAATGGTCAGAAAACTATCGATATACACGAAGTTTTTAGACACGCCTCGAGTCTTTTTTTTCCAGTAAAACTATTTAATGGTGGAATAATTATATATATCTGCAGTTATATTTATTAGCTTACTTTGGTACGATTCAGTGGATTTGAAAAATCCCAGCCTGGTGCGACAAACAGGTAGCCACACTTGGACACCTTTCTCGTGGCCTGAAAATAGAAAAAGAAGGATTTATAGTTTTAATTGTGTTTTTTTTCTTTTCGAATGAATTGTTATGGTTTTAATTGATCACTTTGGTACTACTAGCCCCGAAAAACTTTCTAGCCTGAAGGAAGAGTATATAGGCTGGAGTGCGGTGGAGAGGTTTTTTGATGTAAAAGGCAATAGTGACATGCGTAGGTCCTTAAAATAGTATGGAGGCGGTTACAGAGCACTGTAGGCGTTGGCAGAGACGTTAATTTTCTATCAATAGGGAGAATTGAATAAAAGGTTCAGAACGAAAACATTACATGCAGTTAAAATTGGGGATACTGATGGAATGGCTTGAGATGGAGTTTTTTTTAATTATTCCCTTGAGAAGCTGAGGAAATTTCTGGTGGAAAACAGGTGTCACAATTAATTTTTTCGATTTTTTAAACAAATTCTCATTTTTTGGGCATGGATGAGGCGTCAAATGCTTTGAATTTTCGATTTTTTTCACTTTCTTAAGGAACTCTGTTTCTATTGAGCATGGAAACTTCCCTCCAAATATGACGTCACTCAAATTTCTGGTGCCTAAGGCTTTCAAACATTTTTGCCTTTCACCCTAAAAAAATCGGCTCTCAATTCACCATGGGACTGGACTTATAAGAAAAAATATGCGAAAGATGGGAAATTCGGGCTCCCCAACATCATCGTCTTGCCCTACAAGAAAAATTCATCTCTCAATTCGCCATAGGAACGGAATTATGAAATTAATCATCCACAGTCTCTCCAGTACGTTAATCTAAGATACATAAAAACATCGATTTTTTTGTCAGCCAATCTTGTTTTTCTTATTTCATAAAATCTCTTCGAATTTTTTTTTCCTTCATGGCTAGACTCCCGGTTGGGAGTATGTGCCGAAATCTCTTCGAATAAGAAAGGAGATGAACAATTTTTATTACAAGAAATACGCTTAAATCAGTGAAAATGTGTAAATGCTGTGAGTCTCAGAGCTTCAGCGACATCAAGAATCGATGATTTTCTACTTAAACAACATAAATTAATGGCAAACATACGTATAAGTCTAATCAACCTTCAATTTTTCCCTAAAAAGGTGGAATTTTCTATAAAAAAAATCACAAAGAAGCATTTCGACATATGTTTTAAGTCGAAAATTTTCTCAGCTTTTCAATGGGATCATCAAAAAAGACCAATCCCCAATGTTTCCATCAATTTCGAACAATTTTCATGATATAAAGCATCAAAACTGAAATTTCCCCCTGATTTTATCAATGATTTCCTCTTTATTTTCATTCAAATAAATTGTTGCGTTCATTCAATAATTTCCGTTACAACTTTGACTGAACCAAAATAACTTCCTGGTAACGAACAATCAACGTCCGGTATGTGCTCCTGAATGAGAATTTTTTTTTCTTTTTAAAAAGCAACAATTTCCAATTAATATTGATTAACTCAGTGACCGGAGATTTTTTAATAGCAAAACCTATAATTTTCGTAATTTTTTCCATCTTTCATTACCGTTACACGCAGTTAACAGCACAACATATAATGCCTGTGAAAAAGGGCATATCATGGCTTTACGCAGTATGATTAACAGAATGAGGTTAATAATTAAAACGTGCGAACGTAGGTGTTGGTCATCTACTTTTAAAAACAGGCTATGTATAGCTGTATATTTTTCAGACGCGTTAATGAGCAATGTGCATTAACTCAATTACCAGAGAATATTGGTATATAGCGGAGTATGGCCATGGAGGCCCATTAGCCAATCGGAGCGTATCGTGGGCGAGGCAAACCAATCGGAAATTGCCATTGAACCTCCATACGCATCTTTCTATTTATCCTAGCTCTCTCACTCATAGTTCACATGACAACACAACATTCGAAAAGTCTAGAAAAGAAACTGTGAGCATTGAAAAAAAAAAACGTATAATTTATGATTAAGCGCTTTGGGATTTACTACTGCCTTCTCTCAAGTTTGAAGGCCTCAAAAGAAACCATAGTAAGTCGTCACTATACCGTGAGAATTTCCTTCTTGAACCTCCCATTAAAACTTCGCATGTAACATGAATATACCGAGGAAGTAGCTCCAGTTCTTCCATATAAGTTTCCATCCTTCCACGTCCGTCCAGGACCTCTCTATAAAGTTAACATATCACCCATTTTCCCCTATTTCTTGCATAGATCATTACCCTTATGCAGTTCAATGTGCGGAATGTAAAAATTAATCAAAAACTCCTAGATTCGATCATGATTGATCCATCAAACAAATCAGAAGGAAAGTAGCCAACGAGTACCTTCAAAGGATGCCCACTTCATTGAAAGTCAATCCTAAAAGTCAATTCGACTTTACTAATTCCTCAATCATCATTTAATCTGGCTAGAAGTATTTAGCCAAGAGTATTAGAGTCACAAGATAATCAAATTAATGGTGAAGCCAACATTCTGCAGAATTACATAACACGTCACCGGAAATAATCCAATAAAATAACAGACGTCGCATTAGTTCTCGAGAAACGAGAAATAGTAAAACAGAAAAAAAAAAGCGAACGAAACAATAAACGATGACGCTGACGTAAAGAAAAGAGTGCGAATAAAGCAGACTTTTCAATTCAATTTGCCATGTCATCGTGGCATCATCAACTCTGTCATGACAATAAATATAAAACATTTAAACACAACAAGAATACAACAGGTCCAAAGTGAGAATTGCGATATATAAGAGTGTGCATGGAGCGCGCGCGCTCAATGGTAGCCCCTAGCAGAGAGGCAGCTGGTATACGCAGTCACGATTTGCAGGCACGGCACACCACCAGTAATTCTCGACAAGTGCGCATCACGAACCTGATTCAACCTCACGCGAGAAAGGGAGCCCCCGTAGCAAAACATGTATATATACATTATATACTACCTGCTGTTATAGACGGTGAAAATGTCGACTAAGTTTCGAGATTATTGTTATAGGTCGAATCTTGTAATTTTATTCACACATTGACATTTACTTATTTAATACTTAAAATATTTGCCATTCACTCTCCTAAGTATTGATGAAATCAATAAATAGAGAAGTATTTCCTTATTAAACAGGTCAATACATAATGCCTTCTCATTATTTCCAAAAAATGGATCTAGAAGTAGATCTAAAAGTAAAGCATTCACTCTGTTAAATAGCATTAGATATGAATATTTATTAATATGCAGCAAATTGCTGTTGGATTATCTATTCTTCATGCTGAACACATACATATATATAGTATCCATGTCGGGAAATACCGTAACATCAACTGATTGATATTGCACGTGTGAAATCATATTAATGAGGTCAATATGAATAATAACGTTATGCATGATATCAATGACAATTTTCAATGGAATTATCATCAGAATGACTTGGATTTGAAGAAGGTTGACAAGTTAGATAAGTTTGAGGTCATCAGTAAATGATAGCTTGTATTAGAAACTATCAATGAATCGTTGTTCATGTTTATGGATCATCTTGCATGAGTTTAGAACTTTTGCAAGAGTTTAGCTATTGTTCTATGGATTTGGCTATTTTGCATAATACATTTGAAAATAATTCCAAAAAAAGTTGAATAGTCCTGCACCGGAAACCGAACCCAGAATCTTCCAATGTCGCTCTATCAATTAAGCTATCCAGTTCTATAAGTAATTTCCATTAGAACTGCCTTCATGCAGTCATTTAAATTTTAATCATATTTTTGGTATATTATACTTTGCGTGACTTTTGCGTGCATTGTTCAAGTAGCGTGATTTTTGTTCAATAGTTTCAAAAATACCAGCAATGATTCCTCAAAATACATCAACTGCATCTGCTATTTTGGTAAAAACCTCGCCAACTGAGGGCAATGACACTCTGCATCAAAATAGCATTCAGCAAGTCTTGTTTCTTCGCACAACTATACTATCTTCGTATATTCTGCATTCTTCACACAAATGTATCATGCAATTTTACAAATCCTACATTTATTGAATATACAAAAAAATTAAAATCCATACCGAATGTGAAATAAGAGGAGATCGTGGTAACTAGGGCGACTATTTTCTCCATAACTATGGTTTACTTCCGACGAATGAAAATTCTCAACAAGCCCGATACTTCTCAGTTGTATTCTATAGATTCTAATCGATATCCCACGTTTCTATGGTTCTATATTTTTTAACCAATTACTTATTCTACTATTTTTTTTTTTATCTCTTTGGGGCTTGGAAACAGTACAGAATACGGTTTCCTCAATTTTAATATGAGTTGATGAGAAAGGAAATGATTGAAGAACCGTTTCTCTCATGGATTTTCAGGTTTTTTTCGATTATTAGGATCGTTTAGATTTCGTGGAATGAATTTATTGGATTTAGAGGCTCTACATGATGGGAATCACTAGAAATTGGTGAGATTGTTTCGAATGGAGGTTTTTTGATGGTTCTATTGGGAAGCTGAAGGAATTTTAGTAAAAAAACTTGTGTCAAAATTAATTTTTAGAAATTTTTGGGAAATTCTACGTTCTCGAAAGAAATTTGATGTCTGAATCTTTCAATTTTTGGAAAAATTAAGAGATCATTTTCCATCGATTTATATCGTCTCGAATCAATTGTTAACGATTTTCCAATAAATTAAAGTCAATTTGATGGAAAAAAGGGTTTTTCCTCTATAATTTATTGAAAAATCAGTAAAAATTAATTTGAAACGATATGAATCGATGAGAAAGGATCTCAGCTTCCATTTGTGAGTAATCTCGGAGCGCTAGGACCAACAGAACCAGAGTTATCCTCAAAAACTGATATTTTTCCAAAATTAAAAGGGTCACCACTTCAAAAAATTTACCAACAAATTAGAATAAAAAAATTACAAAAATGAGTTCTGACCCTTATTTTCTATCTCAAATTTTCTCATCTTTCCAATGGAATCATCCAAAAATACCTATCTCAAATTATTTCATTATTACAACCCATTTTCATGATTGCTCTAGACGAGAAATATTCTCCAGAATTTTGAGTGAGTGATCGAAGTATATCCTTAAGGGCTTTTTGGAATGGCTACCCTCTTTCCACCAGTCAACTGCATCACACAGAGAGCGTGGAGAAGCTAAAGAGGAGCGATAAAAGAGCTAAGAGGATGGCTGATACACAGATACCGCAAGCAATGCTAACCCGACAGCCCAACAAGTCTTTCTCTCTCTCTCTCTTTCTTTCTCTCTCTCTCAAATGAGAGAGAGAGAGAAAGGACGGGAAACACGTATATATGAAACACATGCATATTTATATATACAGATATATGTATATTTATGGATATGCAAGAGGGAGAGAGGAACACACGAAGGTACACGTAGAAATTCATACATTCACACAGATTAAAGGGGGGAGGGAGGGGGAGAAGGGAGCAAGGAATGCACCGGGAACAGGTCGCAAGGATACCGACATTCCAAAATTTTCAACGGACAATAATCCAATAACTCAAAAATCTCTTCACAATTGAATTCTAAAGAAATCCATGAAAAATTGATTGTCTCTACTTTTATTTAAATATCTTGGAAACTAAGTGAGATAGAGCGATTCAACGAGAATCCTTTTATTGTCCAGAATCGCTCAATCTCGCTTAGTTTCCAAAATTTATTCTTTTAAAAAAAGCTGAAAATTAAGTAAGATTCTGTAATTCCAAGAAAATATAAGAGACTGAAAATAACAGAAATTTGACAATTTTTCATGATTTTTCAGTTCTTTTAACGAATAATCTATTTTTGAGAAAATGAAAAATATGTACTAGTGAAAAATTTGAAAACCTATATGTGCAAATTTTTCAAGAAAGTTTTTTTTGTAAAATTAAAAAAAAAAAAATTAAACTTTTTTAAATCTGATGAAAAAAAATAGAAATTTTTGAAATTTGTTCAAAAAAAAAATTTGCAGACATGTGATAATTTACTTATCACCAAAAATAAACAGTATTAATGTACGAAAACTCACCCTATTTGATTCAAGTGCTTCAGCGCTGTGTTCCTCTCTCTGTTTAAAGCAACTACTACACTTGCTTTTGTTGAATATATTAGGTACAAATTTTCTGCATTCAGTACCGGTGCCACGGGGTGACGACGAAGACGCCACGTTGCCCCCCGACATCGCGTCACGTACAACACGATTGAGGAAGTAGAGATTTAATAATACGTGTTGTACGTATAAACAAGTAATAACAACAGCACATATGTACAATTTTTCTGTGTATGATAAATACAAAATAATAAAATAAAATTTGTATATTATCCAAATAAACACACATATCCAGCTTGCTTTAATTCACATAATCTATACTCGCTTATTGCATTCCTGCAAAATTAGCTGAGGATTTGATTTTTTTCTTTCAAATAAACGAGTGAAATGAGAGCACAATTGTCATAACAAAATGGAAAAAAAAAGTGCAATGACATAAGATACAGGCGCTGCACTCAGGTGGCATATTCTCTTCACTTCTCTCACTTGTTATTATTATTTTTACTCAATCAATCCATTTCCATTGCAGTTTAAAAAAACTCTCGTAATCTCTATTTTTTTAAACGTTTTTACGTTATAATAAATACAAGAGCACGTTGACCTCCTCGTTGATAATTCCAATGTATTTCTTTTCTTTTTCCACTCAAATGAGATTCAACTAAAATATTTACACAACATGCTCATAAATTTTTCATGTTTTTCCTCTCAGTTGCATAAGCTTGCATAAGTTTAATCCTTTAAAAAATACGTTTTCCGTTCATTTTTTAATCATTTTTCAGGATTTTTCGTTCGAAGAAATCGCTTTTTTTCTTAAATTACCATTGATTTTCAAAGATTTTTCTCCTTTTTTTTTCAATTCAATTTTCAAAGAGATCTGCAGCTTACGATCCACACTAGCAAGATGCATATATATATGTATACACATCTGTATCCATCGTTGAAAACACCTTTGACGTGATTCTGATCCGATGATACTCTTTTTTTTCCGTTCGAACTCGTTTCCTCTTCTTTTTTCAAATAAATTCCCACTTTTATATCTGCATTGACATAATCATAAATAAATACAAATAAAAATGTTTACGTGACACACACACACACAAACAGATACACACATGAACAAGTTATTGCAAGTGCATTTATTTAGTACACATAATGCAATTGAATTTTTTTTTTTTTTTTTTAATTGAAAATAATAAATACTAACGTGAATGAAGAACGTGAGTAAGATTTTTCGTGTGAAAATACGTTAAGATGAAATGGAAATGGAGCCAATATGTTTTTTTGGGTTTGCCTGATATTTAACCATCATCACCGATCTCCGTATTGTAGACCGGCACATCACGACCTGAATATTCCATCGTGCACATATTTTTCATCTTACGAGCCATCACAGCTCAATCATGACCACATTAATCAGCACAGAGAGAGAGAGAGAGAGAGACAGAGACAGACACACATACACATACATATGCACACACAGGTTTGAAGTATCCTTGAGTGCGAGTATTATGTTCTTTTTTTTTTTAATGAAATAATTATTGAAATATTGGAGTTACACTTTGCCAGTGGTTCAAGAGATTTTATTCACATCCACAGTCACGGGGCCACTGACAACACGACACTCTACTGATGCTACTCTACGGGTTAGAATGGAGGCGTGACTTATTGCTGCAAACATACACACGCACATACACACATACATGGGGAATTCACCTGTGCCGACATCTTTGGTAGTCTAGGGGAATGTGGAAAAGGAGGGATCTGATTGGCCGACTGGGTCGAAACTCAACCAGTGCTGCGACGAAAAAGATTTCAACATGGCAGCATTCAGAACCCAACATATATATATGGGTTTATGGGTTTACCCAAGTTTAGCATTAAAGCACTGACAATTTTAGTATTTTTATTAATTAATTGGCTGATTGAATCGGAGTGATTATTATCTATCAATCACTCTCAAACGCTTTCCTATTGAAATAAGTTTTTCTTTAATTTTTTCATCTATTTTTGAAAATTGTGGGGCCAAAATTTCCATTAAAAATTTAGAATTTTCAAACAATTAATAAAAAAAAAACTATTGTAGATCAAACGTTAATTTTTTTGTATCAAATCCTCTCTAACGCGTATCAATCCGTATGTATGTTCAAAATTTCAATTTTTTTTATATGAGAAACATTCCGCCATGTTTTAAAACCTCTGGCGCCATCTAATGACTTTTCAAACTACGAAATAATCACACAGAGATAGAAAGTGACACGAATGAGACACAATGAAGACAATTTAACAGTCTTCTGGCTCCTCTGACGCCTTAAGGAGCCTTTAGAAGCTTCACAATACGTTCGTACAGTACTTCGCCACATAATTTCACCTAAAAAAACATCGAAGAAACGTCAGAAATCCTCAAAAACCGCAAAAAAAAACGAGGTTTTAAATTTTGAATTGAAGAGAAAACCGTCAATTCAAGGGAAAAAGAACTGTTCAGTGTTGGATCCTCCCCCTGACCGGTTTTTCCTCTTTTTTTACCTCTTCAACACACACATACACACACAAACACACACACACACACAGTCTCGCAACACTTCTCTCGCCAAAAAAAAAATACAAAAAAACAGTTTTTACAAAAAAAAAATGCAATTTCCCCGAAATTCTCATGTATGGCAAATGCAAAGAGAACAAACTAACTTGATTTGAAATATTCAAGTGAATTTGAGGTTAAACAAATGTCTTGGAATCTAAAAAGTCCAAGTTTGATCGAAAACACATAATAATACACAATGAGGTATCCTGAGAAATTAAAGGTGAAAGTGTTATAGATAACAAAAAAATAAGAAGCCTTTGAATTTACCATTTAAATTATCTGAAAGTGTCAAAGTGTCCAATATAGAAATTCTATTAAATGAATTTATTATTATTATCATTGTTATAAGTTTAAATGACTTAGTTTTATAAGAGGACATGAGCTCTCCAGCGTCTATCGAAGGATGTCCCTGAGATTTCTGAGAATTCATTTTAAATGCAACTCTATCGGCCTCTGCACATTTCTAGTCGTCCAATACATTTATAATGCAGTACACATGTAATTGTGTGTTCTAATTACGAAAGACTAGGTGAGTTGAACAACACAAAAAATCGTCAAAAAAAGAAAAAAAAAAAGAAAACAGACTTCTAAAGGTACTGGAGTGCCTTTAACAAATGCATTACATTCTGTATATAGCCTTAGAAACAAAGGGGTGTAAGTATTATGCTTGTATAGAGCACTTATGCCACTTCAGTTCTAAGGTTTAGGATATAGTTTGATTATTTTTAAGTGCTATTGATGTGCACGTGAAATTCACGTAATTCAACATTTTGTAAAAATCTAAGAAACGAAAGGGTATAAGTGCTATGTTTATACACAACACTTACGCCACTTTGGTTCTAAGGATTACAATATTATTTTTAATATTTTTAAGTTCTGTTGATGTGTACGTAAAATGCATGTATTTTAATATATCGTAAAAATCTTAGAAACAAAGGGGCGTAAGTGCTATGTTTATTACACAGCACTTAAGCCACTTTGCTTCTAATTTGAACAAAATAATTTCAATGTTCTTACGTTTATTCATTATGTACGTAAAATGCATGTAACTTAACATATTGTAATCCTTAGGGACAAAGGGGTTTAAGTGCTATGCTTATTGCACAGCACTTACGCCACTTTGCTTCTAAGTTTTACAAAATAATTTTAAAGTATTCAAGTGCACTTGATGTGTACGTAAAATGCACATAATTCAAGATTTTGTATAAACTTTAGGAACAAAGGGGCGTAAGTGCTATTGCTTATTACGCAGCACTTACGATCCTCTGCTTCTAATATTTACAATTTAACATTTTTTTTTTTTCAAGTGTACTTGATATATGTACATAAAGTGTACGTAATTTAACATATCATTGGCTCAGAAAGAAGAGGGCGTAAGTTCTATATTTATAGAGAGCACTTATGTCCCTTTGCTTTTAAGATTTACCATAGAATTTTTGTATTTTTAAGTGCTATTGATGTGCACGTAATTTAACATATCGTCGTCTTAAGAACAAATAAATGTAAGTGCTGTGTATAAGCTTAGCACTTACGCCCCTTTGTTTCTGAGGTGCTGATACAAAGCAAAGTGCACAAAAAACCCTGAAAAAGAACTTCTGCACTACTAAAAACTAGCTTTGTCGAAGAAAAAAATGTTTTTGCTTTTTTCTTTTCTTGTTGTTCCATCGTTTAAGTTGAATGTGTTTCATTCCTTTTTATTTCGACACAGTACATAAACGACGTGATGAGTGTCCATTATACAATTTCCGGTTTGAAACATATATTTGTGGCTTTGGCCAAATAAGCGATAGCTTATCATCATCACTTGTCTTCATTACTGAGTTAAAATCTAATATATATATATATATATATTTTTTCCAATTTGCAGATTCCATTTTTAGCAATTGAAAGTGGAAAATGTCGGAGGAAGAAGGAACAGAGTGGCTCTTGGAGCTTCTTCATGATGTTCAGCTCTCTCAATTTTTTACGAGAATACGTGATGATCTTCAGGTGACTCGTCTTCATCATTTTGACTATGTGCAGCCCGAGGATCTTGAGAAAATTGGACTTGGAAAGCCTGGAATCAGGAGGTTGATGGATATAGTGAAGAAAAAAAGAGCATCACAGAGGAAAAAGAATCTCATTACTAAAATACGTCCGGGGAGTAGTGGAAAGAATAGTAAACGTTCTTCACAGCCTTTGGAAGCTTCTCCATCGATTCTTACGTGCTTGATTCAGGATAAGGATGTGACGTTGTCGGTGAAACTGGGGGATGGAAGTTTTGGAGTTGTTAGAAGAGGTAGAGTCTTTCTTCTTAAAATACATTTATTGATTTCAGAATTTTTCATCATTATAAAATTGAAAATTCTAAATTCTCTGAATAATCTATTTTATTTTATCACGAGTTTCTTCCTTAAATATGTTGGAAACGAGACAGGGCAACTCTATCCCAATCCTTTTTTTTGTAGAAAATTTCACCACTGGGAGAAAAGATGTATTTTATTGAAAAATTCATCTTCGAATCAAGAAATGAAAAAGATTGGAAATTTCCCAGTTCCATGCAAGCTTCGAACCAAAACCTAATATCATCAGAATTAAATTTTTTACGGTTGAATCGATACATTGAGAAAAAAAGAAAGTCTTTTTTGTCAAGAATGAAATTTCTTGAAACTTAGAAAAATGAAAGAATATGAGTTTTAAGAAATTATTCATTGGAAGTAATGACGCGTTACTTAGATTGAATATATCCAGATTGAAATGAACTCATTTTCATTAATTATTGAGAAGAGCTGCAATAAAAAGATAATTGCAAAATCGTGCTATTTCGCTCCGTTTTCGAGATATTCTCAAAAAAAATGATCATAAAATAAAATCAATTCTTCTAATAACTTCAAAATAATATTGAATTAACATTGAAATTTCAGGTGAATGGAATTCCCCAACAGGAAGGACTCTTCCCGTAGCTGTAAAGGTCCTAAAAGCCGATGCCTTGACTCAACCCTCAGTAATCGAGGATTTCGTGTCAGAAGTACAAGCAATGCACACTCTGGATCATCATAATTTAATTCGTTTATACGGTGTAGTTCTCTCTTCTCCAATGATGATGGTCACTGAATTGGCACCTTTAGGTGCTCTTTTGGACTATCTACGTAAGCAATGCGGCCACATTTCGGTGCTGACCCTCTGCGATTACGCACTGCAAGTAGCCACTGGTATGGCCTATCTCGAGTCCAAGAGATTCCTCCACAGAGACCTTGCCTGTCGAAATGTTCTTTTATCCTCAACAGATAAGATCAAAATTGGAGATTTTGGACTGATGCGAGCACTGCCACAGCAAGAAGACTGTTATGTCATGACAGAGCACAAAAAAGTCCCATTTCCCTGGTGTGCTCCAGAATCTCTGAAGTCTAGACAATTTTCTCATGCTTCTGACGTTTGGATGTTCGGAGTAACGCTATGGGAGATGTTGACCTTTGGCGAGGAGCCCTGGATCGGTCTAAATGGCTCAGAAATATTACGAAAAATCGACAGAGAAGGGGAAAGACTTTACGAACCTGAAGCCAGTCCTCCACCAATGTTCCAACTGATGCTGAAGTGTTGGGCAAAAAATCCTGGCGAAAGACCAACATTTGCTTCTCTAAAAGAATCTTTGACCTCAATGGTACCATCTGTGATGAAGGCCTTGAACAAATTCGATGAATCTGAAAGAATGGTCATAGAAAATGGCGATCAAATCGTTATTATCGATGGAAGACCTGAAAATTACTGGTGGAAGGGCCAGAATCAGAGGACATTTGAGGTAGGACTCTTTCCTAGATGTCTCGTGGATCCAATGAGGAGAAAGCAGCCTGAGGATATCAGCAAACCTCTTGAGAACTCGTTTATTCACACTGGACATGGTGCACCTTTTGGAAAAAGCTGGGGATCTCCGCAGTTTATCGACGATGTTTATCTCAGAAATCCAATGGAGCCACCGGATGTTGTTGGAGTGACACCAGCAGACAGGCGAAAATTTCCGGGTACCCAAAATAAGGGAAAAAATCAGTTTAATTACAGAAAATTTCAGAATGATTTGAGATCTAGTCCAATTAAGACGAGCAATGTGTCAAATCAAGAGGGAAGTCTGATTGACTTGTCTCCAGAGGAGATTGCCAATGCTGCAAGACCCGATACAGCTTGCAGCAGAGTCGTAAACATCCTAGATGAGCCAATCGAAGCATCTGGAGGCGCGCCAAACGAAGAATTTTGGTCGGAAAATGACGTCAGAACTTACGCAAATTTTCCTGGAGCCAATCAACAGATCCAGGGCGATCCCTTCGATACTTCCCGGGTTTTTGTAGCTGGTCCAGCCTCAAGATACTATTCTCACGTACCTCAGGACTCGGGAATTCAGTACATGAAGTCACAGTCTTACATGAACGTATCAGCAAGTGATGCCTCTTCTCTAGCCCAATCAAACTTGGAAATAAATAATTCAACGCCTCTGGAGATAACCGAGTACTCTTTAAACCTGAACAAAGACATCAGATCAGAAAACACAAACCTCCACGTAAATTCAGAAATCGAGGAGAATGGATATTCCGATGAACGCTACAGTGAAATCGATAAAGTGTCGATAGGCTCGAATCATCAAATGACGAGTTGGCCAGAGGATTTGCCGGAAGAGGCGCAAACTTACGCCAATGTAGCTGCCAAGCCAAATTTTTTGGCTCCTGTTCCTCCACCTCCTCCAGTTGGACCCAACGAGAGCCCACCAAAGCCAAAATCTAACGTAGATCTTGCTCAGAGCTTGGGAGAGCTCTCGATTGACGTTAAACCCCAAAGTTCTCCAAAAAAATTGGATCCAGTGTTTCTTGCGGAATTGGAAAAGCATCTTGGAGCCAAAGAAGCTTGCAAAAACACTAACGAAGCTTCTGGAGGATATTCCGCTGTTAATAAAGGGCAAGAACCCAATTCATCAGGCATTCCCCTTCCCATTAATATTCCCATGCTCAAACCACCCCCACAAAACACTAAATCTAGATCTCCAACAGGAGAACCAAGATCCTCGTCAACTCTACCGTCAAAGGTCCAGAACTCCTGGCAGAGCAAGAACACGAACGTCCAGAGGCCACAGAGTCAACTTCTCCAGCAAATTCCGCATAATCAGGTGATTGAAAGCAGTACCGAGACGATAATAGGACAAATGTGGAGTCAGCAGACACAGGCTCAAAATAACCAACAGGACACCTATTCTCCTCTTCTTCCTGTACAAATTCCGCAGCAAAGCGAGAAAAATAATCAACAAGTACAAATACATGCAAGTGCTTATCACGACGCAAGAACCCAACAGCAGAATATTCATTCAATTCCATCTGCAAGTGTCGTCAAAAACGATCAGGTCCATCATCTTCTCCAAATCGCACCAAGTCCCGGAAATTCTGGAAATCCTGGCAACTCAAATACCGCAAATTACAATTATTTTCCGCCTCAACAGCAGAACTACGCTTTTCCCCCGCCCATTCAATATTCATCGGTAAATCACGTGCAGAACGACCTACAACCAACCAGATCTGCTCCACCAAGACCAAATGTTCCAGCAACCGGAAGTATATCGGAAAAAGTCTACGCAGAATTGAGAGAGAGTGTTCCGCATCTGGACCAATTGAGCCAGAGCGAATTCAATACTCTTTACAATAAAACTGTGCAGCAGAATATAATAAGGAATTATCAGGGGGTATCGAATGGTAGACAGAGTCAGACTCTTCCCAGGAATTACGCGCAGGAGCATCCTTTCGATTTTAGTCCTAATTTGAAGCAACCACCAGTTTATAATCCACCGCCTGCTTGGAGTCCCATGAAAAGCAACCAGAATGGCTACAGTCAACATCAAAATCAGAACCAGAATCAGCATCAGAACCACAATCAGAACCAGAATCTGCAGAGAAGTGTTAGTTCTCCTGGACAATCTGCGAGTCCAAATTTGATGCACTTTACGCCAACAAGACCCACAGGATCATCGAGTGGTCATCATTCAGGAGCTGGAAGATGTTTGCTTCCCCAGATGAATGAGACAGTGATTAATACTCAATTGGCGCCATGTCCTTCTGCCTATCCTGGAGGAATAAGTCCTCCTCTTACAGGGGCATCTCAGCAGCTGGTAATGTCTCTGAATGACGAGTTTCGAGCTAGTAAAGTCATGAAAGTGCAGAAAGAGGCGGGTGATGCCTCGCAGCAGGAAATTCTTGCGGCTCTTCAGGCAACTGGTTGGGACACTAGTCAAGCGGCTAGACAAATTGTCAAGGATCGAGAGGCTAAAATCGAATCACTTATAAGACTGGGACTTGCCAATAGGCACCAGTGCGAGGGTGCACTCAAACAGACTGAGTACGACGTGGAAATGGCAGCTTCCCTTCTTCTTGACAGGGTCAGATAAGATGCATGAAGTGATGAATTAGAGGAATATAATATTTATTTTTTTGGACAATTTGAAAGATTTGTGTAGTGTTCAATGACACAAAATGGGAAATAATCAAAAGCTTTTTTTTTTTTTTTTTGCTGAACAAACCCATTTCAGGGTTTCAGAAGCAATAAAAAGAAGAAAAAAATCGAAAACTTTTCATGACGATTCAAAGTATCTTTATTTTTTTGGGAAAGAGATACACTGTGATATGTGCTACTAAAGGCTCTAGATTTTATGTGTCCAGGATTAGATGAAATTACTAGGTTTTATGGCATTCAATGGAACTTCCGTGTAATTATTATTAGCTTATGAAGATTCAAGCACTTTTTTGAAGGAAAAACAAATAAAAAAGTGGTAATGCAGGATTTTAGGATATTAGGAAATATGGCAATGACTTGGGAACAAAGGGGCGCAAGTGATGGGTATAAACATAGCACTTACGCCACTTTGACTTGAAGTTAATTGATGAAATGATGTAATTGATGAAATTCTATGGATTATTTTTATTTTTATGGAAAATGATAGAACAAATTTTTTGAGGTCTATGGAATAATTGAAAAATACTCGATTCCATTGCACAAATTGTGGGGAAATTTGTTATTTTCATGAAAAGACCTCCAACTCATTGCAAAAATTATTCATGACTTTTTTTACGATGATGAAATTAGGATACATCTGACTATTCCTTGATTTTTTTCAAATAGATAAAATGAATTATTTTTAAAAAATTGTTTAAAAAATTTGTACTAATAGGTTTTTGAATTTTCTATTTGTGCATATTTTTCATTTTTTTAAAGATAATTTATTTGTTAACGGAAAAAAAATGTAACAATTATCAGATGTCTGCTATTATTCGAATCATTTTTCTTTTCTCTCTTTCATTAATCAAAAAATTACTTTGATTATATATTTTTCTTTGATATTATAAGTGAGATTTGATAAGACAATCCAATTGTTTTCGCCTGTTCGTTGATAAAAAAACGAAATTCTTCATTTCTCGTTAGAAAAATATGTGTGTATATTTTTTCTGAGATAGCATGCTTTATATTATTTATTTAGCTCTCAAAGTTCCACAAAATTACGAACAAAATGTGCAAAAAAGCACAATTTCATATATTTTTTTCTTTTTTTTTTTCCTATACGCCTAATATGAAGGCGTTTTAATTTAATTATTTTCTCTAATTTCATTTTTTAACACCAAAAAATCGTGCATAACAAGCTCCAATGCTCACAATTAATTATTCTTATCTTACATATAAATAATAATTATCGGGGGCTTCTCTATTTTAATTTTAAGTTAATTGTTAAGTAACATTGTGATCTGGATATTAATGAGTGTTGTCACATGTAAATGAAGAAAGAATACATATTACATGAACAAAAAGAAAAAAAACTCATTTTTTTGATAATCCCCATGGAAAAGAAAAAAAAAGTTTCACTTAAATATTTAAGATTTTCCAGAATTCTCTTTGAAATTTTTAATTTTTTTCCAACAGTGATAGGGGAGAGTGGGGCAAAATGGGCACTGTAATAAAACAGTTAGAGATGGATTTTTTTTGATGATTCTATTGAAAAAAATTTGCACAAAATGGTCAGTTACTGGGACATCCACGGTCAGAAATTGGATTGACCACTTTTTTTTCCATAATTTTTCCTACTATAAAATACAAAGTTGTAAAATCTCTCAATCTGCTGATTACAATTCTTATAAAAAAAAAAAAAAATGAATTTATGGCTCTTCAAACGTACGATTTCGAAAGGCAGTGGGGCGCTTCTCGTGTATGGAGGAGACTTTATGGTTTCACTCACTAGTACTGCGTGCTCAGAGTGCTCGAAGGCATCGAGGTGTTCACAAGGGAAAGGCATTCATAAAGCAGAATCGTCTTTATTCTCACTCTTTCTTTTGAATTCTCAGAGTGTAAAATGTTTATCTATCTCAAAATCTTTTGAGGGTGTTTCAGTAGTAAAAAAAAAAAAGTAGTTGTAAAAGTGAGCAAGAACTTCTCCACAATTGAGCCAGAAGATAGAATGCCTGCGGCTTCGTCAATTTACTGGGACTCTGTTGACTCTCAGAGATCTTCAGGAAGCTCCGGAAGTGCTAGACAGTATGTGGATCCTTGGGATCTTGAGAATTACGCTTATCTGAGGAGACACAGCATTGCTACACCACCTCAGAAGCATCAGCAGCCATCAAGGACCTCATACAGCCGCATTTCACATAGAAAAACGGAGCCGGAGTCTGATTATTGGTGAGAAAAACAAGATAATCACAGAAAAACTCATTACTACACATTAGAATCAAAGGGGCATAATCGCAGTATTATAAAGACAGTACTTACGCTCTTTTGTTTCTAAGGGAACGATATAAAAAATAGAAAAAATTGAAGAATTTGAATTTTTTCAAAAAAGTCAATTTTTTTAAATTCCTTTTTTTTCAGTTATCTCGAAATCTAAGCGAGATAGAGCGATTTTGCAAGAATCCTTTTTTGAAGAGAATTTCAAGAGCTACAAAAATGAATTCATGCAAATTTGCTCTATCTCGCTTAGTTTCCGAGTGCTTATTTTTCAAAACTTTCATAGTTGCAAAAATCGAAAAATTCTATTTTCTAATTTTTTTTTTACTTTCTGATTATATTTGTTGAATAGGTATTCTCCAAGGGAATTGATAAGAGAGCCTGGATATCTTGCTCCAGCATCAGTCGAGGAACTCTACTTTGGACCACCAAGACAGACAACTCAAGGCTCTTACTATCAACCAATTTACGAGGATGAAATGCCTCGATACTCTGCTCCCGTTTACGCACCGCTCTCCGGTAAATACACTTGTCCATCAATCTGCCACTCGAATTCCCACGAGTGCAGATATTTTTCTTTTTTTTTTTGAATCTATATAAGTCTCGTGAATCATCAGCAATTGGTGTCATCGTTTTTCTATTTATTGTAATTAATGCATAAAAAAAATTGGAAAAAGTCGTGGGATGCAGCGACTGTTCAACCCACTCTCGTTAATAATCGGCGGGAAATTAGCCGAAATTTGAATGAATTTGAAATTAAATTCATCGTAGAATTGAGATAATTGCATAAATTGCGACAAGAAACACCTTGACCATCCGTCCCACGGTGTTTTCGCTCTCTTACGACATATACAAGTGTAAAATTTTCGTTTTATCGTAATAAAACGTCGGAAATCCTGTCGTTAGGTGTACGAATGAATGAACCTGTCTCGATCTAGGCGAATTCTCGGGACAACTCAACGGCATATCGATGATGAAAGACACACATTTACACACATGGATACATTGTGACTGACATATCAAATAATTTCGTGAGAAATATGCTTTGTTTTTTTTTTTCTTTTTTTTTTTCAACTTCATTCTCGTGGAATCTTTTGGGAATACGCAATGCAACGTAACAATGAGCTGCGCTTATTTTTCCAAAAACAAAAAGACTAGGGAAACAATTGTACTAAAAAGAAGCGGACATCTGACAATTTTTTTTAAACAAATAAATTAGTTTTAGAAAAAATAAAAAATATGTACATGGAGAAAATTCGAAAAACTATAATTGCAGATTTTTTAAACTGTTTTTTTCTGATGATTCATTTGTAAAAAAAAAAAAAACAAAAATGATACAGAAAATAGCAGACATATGACAATTTTTTTTCTTAACAAATAAATTATTTCAAAAAATGCACATAGAGTAAATTTTTTAACACTTTTTCTGCTAATTTATTTGTTTAAAAAAATTCTAAAAATTATACTGAAAAATGCAGACATTTGATATTTTTCAGTCTTTTTTTTCTTAACGAATAAATTTTTTTTGAAAAAATTAAAAATATGCACATATAAAAAATTCAAAAAACTATAAACGCAAATTGTTCAAATATCTTTTTTGTAATAATTTACTAATTTGAAAAAATCCTGAAAATTATCAAACGTCTGTTATCTTCAGTATCATGTAAATTTCATTATCATCAGAAAAACAAGTGTTTTTTTTTAAATTTCCATTAAATAATCATTGCAGGAAGGAGTAAAATTGAAGGAAATAATTATGATTACATTATGAATAACGGAAATTTTCTTTCCAGCATAATATAACAACAAAATAGTTCATGATAATTCATCATGGGAAGTTAAATTTAAAATTCTATGACTTTTCAACGATTTTTTTTTCATTGTCTTTAACAAAAACGTGTCACGAACCCTGATTAAAATCAAGACCCGTTTCAATTGAAATTTGAGCATAGTAGGGTGCGTGTAATATTTTTTTTCCCGAGAACCCCATGGGAATTGTTACATCATAAATTGATATATATATACATATTTGTTACACGGAAGATACTAAACTACTAAAGTTCTCTCATTTTTTTTGAAATTTCTTCATTATTATTCTTACATTTTTCCTCATTTTTTCTTTCTTTACAGTTAAATTACTATTTTTAATGTTCATCTCTATATATAGATGGCCACTGGCTATTACAAAGTGCCAATAAACTTTTCATTCGAGGCCCAGGCAATTTCCAGTAGAAAGTTTTTCATCGTCCACCTGTTGCGCCTATCACGTGATCACGCAAGTTATCATCATTTTGAAAAGTGGGAGATTCCTATTAATATCATATTGAGTCTGTATGTAAAATTCTACGAAGCGTGACAGATATATGTATAGCATATAGTGCCCATCGAGTGAGCTTTCTTCAATTTTTCATTGGATTATCTTTCACTTTCTTGTTCTCCAGTCATTGATTTTATCGGGAAATTCCTGAAGTCGAAATTATTTGACCTAGGCTGATAATTTATTTTTTTTTCTCGAAAAAAAATCGGTTTTCTTGCATCATCAGTTCTGTTGAGAGATATTTTGGAATTCAAGCGAGATGGAGCAATTTTCAAGCCATTAAAATTCTTCCTTAGTTTCCGAGATTTTCATGAAAAAAAGGTGCAATTAAAATAAAATCTTTATAAAATCATCGTTTTAGAAGTAAAGTGGCGTAAGTGCTAAAAATAGTAAATTTTGGAGTGAAATGGCCGTATTTCCAAAAAAATTACGTAAAAACCTTTTTTTATAGTGTTGCCTTTATTTTTTTCGAAACAACGTCTTCGACTTACGATTTTTAGTTTTTTGGATATTTTAATTCGAAAAAATTCAATTCAAGCACTCACGCCCTTTCATTCCTCTAAATTTTTCATTTACCATAGGAAAGTTTGGAGTTACGTCTTTTTTGTTTTTTTTTTCGAAATTTCCTATCTGAAAATTGGAATATTATGGCACTTACGCCCCTTTGTTTCTAATTAAAGCACTTAAGCTCCTTTGTTTCTATAAATTCTTCATATTCTATGAAAATATTTGAAATTACACCCTTTTTTTCGAAACTTTTAATCTAAAAATGAAATATTATGGCACTTACGCCCTTTTGTTTTTATAAATTCTTTACTCACCCTGAAAATATTTTGAGTTACGTCTTTTTGTTTTTTTTTTTTTTTCGAAATTCTTTATCTAAAAATGAAATATTATGGCACTTACGCCC
This sequence comes from Aleiodes alternator, assembly GCA_963921955.1. Taxonomy (NCBI): domain Eukaryota; kingdom Metazoa; phylum Arthropoda; class Insecta; order Hymenoptera; family Braconidae; genus Aleiodes; species Aleiodes alternator. Next base: position 3,218,228 of record OY998107.1, on the reverse strand, counting down.
TTTTGTTTCTATAAATTCTTTATTCACCATAAAATTCTTTGGAATTACGTCTTTTTTCTTTTTTTCTTCTTTTTGAAATTCTTTATCTTAAAATGAAATATCAAGGCACTTACGCCCCTTTGTTTCCATGCCAACGAAATGATTCAATTAAAACTGCAAAAATTCTGAGGATTGATGAGAAATATTCTTCTTCTATTACTCTTCAACACCGTCATACATTTCTAAATAGAAACTGTGAGACTATATTGCCATTGAAAATTCAGATCAAGCCGGAAGTTACTTCCTTTTACGCTCTGCAGGGATTCATTCATGCTGATCACCTTTTCACCATCTACTTTTAGCACTGAGAATTAAATTAAAATTAGACGTTGATGAACTTTCACCTGTGAAGCCCTTCGAGGATGTGTGCAGATGATAATATATTTTTTTAATTTTTTTTTCCCCCTTCAAAACACACAAACGTGACTGGAAAAATCCGCTTTTATAAGTTTTATAAACGCGATGCGAATTCCCAAGTGCCTGATGACTTGCCACTGGATTATTTTGAGGTGAAGAGCATAAGAGAACACGGAGGAGTCGTGGGAACTATTTTATTACTGCAGACCACATTCTTAAATAATAAAGTGAATCAAAAAAAAATATATAAAAAAAGAGATAGTAAAAGAAAAGTGCATGAAATAAATAATAGACGAAGCAATGAATTTCTTTAGTGTAAAATGGATGTTTTTGAATCGATTATTGCAAGATTAATATTTTTTTTTTCGAAAAAATCCATTTCACCAAAAAAATCCATATTTTCGGGTGATTTTAAAAAACTCGATTAATCGATTTTCCGATTATTTTCTGAAAAAATTGTATCAATTTTTTTTCTCCTCGAAAAATAGGATTTTTATTTGAATTTAATACTAACGATTTAAAAATCGATTAATCGATACGATATCGTGCATTGACTTCGAGATATCACATCGATTGATCGATTTCTGAATGATAATCGATCGAAAATTAAGGTGATATCGATTTTTTTATTCTATTTATCTATCAATCGATCAATCGATTTTCTCATTTTTTTTTTTTTTTGGAGATCGATTTTCGAAAAATCTTCTTCATTTTCTAAAGATCGATTCTTTGAATATCGATTTTTCTACCGAGAACACCCACCTCTACTCTGGTGTTAAATATGCTCTTGGTCAATGTTCCTCTTAAGACAAAAGCATTTAAAAGTGAATTTCTCTTGTAGTGAAGTCCATAGAAATATTAGAAAGGAGAAACATCAGGAACTAGTTGAAAGAGGCATCCGTCTCTCCAAGTCATATCACAACTTAGAAATTCCGGACAGTTTCAAGTTCACAGCCTTGACCACATAAAAGAACAAAATGAAACACACAATGTATTCTCCAATTCTTTTCTACAATTTCACAATTTGAATGTAACATATTATTTGCCATTACTTTTTAAATAGACAATTAGAGCGAGTGAAAGGCTTGAACTCGAAACTATGCAATTGCCGCCAAAAAAGGATTCAAAAAATAGAGCAGAATTTTTTTGCACAACAACATATATATATATATATATATACATATATATTAGGAGAGTTTTTGATTTTTCTCTTCAGAGACACAGTCCCATCAATATTAATTCCACTAATTAAGGATTATTGGGAGGTACAATCGAAAAAAAGTTAAATTTTTGTATAAAATCGTTAATAACAATTTATACAATACGAAATTCGCAAATTTGATTAAGTGAATCTGTTGAAGAATGTAATGAGCAATAGAATAAGCCATAGAAACGAACAATTAATTGGAAATTAAAAAATTTTCATTATTTTTTACATTTCTTTGAATCTTGAAAAATTTGGAAAAAATGTAAGAAATAATGGAAATTTTTCTATTTTCAATTAATTCTTGTTTCAAGGGCTTATTTTATTTCTCATTACATTCTTCACAGATTCACTGAATCAGATTTGAGGATTTCATTTTGTATAAATTGTTATTAACAATTTTACACAAAAATTTAACTTTTTTTTACCGATTATACCTCCCAATCATCCTTTTTCATGTTTTTTTTATCTCCAAGCGATAATAAATGAATAAATCTGGAGTTTATTTCGATATGCAAATGAAAAAACAAGAAAGTGCATAAAAATCATGATATTGACACAATAAATCAATGAATTTCAGCGAATTAAATTAAAAATTTCAAAAATTCTGAAAAATCTCAAATGACTAAAATAAAACTGATTTTTTTTCTTTTCTTTGATTATTCAGTGAAAACGTGGAGATAAAATTGAAAGTGTAGCATGTAATCTGCATGTAATGGACCAATTAACGAAAAAAAATTGAATCTTCTAGGCTTGAAGGAATGAGGAAATACGAATGAACTCATTAACTTTTCGTTAATTCCTCTGAATATCTCGGAAGTGTGCATTTAATTTTTTTTAGTATTTTTCGAAAAAAAAAAATACTCCACTACTTCTGATGTAACGAAATCAGTCCCACATTAATCGAAAAATCGTGTCTCTTTGCCAGCAGATAATTACGTGTTCTCCTTTAAGGTGCAGAGGGTCTTTTCACTTTCACAGAGAGAATCGAATTAATGATGCTTTTTTTTTTAAGCCAGCGGCAAAATTCGTCCCGGAGATTTCATTCCAATTTTACCATAAAAAGACAATTTATCTGTAGATTTGATTCAAATGTTTTATTCAAGTTCTAATTTTTTCTTTCGCTTTTTCTGTTAATAAAAAAAGTATTGATTGAAGTCAGAAAGTAGAAAGGGACAATTCAATTTCACTTTTTTAATTTTCATAATTTCCATCTTCTCGAGAGATGACCTTCGGTTACTGTCTTATATAAGAAACTTTCGTTCACGAGAGAAACAACTCTTCATATTATAATTAATTAATTCCATGGATTTTTTTGACAAAAATGAAAACAACCAATTAATAAATAATGAATTAATTATTTTTTTGATTGTAGGACATTGGCCTCGTGTAACTGTTTTAGAAGGCTCACTATATATATATATATATATGATTCGGAAGTGCATGAAAGGCAACAAATGCATCAAGAGAACGTGCGCATAATAAAATTTCCGCAGAGGCTTTTGTATATATATGTAGGTGGGGTAAAATGGAAAGATTCCGAATGAACGGTTGGAGATTGAGATTTTCTGACGATTCCGTTGGAAAGGTGAGAAAATTTTGGGTGGAAAACATGTGTTGAAATTATTTTTTTCCAATTTTCGGAAAATTTTACTTTTTTGGACAAGTTTTGAATGGGTGATCCTTTCGAAAATCGAAAAAATTCATTTTTTCGGCGACATCTCTGGTTCTGTTGGTTGTAGCGACCTAGGGTTCATCTCAAATGAAAGATAAGCTCATTTCTCATCGATTCATGTGGTTCAACTTTTTTTTCACCAATTTTTCAAATATTTATGGGCCATTTTGTGAAAATCAGTTTTTGCCCTATAATTACTTGAAAAATTGATAATTTTTTTTTTAACCCCGTAAATCGATGGGAAATGAGCTCACCTTTCATTTCAGATCAACCCCAGGTCGCTACCACCAATAGAACCAGAGATATCCCCAAAAACTTGAAATTTTTCGAAAACAGAAGGATTTCACCTTCAAATTTTGAGCAAAAAATATTGAATTTTTGAAAAATTCAAAAAAATAACTTGTGACATATGATTTCCATGGTAAATTTCCTCAGCTTTCCAATGGAATCATCAGAAAAAACCTATCTTCAATATTTCCATCGATTTCTCGTAATTCTCATAGTATAAAACACCAAAACTAACACGTGTTCGTTTTACCCCACCTTCCTGTATATCATCCAAGGCCCCTGATATCAGGTCAACACAATTTTCACGCAATCTGGCAACATCCCTCGGGCAGTATGCTGCAATTGCAGTGAAACACCTTTTTCTTTCTTCAATATTCGAAGCAAAAAAAGCGCAGAAATGCCTGGGGACTCTGGACCCTTAAGACTAATGAGCATCCGGCAAGATTTTCCTTCATTTTCTTTCAATTACCTCTTTATCGTGAAATTAAACAGAAATTAGCTGATATAATCAGAGACCTTGTGTGTTAGCGCACCCATCCTGTCACTTAAAGTATAAAGTAACGTGTTTAGGCTCGGTTGCCTCTCTTAATAAGCTCAACATCGCCTCCACCCACATACCTACTTCTAACGCTAATTTTTGCCACTAATTTTTTTGAAATGAATCTCAAAAGTAAAATAATTCTCTTTCGCTGGAAAAAAACGTATTCGAACGTTCAATTATTGTAAAATGACAATTAAAATCGGAGATTCAAGTGATGCCTATTAAAGACGTCATTTTTTTAATTAATTTTCTTTTCAAAATTTACTTTTAATAAATTATATTATAATTAAATCAATGATAATGAAATTAGCGCAAATCTGATAATTTTTGGGATTTTTTTTAAACGAATAAATAGTTGGAAAGAACAATATTTTAAAAAATTAGCAATTATCGTTTTTTTGAATTTTCTACATTTGCATATTTTCTTGAAAATAATTTATTTGTTTGAATAAAAAAAAAATCTGAACATTAGCACATATTCGGTAATTATTTTAATTTTCTCTTGAACAAATAAATTAATTTTCTAAAAATATTCAAAAAATTCGCGTTCAGACTTCTTTGAATTTCTAACATGTGCATATTTTTTTTATTTTTTCAAAAATAATTCTTCTGAAAATCTAATAATTGTTATAACAGATAATTTTTAAACAAATCGATTTTAGTCCATCGTTAGTTTTTCAAAAATATCTCGTAAATTAAGTGAGATAGAGCGATTTTGCTGCAATCCTCTTTTGTAGCTCCCAAAATTCTCTACAAAAATGGATTGAAGCATAATCGCTCCATCTCGCTCAAATTCCAAGATATTGAAAAAGAAAAAGTCATGCTCCTAGATTTTTTTTTCGTTATGATAAAAAATGTTTTTTATTTATTTATAAATAATTAAGTGCGAAGATTGTATTGACTGAAACGGTGAAAGTATCGGATATCTAGGATGCGTGTGCGTTGCGTGCATAAATACGGAATCACGTGAAATTCCACAGGTGGTAATGCTGCTCGAGTAAACACCATATGAAGGAATTGACTCCACGTGGAACATCGAAAAATCGAAGAAGACATCGGGGCTTTCTAGATTAATACGCACTTATTTTCACTGAATAAGAACTTTCCATTACTAGAAGCAGTGATATATATTTTTCTGGTCTATTGCACTATTTCTGTCCTTGCCTGTCATTCAACTTTCTCAACGTAAAAAAAATCAAATGTACGTTCCTTTTAATTAATAAATTGGTCAGAGAAGACGCGTCATCTAAGGGGAGATGGCCTTCGAGTTCTTTCATCGAAATTTGCCATCGGAATATTAATCATTTGTTTGCGTGACTTCTTGCGATGATGAAAATTTTCGACGAATTGATTTTATTCCATTAGTTGATTAATTTTTTGTTTTCTTCAAATTCATCATCTGTTTCTTGAGGATATCTCGGAAACTATGCGAGATAGAGCAATTTCGTCCTCGAGACGTCTTTTAGCTCTTGAAAGTCTCTACAAAAAAGGACTCGAGCAAAATCGCTCTATCTCGCTTAGTTTCCGAGATATTTCACATAAACTGATGAAATAAAATTCTTTTTTTCTTAAATTTCGATATTTTTAATTTTTTTAAAAAAATATTAAGAATCTATCATCAGTTCTTCGAAGATATTCCGGAAACTAAGCGAGATAAGGCGATTTTATTTTGAAGCTCCTGCAATTTTCTACAAAAAAATACTTCGGCAAAATCACTCTATCTCGTTTAGATCTCGAGATATTAAAAAAAAGATGACAAAAAAAATCAATTTTCCTGAAATTTTCTTATTTTTAATTTTTTTTATTGCGTTTTTTACTTTCAGACCTCGATCATGCTGGTAATTTCGAGGACTCACGGGTGAAGGAGGTGCTACGGAAGAGGAAGACGTCACGCGCTACATTCCCTGAAAGGTCTTTATTATTTAACTAAAATCATTTTCTTTTCTATTAATAAAATTAAAATTAATGGTAAATGTGTATGATAGAGCCCACAATAAAATTGATCTAATTTAATTAAAAATTGCCCTCAGGAAGGGAGGTGGCGAAAATGATGTAATGTACACATTTACCTAATTAATTCATAAAAATCAATAATGACGTCTTTTTTTAATTTTTTTTAGAAGCGAGTGCATCTATCACAGCACGTCTAACGAGATTAAACGTGGTTCTGTTGAAGAAATGCACCCTCGTATGAGCAGAAATGATGAGGAGTGTTACGTTGAAGTAATACCACCCTCAAAACTAGGACTTAATACCTATGGCCATTTGAAAATTGACTACAGCAACAGTTGGGACTCGCTCCACCGAAAAATTTCGAAATAAACCATAATCAGTACCAAAAATTTGAGAAAAAAATAGGGCAAAGTTTCACTTTGCCCTATTATTTTATTAGAGTAACAAAAATTCGATAATTAAGAAAAATTCGATATTTTTTAAATATTTTTTTTGTTTTTAATTAACCGAGATCGAAACTTTGTATATAAAAACAAAGAAGATGAAACTACTTGGTACCTTATTTATTTTGAATTACTGTAAGATGATGATGATTGATATGCTTAATGTTAATTTTTTTTTCCCGTTTGCGAAACGGAATAAATATCGTTATTTGTTAATTACGTAATGAACTTTCTTTTATCACAATAAAAAAATACAAATTTCGGCTTATCTGAGTAGAGTAGAAATTGAGTTTTCATTTTTCAAGATCAACAAGGTCTGTTGTATCCTCGTGGTAGAGTTTTTTCATCTTTTTGGGAGGTGGAGAAGTGGAATTATCAGGTTTTTTGACCTTCTGAACATCGAGGTCTGGCCAACTGAAAGAAAAGGAATTAGAAATGAAATTATTGCAATTAATTGTATGGTTATTGAAAGAATATCGTCAACTTTGAGTCAATGGGGCGTAAGTCTTGTGTATAACCATAGCACTTACGTCCCTTCGTTTCTAATGCGACAATATGAAGTTTTCAGATAAATTTCGTTAGTTTTGTCATCAGTTTTTTGAAAAAATTTCGGAAAATAAGCGAGATAGGGTGATTTTGTCTTGAGCCTTTCTTTTAAAGACAATTTCGAGGGTTGGAAAAGAAAATTGGGACGAAATCACTCTATCTCGCTTATTTTCCAAGATATTTTGAAAAAATTGATGAAATAAAAAGGGATTTGCCTGGAAATTTCATAGTTATAATTTTTACAGAAAATTTATTTACGCAAAAGCAGAATTTGTAGCTTTTTTCTTCTTCACAGTACGATTCTTCAATTTTCCAACTTCATCGTAAAGTGCAGGATGGACAAATTGTGTCTGACTGAGTTTCTGCTCTGTCAATATCGTGATCTGTAAAAAATTGAAAAAATTTATAAAAAAAACCATTAAATAGAGACCAAATTAAAAAAAAATAGGAAATTTTCAGAAAATTCGATTTTATTTAGGGAATCTAAGCGAGACAAAGCAATTTGCCTGATCGTTTTTGTAATTTTTGAAATTTCTTAGAAAAAATGTCATGAAAATTGCTTTATCTCGCTTAAATTCCGATATCCCCTAAAAATTAATGATGAAATAAAATCGATTATCCTAATAATTTATGATTTTTAAAATCAACAAACATTTAACAATTTTTTCAATTTTTTACAGTATTTTATTTATTTATTTAGAAAATTCAGAAAAATTTGTTAAATGTTTACTATTTTATTATCATTGCTTGGGCAAATTTCAGTATCATAAAAATTTTATAGTCGTATATATAAAAAATTCACCTTTTTATTTAATTGCTCTATCATCTGCATTTTCTCCGCCATTTCTTTCGCGCGTTCTTCCTTCAATTGTTCCAATTCGTCTCTGTGTCTCCGCTCCGTCTCTGCAATTTGTGCCTTCAACATAGCAATCTCCTCCTGCAGTCCCTCAACTGAACGAAATTCATTAAATTTTTCCATCACTCACATTCAAAAAACAAAAGACGATTCAAAAGAAAAAAATAACAATGAAATTAGCAAGCACATTTCGCAATTTCATTGCATTTTTTTAAACAAATAAATCATTACGAAAAAATTGTTATTTAAAATTAAATTATTTAAAAAATTTGTACTTCTAGTTTTTTAAATTTTTCACCCCTGCATATTTTTTATTTTTCAAAGGATAATTTATTCGTAAAGTAAAAATACTAAAAATTGTCACATATTCATTGTGAAATCCTTTTTTAAATTTTCTAATTGTACATTGTTGCCTTAGAATTAAAGGGGCATAAGTCCTGCAATTACGCCTTTTTCTTTCTAAGACAACTACATATTTTTCATTTTTTTGAATAATTAATTTCTTCAAAATACCTGACAATATTCATTTTTTTTTTCTCTTCATAAATAAATTATTTAGAAGAAAAAAAATGACAAAAAAAAATACAATTATAAAAATTTTGCAATATCTGTAATTCTCATTTTATTTTCTTCAATTTTCTGCTTTTTTCAATAGAGGAGAAGGGGAGGGGGGCACCTTTAAACACTTCTGGCCTTTTAATAATTAATTTTGACATAAAGAAGTAGATAATTAATATTATTTATATCGAGTCAATAATTTGAATATTTAGCAGTGATAAACTTTTATTAATTGGAAAAAAATAAAATCATAAATCACAATTACATTCTTCGTCCTGGAAAGAAAGGGATGCAAGTGTCATGCTTATACACAGGACTTACGCTCTTTTAACACTAAGTCAGCAATGTGCAAGTAAAAAAATTGCAGAAGGATTTTACAATGAATAAATTCATATATATGACGATTTTCAGTATTTTTTTTTTTTTTAGAATAAATTAGAAAAAAAAAATTATGCATATATGAAAAATTTGAAAAACTGTAAGTGCAAAGTTGGTAAATTATTATTTTTTAATAATTTAATTCTTTTAAAGAAATCATAAATCACAAAAACCAATTTGTTTAAAGGTGTACCCCCCCCCCTCCTCCCCCCCCCCTCCCCTATGACAAAAAAAAACCTTCCATTACCTTCTTCATTCCTGCGTTTATTTGACTCCATAATTAAATCATGATTATTCTGTTGCAAATTTCTGCACATCTCTTCCACTTCTTCAATTCTTTTTGTCAATTGATAATTATCACCCTGCAGTTTATTCAAATTATTTTTATAATTATTCTGATAATTCTCAAGTGCTTCTGCCATCATGTCCAGTCTTCTTTTTGCCGTCTCCATTGCTGCACTTTGAAGCTTAATAACTTCCTCCTTTGACCTCAGATCAATCCTCGACTTGCAATATTCCTTTGAATAATAATCAAGAAGTGAATAACACAAATAAACCGAATGAAATAAAACAAATGCAAGTGTAATAATTATTAATGACTCAATGAGCATTTTATGAGATTTTAAATACCCCTTTGATCTCCGAAAACTGTTGAAATACACTTTGAAGGTCAGGCCTCAAGTGTTGTCGATCCATTGTGTTCCTTTGTCCAAAAAAAAAAAAAAAAAAACGTAAAAAAACCCTTTTATAACTGAATATTGCATCAAATAAAATAAAAACAACTCTGAAGTTGTCAAAAGACTCGATTTCCCTACATGATCACTTTTTTGAAGATATCTGGGAAACTAAGCGAGATAGAGCAATTTTGACTTAAACACGTTTTGAAGCTCTCAAAATTCTCTACAAAAAAGGTCTCCTGTATAATTGCTCTATCTCGCTTAGTTTCCGAGATATTTTCAGAAAAGTGGTGAAATAATGAATTTTCTCTAATTTTCATTTTTTCAAATTGGAAGCAAAAAGACGCAAGTGCTGGGGATAAGCACAGGACTTACGCCCCTTCAATTCTAAAGTGACGATATTCGTCAAATTCAAATAATTACGTTAGTTCCACTTGAGTGGCGCTATCGGCGCTTTCCCCCACTCTTTTAACCTTCTTCAGCGACAAATTGAGTCACGTGACACTATTTTATATTTCCCGCCATTCTCCGAAAAATAAAATAAGGCCTTAGACACGAAAAATCAATTGAAAACTGAAAGATTACCATTTTCTTACATTCCCTTGAATCTAGAAAATTTTAAAGAAATGTTAAGAAAAAAGTACTACTAATTTTTCAATTTTTAATTAATTTTTTGTTTCTAAAACTTATTTTGTTCTTTATTACATTCTTCGAATACTTATAAAATCAGTTTCAAGAAATTCATCTTGTATACATTTTTATAAAAAATTTTATACAAAAAATTAACTTTTTATTTTCCGACTGTAACTTCCAATTATCCTTGCGCTAATTTATTGCATTAATGAAAACGCCCTTGGTGCATTTTAATACTTCAATTGTCCCAAATATTGAGAAATCATATATTAATTATCTAATAATCCAGAGACTGTTAATTTATCGCTCTTCCTTTTACACCATCAATAAAACTCAAATTGTGTTGAGCTTTGTCGCTTTATGTCACGTGACCCGATTCATCGCCAATCAAAAGCGAGCACCGAGTGACTGCATGCGGCCGTATATATATATATACACATTTTCAGCGTTCGCACCAGTTCGCACGTTGTAATTGGATTTGACTCTGGAAAAAAGAGGTTTTAATGAGTTAAAGTTAATTAATGATGTGCAAAAGTTGAATAGACTCGATATTGAGTGATTTTGAGGGCTAATAATGAGTTGTCCCTCCAGTGTCATCAATATATTCCAATGAATTTCGAAGAAGAGACGTCTTAACCTCTTTTCCGGTGATTTCTAAACCTTTTTTTTTTTCTATAAATTCATTGATTATTATTAGTTTTTATTGATTAATGAGTTTACTTTAATCACTGACAACATGTACAGTAGAATTTTCAAAAGTGTCTCGATGCTAACAGGAAAATGTAGCACTGAGTGTTTGAAAAAATTGAGCGCCTCCAATAGTAGCCAATTAGCTTCAAAAACTTTGAATTCTAGAGAGAATATATATTTCGGAGCTTTGAGATACTGCACAGATATTCGACCTCCAAAGAAGAATGAAGTGGCTCAAAAGAGAATTGAGGAATACCGAAAGGATCCAGAAAATGAAAAACATTGGAAAGTTATGGAATTGGAGATTGAGGTACTCCGACAGAATGGAGATCCAGTGCCTGATAAACTAGAACCTAAACATTGGCTAGAACTAATTCAATTGGAAAGTCGAACTAAAAGACGGTAATATCATCATCAATCTTAATTAATCTTTTTTTTTTTTTTTTGGAAATAATAATAGAATTATCAGACGTTTGACAATTTTTACGATTTTTTTAGAACAAATTGTTCTTGAAAAAAATTATTTAAATTTACTATAATATTTATCAATATTTATAGGAGAAACTGGGACAAAATGGACATCAGGGGTACAATGGACACATCTAAATTTTTAGGCAAATATTATGGAAAACTCTTGAAATTAACTGAAGTATTGGCGATAGATTGTTTCTGATGATTTCATTGGAAAGCTGAGGAAATTTCAGGTGGAGAACAGATGCCGGAAGTAATTTTTTGTGAATTTTTAGCGATTTTGACGTTTTTGAGCATTTTAGAGGGGTAAACCATTCTGTTAAAAAAGCAGCTAAAATTACCGACTGATCTGAATTACCGCGGGATCAGGAGGTCAATCAAAATGAGATACTTATCGATATCGACACCAGGGGTAATTTGGGGGATCACACCGGCGTGGTCCCACAAATCCTTCTACTCGTTACGTGGACATCATCGACTCAAGTTCTACTCGTCGCGTGGAACTCAACGAGTCAAGTTCTACCAACGGTAGCCGCCAACGGGTGAGCCTTGGCGTGTGAAACTCATCAAATGAAGATCATCATGATCTTCATAACTATCAAGCCACTATCGCGGAATTGACGCCTAGTCGATAGATAATAGGAAAGGTTCGATAGAACCGGTCAATCCGCTGAGTTGAGGATCGAGTGAGTGATCGGCATAACGGTTTAATAGCGATTTACGCCCGGTATTAAATGCAGTGTGCAAAGTGTAAATTAATCATGAGAAAATAGAGACAATTATCGAACAGACAATAAATCATAGAGACAATTATCACCAAGAGAAAATATCTAGAATCAGTGCGGTCAAAGTATCAAAGAGTGTATTCTAGTCAAATCATTAAAGAGTTTATATATTTTTATATAATTCACGTGTTCCGTATCATTGTGAAAATCCACTAAAATCCCTCCACTGAGAAATATCCTAATCCTACAAAAGAGTAAGTCATCCCAAGAAATACAGTCCACTACAAGGAGAAAATCATCGAGGAAGCCACGGCGAGTTGCATCGGGTTTCCTCCCGTAAAGGTCAGGGCAAGAAATTTGCCATGATTTTTAACATGGTCCTTCGAGCCGGATCAGAGTGATCCGGCTCAGAGCAAGAATCACAGAACCAGTGCCTATGGAACCAAGAGAAATTCATCCATCCGAAGGACATGTAAAAATGCAAGATTTTTAACATGGTCCTTCGAGCCGGATCACTGTGATCCGGTTTCGAAAAAGTGAACAACAGCAGTACATCAGCCTAAAGTGGAGTTATCTCAGTGGACAATGCATCAGAGAATAATTGTGAAAATTACAATTATTAAATTATTCTTCGAGAAACGTGCAATAAACGGGAATTATTTTGGAGATAAAATCGAGAAGTTTATCCATCTGAAATTCATCAAAACATCCATCTTAATCCCTAATCCCATAACAATGGAAACTGAGTGAATTAATCGCGAGTGAAAATTATATTCGAAATACACGAGACACTTTACATAAAATTCGAGTATAAAATCAATAATTTATTTCGTGTAAAATCGAGTGAATTTAAAGAGAAAATTTTATTCGAATATTCGAGAATAAAATTCAACGTGTTATTCGAAAATAAAATCAGTGTTATTCGAGAACAATAGAATCAGTGAAGAAAGGACAAAAACAGTAAGTGTTTCATCTATCTCTTTCTCTCAAGCGTGTTAGAGAAAGACAGTGAGTGAAATAAAATTTAATCGAAAATTCGAGAAGTGAAACATTCGGGTTTTTTCTCCTTCAAGCAATAGAGACAGTGTATCGCGATCAAAACATTGAGTGTTGAGTTGTTTACATCGCGATCGCGGGATTTCTGAGTAGAGACGAAGTTCGGTCGGAAATAATCGCGTAACTTCGGCAATGCGAGTGAGTAAGACAATCATCATCCCCACTATCAGAGTCCATCAGTGACGCGTTTGACGTCACGCGCCCGAGCAGCAGCGAACATCATCGAGAGTCACCGAAGCGGAGAAGCAGAGGGGACTGAGGCCGCGCCCACTTACACCAGACGAGCAGCGAGAGCGGCACTGAGGCTACATCTCACTGAAAACGATAGCGCGGGCAATTCAAATTGCCCAGAGTACAACAACAACTTAATGGATTTCTTCAATTCTGAGATAAGTAATTCAATTTATTTAATTAACAAGGCAGAGAACTTCGGAAGCAGCAGAGGCAGAATCTGGAGAAGACTGGAGAATTAAATTAATCAAATTAATTGAAGAAAAATTAACATTAGAGAACAATGCATTTATCGCGTTTGACAATTGAGAAAATAATCTATGCGTGAGAGTGGGGGACGCATCCAAAACAACAAAGAGTTAAAATGTTTATCGTTGAGAGAAATTTACAAGATGCATCGGTTGCATCAACAATATCACGTGAGAGATTAATCATCATTAATTAAATTAGAGAATTTATTGATGAACAATTAATTCAATTTAATAATTATCACGAGAAATCTATCGGAGATGCAACAGTATAATTATCAAAACATCTGCGATTTTGACAGAAGATGTTTTATACAAATGCAAGCATTTAATTTGAGATTTAATTCAAATCATACAAATTAATTATCAAGAATAATAGCAAAAGAGAGTCGAGTTAATCCATCATTAACATCAACACCTAGTGACATAAAATCATTTAAATGTAAATACTATATTGCAAACATTTAGTGATATGTTACAGGCTAGAGTGGAGATGAAACAGCTTGAGTTCATCAGATCCATCAGAAATCAACATCAAGAGGAATCGGACCAGTAGCAGAGTAATCAAAAATCATTATCATCGAAACTGGTCATCAGAGTCATCATCGTCATCACCAACGGAAGAGTGATGGCTATTCTCTTGTAAGACCGGCCTTACAACCCGGCGATCGAGAGTAACGTCTAGTTCCAGAGGAATTGAACGACCAAAAACTCAATATCCATCAGAGAGTTCAACGCACCAGAGGATATTGAACAAATCATCAATCAGCGAGTTTTCTTCATCATCAGAGGTTACGAGTACCAGTAATCATTCAACGAGTTCAACATCATCATCGATAACAGGAATCATCAAAGGATCCAGTTATCAAGCCAATCATCAGTAGCAGAGTGAACATCATTGTACAACCTGAAGAGGAGGAAGAACACCGAATTTTCAGGGAGTCGCGAACCCTGCAAACGACGTGAACGACATCCTCGAAGGCAGATGCAATGAAGAATCCCTCATCAGAGAAATGCGCAGTCTCTGCATGGTGGGCGGGATTCTATTGCAAACATGAAGCAATCATTCACCAACAGCATTGAGAAGAACATCATCATCGAGTCATTCATTGTCATGACAAAACTTGAGAAGAGATCATCGCCTAAAGCTAGCAACAATTAATGGAACGAACAAGCTGAAGTTCATGAGTTCCAAGCAAAGGCATTCAATCAATCCAGCATCATCAAAAACTGAGGAGTCATCATGAGATCGATGACAAATCAAGACACAACGAGATGAGAAAATTTAGTCATCAATCATCACTAGTGATATTAAATCAGCGAGAGAATCTTCAGCATCCAACCATATCAATTACTCAGGTGGACAGCTATAAATCTTCAATGACATGGAATTGCAGATATATCCAATGAAGCAAGAGTGCAATCATTATGAGACGAATCACCTGAGAAAACACATCAAGACCTTGACATATCCAATGTCAATGGAATCATCAAGCAGCAATGTGGAACTGACGCCTAGTCGATAG
Source organism: Aleiodes alternator (assembly GCA_963921955.1). Classification (NCBI taxonomy): domain Eukaryota; kingdom Metazoa; phylum Arthropoda; class Insecta; order Hymenoptera; family Braconidae; genus Aleiodes; species Aleiodes alternator. The sequence goes on along the minus strand of OY998107.1, from coordinate 3,203,133 downwards.
ACAATAGGAAAGTTCGAGAGAACGAGTCAGATTCACTGAGTAGAGAAACGAGTGTGTTATCACATACTAGTTTAATAATGATTTACGCCCATTATTAAATGATGTATGAAGAGTTGAGAGAATTAAAATCAAGTATCATCAACGGAGAATATCGTCCGATATTCAGACATTCATCGAGAATTAATCATCGATTATCATCAAGAGTCATTCAACTGAGGTCCAGACGTCGCTCATGGCGGGCGGCACCACGAACCAACATCCTATAGAGTAATCAAAGAGTGGGAGTATCAGAGAGAAAATTATCTGTTCGAAGAACAACAAAAATTGCAAGATTTTAACATGGTCCTTGGAAACGGATCGGAGTAATCCGGCTCTGACGAGAACACAACGCCTATGGAGTCATCATTGAGAAAAGTATCGAGCTCAAGGACATGAGAAAATTATATGCACGAAGTACCAAAAATCGTACATGAATTTAACATCATCCAGAAGAGATTTCATCATCATCAATGACGGGCAACGTCATTAAGTCATCACAGAGTACGAGATCATCGAGAAGAATCATCAAGTTCCCGGAATCCTGTAGTGAATCAAGACGAGCTTCTACAACGAGTATTTCCAAGCTAGACGACCTTACAACCCGTTAGCAGAGAAATAAGAGTCATTATCATAGAAACTAATTATCTTATCTCATTACAGAAATTCCAAGAATCATTGAGACCAACAGTATCATGCAATCTGGAGATACTGCATCAACAGCATCAGCCCAGCAGATTGTGAACGAGACAGCTATCAGAGAAAACCAGCACGAGAACATCAGCAAGAGTCACTGATACCGCAAACCTGTCACGAGAAGTTGGCAACACCTTGAAGAGCAACAACAATTACTAGGTCGCCTCCAGGGGTTCGTCGACGGCGGGCGGTATGTTAAAAAAGCAGCTAAAATTACCGACTGATCTGAATTACCGCGGGATCAGGAGGTCAATCAAAATGAGATACTTATCGATATCGACACCAGGGGTAATTTGGGGGATCACACCGGCGTGGTCCCACAAATCCTTCTACTCGTTACGTGGACATCATCGACTCAAGTTCTACTCGTCGCGTGGAACTCAACGAGTCAAGTTCTACCAACGGTAGCCGCCAACGGGTGAGCCTTGGCGTGTGAAACTCATCAAATGAAGATCATCATGATCTTCATAACTATCAAGCCACTATCGCGGAATTGACGCCTAGTCGATAGATAATAGGAAAGGTTCGATAGAACCGGTCAATCCGCTGAGTTGAGGATCGAGTGAGTGATCGGCATAACGGTTTAATAGCGATTTACGCCCGGTATTAAATGCAGTGTGCAAAGTGTAAATTAATCATGAGAAAATAGAGACAATTATCGAACAGACAATAAATCATAGAGACAATTATCACCAAGAGAAAATATCTAGAATCAGTGCGGTCAAAGTATCAAAGAGTGTATTCTAGTCAAATCATTAAAGAGTTTATATATTTTTATATAATTCACGTGTTCCGTATCATTGTGAAAATCCACTAAAATCCCTCCACTGAGAAATATCCTAATCCTACAAAAGAGTAAGTCATCCCAAGAAATACAGTCCACTACAAGGAGAAAATCATCGAGGAAGCCACGGCGAGTTGCATCGGGTTTCCTCCCGTAAAGGTCAGGGCAAGAAATTTGCCATGATTTTTAACACATTCCTTTTATTGAAAATTTTCAGTTTTTCGAGAATATCTTCGGTTCTATTGGTCGTAGCTCAAAAATTCCGATGAGAGGTGAAAGATGAGATCATTTGCCATCGATTCATAGGGTTTTTCATTTAAAAATATTGATTTTTAAGGTATTTATGGGCATTTTTGTGAAACAGTTTTAGAAAGCAGTTTTTGGCCTATAACTATCCCAAAAATTGATATTTTCGGATTCAAATCCCCATCAATCGATGGAAAATAAGCTCATCTTCCATTTGAGGCCAACCCCGAATTGCTACGACCAATAAAACCAGAGATATTAGCAAAAAACTGAAAATTTTCAAACAAAGAAGGGTTTTTTACCCCTCGAAAGTGCCAAAAACTATAGAATTTTCAAAAAAATCGAAAAATATATCTGACACTCGTTTCCCAGCTAAAATTTCCTCAACTTTTCAATAGAATCATCAAAAAAAATCCATCTCTAACTGTTTCACTACAGTGTCCATTTTGCCCCTCCGAAAAATTGTCGAAATTTCACTATTTTCAGAATTTAATGTACTTTTTTTTTTCATTTTCAGGAAATACTTGGATTTTTTATTCGGAATTGAAAGAAAAAAGGAGAATATAAAGGAGAAAAAGCGAGTAAAGGCGGAAGAATTTGAAGAAATTATGAAAGAGAAAAAAAATAATCCAGAAGGAACATATGATCACTTGGAGTATCGTCTCGGGAAAAATTCACCTTTTCTCAGGATTTACGATGCAAGAATTCACTTCTACGACAATTGGCGATTACTGAGGGCCATGATGTTTGGTCAAAAGATAGTAATGGACTGTGGTTACGAGGACAAAATGACGAGAGCAGAAAGAAGGCATTGTGCGAGACAACTAATGCTCAGTTTTGCTGCTAACAGAGAGGATCGTGATCCCTTTGATCTTCATTACTGCAATTTTAATCCTCAGGGAGATATGCACTACAATTTCCATGCGTACATTCCGAGTATGTACGAGCCTGATTTTCCCATGAATATCACGTCAAAATCTTATTTGGAGCTGTTTGATAAAGAACGGTTGGTTTATCTGACACCTGATTGTAATAATGAGCTAAAGGAGTTTGATCACGATGCTGTATATATAATTGGCGCAATTGTTGATAAGGTAATGAGGATTTTCTTATGATAATGGAATTATCTAAAAATTAGAGAATTTTTTGAAATTTTTTTCGTAAATTATTTTGAAAATCTGCATTTAGAGGAAGGTGGGGTAAAATGGAGAGATTCCGAATGAACGGTTGGAGATAGAGATTTTATGATGATTTCATTGAAAAGCTGAGGGAATTTTAGGTGGAAAACATGTGTTGAAATTAAATTTTTCAATTTTTTGAAAATTTTACGTTTTTGGACAAGTTTTGAAGGGGTAGTGCTTTTGGAAAATGAGAAAAATTCACTTTTTCAGGGATATCTCCGGTTCTGTTAGCCGTAGCGATCTGGGGTTCGTCTCAAATGAAAGTTGACCTCATTTCTCATCAGTTTTTGCCCTTTAAGTACTTGAGAAATTGATAATTTTCTTTTTGAACCACATAAATCGATGAAAAATAAGCTCACCTTTCATTCGGAATCAACCGCAGGTCGCTTTGACCAATAGAACCAGAGATATTCTCGAAAACCTGAAATTTTTCGAAAACAGAAGGATTTTACCTTCAAATCTTGAGCAAAAAGGGAATTTTTGAAACATTCCGAAAAATAACTTATGATATATGATTTCCATGGTAAATTACCTCAGCTTTCCAATGGAATCATCAGAAAAAGCCTATCTCCAATATTTTCATAAATTTCTCGTGATTCTCATAGCACAAACACCCACTCCCTCGAATCGTCTTCACATCCATTTTTTTCATTTTTCAAAATAATTTATCTGTAAACGAAAAAAATTTATCACATGTCTCCTATTTTCTGCATCAGCATTTTCCACCGTCAAGCATTTATCTGACGAGTTTTGTGTGTTTTCAGAGTGGTGGAGAGCCTCTCTCCCTGGCCAAGGCAAAGAAAGAAGGTCTCAAAATGGCAAAACTCCCAATTGATCGTTACCTGCACTTCGGTGGAGGTGGTGGCAAGTGCTTAACCCTCAATCAAATGATCTCCATCATGCTGGACGCAAAAAATACAAACGACTGGGCTCATGCTCTCCGTCACGTACCTCGACGAAAGCTATTCGAAAGTAGGCAAAAAGCAATGGAAAGCAGAGTTCGTAAATATCTTGCAAATAATGAAAGACAAGCAGGAATGTTCAGCTCCAGTGCACCTTCAGACTTTTCTATTGAAGCTCGAAAAAAATCCAGATTGAAGTAAAATAATTGTAAAAATTCGTGAAATCATTTAATATACATATATATACACTCATCTATATATATAAAACAATATTTTCTTTGAATTGTCATGAAAAATTTTTGATTACACATCAATTAGAATTAGAATACCACATAAATTTCCCTGATTTTTCCTTTTTTTTTTTTTTTTTTTTTTTTTTTCGAAAATTCAGGTAAATTGTCTACTGAATAAATACGTTAATTACTTCGTATAAAACCGCAATATTAAAAATAATTATAAATTAAGTTCAAGAATGTGGAAGATCGCCCATGAAGTCTAAACTACTGACTTGAAAACTTCTTTTGATGGAGACATGTGGATACAATTGTCTCCATTCCTGTATTTTAGAGTCACTTATTCCATCACAGAAGCTTAAATCTATCATTTTCAACTCTGGACAACAGAGAAGAAATCTCAGACAGATGTCAGGTGTCAGAGATCGAGCCCCGAGAAGATCTAATTGTTGTAATCGATGACAGAGAAGAAGGGGCTCTATGTCACGTTCTGTTAGACCTCTCAGCGCACCTAGAAATACTTTCTCCAGGGATGAGCAGCAAGTCAGGAAGGTTCTGAGTGAATCACCAGGAGCTCCCATACCTCCACTGCAACACAAATAATTATTTCAATTAATTTTTCACTGATTTTACTTCAAAATTCATGCACTGAGAACCAAATAATGGTAAAAACTATTAAATATTGACGTAATTGGTCCTTAGCAAATATTTTTTAAAAATAATTTTAAAAAGTTATTGAATTGACTGAATTCAGTAGATTTAATAACATTTTTAATTATTTCAAAAAAATATTTGCTAAGGACCAATGGCATCAATATTTGATTGTTTTTACCATTATTTTTTTTTCTCAGTCTGCAGTTTTGATGTTTTATATTATGGAAAGTGCAAAAAATTAGTGGAATTATTTGAGATAGGCTTCCTCTAATGGAAAAACACATATAAAAGATTCATTTTCGAGAATGTTTAGAAAATTCTTTTTTTTTTTTTTTTGCGGAGTTCGTGAAAGCTCACTTTTTTATGGGATATCTTCAATTTTATTGGTCGTACCGAGTTGGGACGGATCTTAGGATCGAAGATGGAATTATTGGCCATCGATTTATGTGATTTAAAATTTTTTAAGTCGATTTTCGAGGTATTCATACGAAAAACGAATTATTTTCACAAAAAGCGCTCATAAATACTTCAAAAATGGTTTTTGAAAATAAAAATTAGATAAATCAATGGCAAATGATCTCATCTTTCATTTAAGATGAACCCCAACTCGCTACGACGAATACAACCGGAAATATCCTTTAAAAAGTAGGAAAAAAATGAAAAGTATCGAATTTTCAAAAAATTCCAAAAAATCAATAGTCACATGTTTTTCATGGGAAATTTCCTCAGCTTCTCAATGGAAACATTGAAAAAATTACACTCCAACCCCTTTCATCAGAATCCCTATTCCCCTCACTTCCCCTTAAATCTAGTGGAGAATAGGGCAAGAATGGACCTAGAGGATAACAATTGAAATTTTTTTTTCATCATGAAAGCCTTGGTCTGAAAATCTGAAAAAATTTGAGAAAATGCTCCAAATCATGACCATCATCAGTGAATTTTTCCAAATTTTTTTGAAGAGCCCTTCACTCTCAAAAAAATTCTCCAATAATTCTGACCAACAAATCCATTTTGCCCCGATCTCCCTTACATATTTTTAATACTCACCACCATCCAAAATCGACTTCCCGCAGGGTAGTACATCTAGTAAGTGCCCTTACTCCAGTGGGCGTTAATGTTTGAGCCTTCCAAAAGTCTATACTCTCTAAAAATTGACAAGAATTAGCTACTTCAATGGCAACCTCATCCATATTTAGTCTCTCATGCATTCCAGCAAGATTCAAATGTCTCATCTGCCTATTGTTCTTCAAAATTGAACACAATGCAGGTGTCTCAATGGCAGTTCTATACAGCTCTAGTCGTTCCAACGCCTTTAATTTTTCAAGTTCTTCAAAGCCCTGAGCAGTTATCCTCGTACAATTCCGAAGACACAGTTCCTTCAAATTCTTGCAAACCCTCGAAATTTCCTTGATCACTAAATCATTAACAAATCTACAGCAATTCAGGCGCAAGTGAGTCAATAAATTCCCACGAAGATTCAAAAATTCAATTATATTTTCCGGAGTAATCGTATTATAATTACCGCACCAAGAAAAATCAATTTTCTGAAGATATTTGCACCTTCCAGCAAGATAATTTAATGCTCCCGAGTCCAAATAATTCCAATAGGGCTTCAAATTAAGACTCGTATACAATAAAGCATCTCTTGCTATATTATTAAAGTGCTTATTGACCCTACAACAGCGGCAAAGTGACTTCAAGTCAAGATTTTTAAAGATTTTGAGAACAGTCTCATCCGGAAGTACCGAAAAACTGCCACAAGTGTCATCGATCAAGTCCTTAGAGCCTGAAGACTTGATTTGTGGCTGCAAAGACGATACAGTTGACGATGACGACAGATTAATTTCTTTAATTAATTCCGGAAAATCCTCCTGCAAGAATTGCTGAAGACTGTTGAAGGCCTCTTCAATTGGCGGTATCAAGTGACAATGTAATCCTAATTTCGTAAGTAATTTTCCCTTTGGAAGCTTCTCCATAAGTCTACTTTTATACAAAACACAGTGTTTATACAAAGTACTCTTCAATTTTCTCAAATCACAGTTTGCTTTTGCATGTTCGGGCGTTAAATTGTGGACATCGTCATTGTTACAGCCTGTACCACCCAATTGCTGTAACAAAGCACTTAAACTCCTATTTTGAAATCCGAAATGAGGTAGAATAAGTTCAGTCGTTCCGATTAGAAGAATGGCATCGAGCTCAGTGTAGTAGTCTAGGTAACTGTGATTAAATTCAAGTCGCAGCATTTTTGTCTTGAAACTGCAGAGTGCGAGAGGAGGCGAAAAAATTCGAGGCTTGTGGGGCACTTTCTGAGGTGGACCACTCCATAGTTGATGCCAGTGGCCTGAACTGGCCCTGGCCCATATTCGAACGACACTTCCTGGATTATAGGTCTCGTAAATAGAGACTCTTATTGGATAAACCTCTTTGTGATACTCGACGTCTAAAAATAAATTTTATTTCATTTATAAATCAAATTTAATTCATGAGAAAGAGCAATGATTGGATAAAGACACATTGATTTATCGGGGGTATACCTATATAGTCTTGGCTAACAATTGGCTCATTGTTCTGGGGCATGAAGTCACTTAGCTTGGACGGTGCCTCGTTCCACCATTTTCCGTATGTTCTCTGCAATTATTGATAAGATATAATTATTAAGAATAATTGAAAAAAAAATATATTGAATTTTTTAATAAATTGAGTTTATTTCGTCAGTACTTTTTGATCATTATCTTGGAAACTGGTGGAGATAGGCGGTTTTTGCATGAATCCTTTTTTGTAGAGAATTTTGAAAGCTACAATAAAGGATTCCTGCAAAATCGCTCTATTTCGCTGAGTTTCTGAGATATTGTCGATAAACTAGTGAAAAAAAAATAAACTTGTAATATTTTGAGAATTTAAAGGTTTCAAACGAATTTATTTAATTGTCACTCGTTATTTCAGAGTATTTTGGAATGTAAGTGAGATAGAGCGATTTTGCTGGAATCCTTTTATGCAGAGGATTTCAAGAGCTACAAAAAAGGATTCTCGCGAAATTGTCCTATCTCGCTTAGTTTCCGAGATCATTTTAAGAAACTGTAAAAATAAAATCAAAAATTGAAGTTTTTATAAAAATTAATCCAACTTTGTCATTGATTCTTTGAAAATATATCGGAAACTAAGCGAGATAGAGCGTTTTTAGCCCCGAAACGGTTTTGTATAGATTTGATAGGGCTGCAAAGAAAAAGATTCATGCAAAATCGCTCTATCTCTCTTAGTTTCCAAAATATTCTCAGAAAAAAACTGATAGAAGTCGATTAATTCCCAAAATAAGAAAATTAGAGTATAATCATTAACATAATTAATGCAATTTGAGTTACCATGACAAAGGCTTGAGGATAATCTCCATAATCCGGAAATTTGCTGGGATTTCCAGCAATGTTGTAAGCAGTATAAGAAATACTGATGTTACTTCCATACTGCGAGCTAAAGTCACAAACTTCTTTAACATACTGCTCGACGAATGTCACAGATTCTTCCTGAATTCCATTTTTCTCTTTTATTATTGGGACTAGCTCGATCCGTGTTTCGTCGCACGATACCATGTCATGTGCCTTCAATTACCTACAAAGAATTATTCATTAAAAAAAATTAATTTTATTTTAAAAAATGGCGTAAAAAATAACAGATATCTGACAATTTTAAATAATTTTTTTGTCTTTTTAACTAGTAAATTAAAAAAAAATTATATTTGAAGGGGGGGATTTGTGAAACAACATGTGCAACGAATAATAGATAAATAATAATAATGATATGTTTGAAAAAATCAAAAATTATAAGATATATGCATTTCATCATTAAAAAAAAAACAATATTTATTCCTTAAAATTAAATTCTATGAATTGAGCAATTAAATTGATTTACCTGTTGTATTTCATAAAAATAGTCGACTTCAAATGAATTCGCATCTATAATCAACGAATTATGTTAAAATACATATTAAATAGATTTGACTGAGTTAAATAATTGAGAAAAAATAGAGACGATTATCAACTGAATGAGTCAAAATTCTTTTGTTGACACGAGATAAATGTCACCGAACTCCAATTAAACGTTCACGAGCTGCCATATTGTTTGCAACAGCTGAAACATACACACACAAGCACACTTTTTGTTCTTCTGTATTGTGCTGCGCATGCGCAGTTGCGCTTTCAGTCAAAAGCGCGGGAAATTTGTACGAATTTTGCACTTTTTTGAAGATAAAAATTGCAAAAATCATTAATTTAATTAGAAAATGTGTATTTTTCAACGGCTGAATTTTCCAAAAAATTGCATCAATTATTTCTAAAATATTGTTCAGATGTCGTTCTCATATTTGCTCAGAAGTTGAATAGAATAATCCTTCTATTAACAATAATTAGAAGTGAAAAAAAATATGTTATTGTTTTCTTTGAGACCCATATGATCCTTCAATGAGTTCTAAATGATAGAACTATAAATTCTCATTATCATAATCCGATTTTTCCAAAAAACATAATACTTCAACATGATTTCAAATTCAACCTCCAGTTAGATACTACCCCATATGAAGAAAATCGAAATTCTGAATATACCCATGGATTGATACGCGTTAGAGAGGATTTGATACGAAGGAATTAGCGTTTGATCTAAAATAATTTTTTTAAATTAATTTTTTTTAAAAATCCACATTCTTTAATGGTAATTTTGGCCCCCCAATGTTAAAAATGAATGAAAAAATAAAAAAAAGACTGATTTCAATAGGAAATCGTTTGAGAGTGATTGATAGATAACAATCACCCCTATTTAATCATCCAATTAATTAATAAAAATACTAAAACGCACATTCCCCATATTGAACCAACTCAACTATGGAGAAAAGTTTATAGTCTGTTTTCCTTACCACACATAATCCGTTCCTCCTGTACCTTATTTTATGAGAATAACACGTAATATTTCACAGAGAATAACACAACTCTGATCGCTTTTCATCTTACCCATAATTTCTATGATTTGGAAATATTTCAGATTCATTTTTCTCCAGTCTCTTTTTTTATTTATTCAATAATGGAATTACAAATTTACTAATTATTCTTATTTTAATTTGAAAACTTCAATGCCATAAAATGAGACCTTTTTATAAAATTTTCAAATATGTTGTAGTTTGATGAATGTTGATAAATGCAGAACGATGATAGGATAATTGCTTCACCCAGTATAATTTTTGCTGGTAAATATTTTCTCTAGAGTAATAAATGCTCTTCATATCTGAATTAACGATTCTGATTAAAAAGCCCTGCTTGAAGTCATATGAAAATCCTGAAGTGGAAAATCTCGAGTCAAAGCCATAATCACTCATCAAGACAAATAATATACTACTGTGACACGCTCAAATAGAAAGACTTTATCTGTTCATTCACTGATAAAGAAAAAGAAATTTGAAATGAGCAATTAGTAGACATTAATCAATTTCCCATCACTTCCTCATGTTAATTGTTTCGAAAAAAAAAATTGTATCTACCTATACTAATCCTTTGGACGTTGATTCCATCGTGTTTTATTTTTAAATCACGGGTGTTCAGATAAAAAAAATTATAACTACATTCTACGAGATGGAAAAACGAAGATTTTGACGATAAATCAACAAATTTTCTGCAGAAATACACACATACACACACACACACACAGACATTATATTATTTTCCGATTTGATATTTGAGTTGATGAATTCGTAAATTAGAAAAATCATCATATCCGTATAAATTAGTTTCGCAATTAGTGAATTCTAAACACGGTGAAGGAAAAGGAAATTAATTCCATCTTTTTATCCACTATATCTTCAGTATTTCGTTGGTATTATTATAAAATTCATCGTTATCATGTTTTTGCAAAACCAAATGGTAAAAATCATTCTATCATATGTAGTTAAATGGAATATTATTCCGTATTATACTCGCAGAAATTTTCTTTTCAAAAAGGTTCGTTTTTCGACTCCTATTTTTAAGACTATCCAGTTTTATATCTATTTGTCCTTGGTGCATGGGGGATGACTATTATTGACCACTTCTGATTACTGCATACACCACACACAGCCGCACCATTACCAAAATGATTTTCATATTTTCCGTTAGCTATCATTCACCTCATTCCTTTTAGATTCCCTTTCAAGCATTTCATTTTGCCCTAATATTGAATTTCCCACTTTTTGGCAATCAATAGATTCAATTGTTTGTGTCAAACTACAGGAAACCTGTGGTGGTACAACAGGTGGTAAACTCGCTGGAGCATCATGAGTAGACATAGAATATGGAATAGATTTCTTTCTCTCTAAACTATTGGTTGTAGCTATTCTACGCCTGGAATTTGTATTTCTTCCTAAGCTGTTGGTCATAATTCCATGACGCCTTTCTAAAGTAGCGCCAGATGAAGAACTAGAAGCCAGTGCTCTGTCAACTGACTGGCCAAGTTTATGCAAGATTTCTCCACTCTGACTTTGTCGAAATGCATTATTTGATTTTTCAACTACAATCGACTCGCTGCTGTTGCAGCAGCTGGGACTGATTTGATTTTTTTTCGTGGATTCAGGAGGCAGAAGAATGTTGTCGCTTGAGCAAATTCTACCATCAACATGAGAATAGCGAATACGAATTGAATCAATAACATCCAATAAATTTTTTGCGTCCATCGCCAAAATGTGGGCAGCTGATAGCATTCCCTTTCGATACTCGGCATCCAATGTTGTACAACTATAGTTTTGTGCTAATTTCATTGCAGATACTAAATCAGCCATATCTTTAGATAAAACTTTATGAGCCATTTCAACTTCTCTGTGGGCATCTGCAGGTAAAATATCGATTAGGCTATCTACAGATGACAAAAGAGACCTGAGCTCGATTCCAACTCGACGAACAAGTTCTAGATATTCGTTTGCTTTGCTTTGTTGTACACCTTGTGACAATGACATTACCGCTCGTACTACATTTGTCGTACAGTCATAGACACGATCATTCGATCTATCTAAATCAGCAGTTGGTGTAGGTTCCATTTTTCTTACAATTATAATCTTGTCAGGAGCACTCTTTTCCACACACATGTGCGGAGCCTGTTGTGACATGTTTGTGTTGTGAAGTCCTTGAGTTGGAGATTCAGTAACTGATCGTGGTACTGGAGGACTACTGCAGCTGCCTTCATCACCGCTTGTAGCTATTGATAGACGTTTCTGAGATATCAATTCAAAAAATTATCCATTAGGTTGATGGAAAGATAAAATGTGAATATTTACTTTTTAAAATATATGCGAGTGCATTGAAAATATCTATTGTCACCTCTGGGGTGACCATATATTCTATTAGAGAGTGATACTGACCTCTTCTCTTGCTAACCATCGTCCATCTTCTTCACTCTGCCTTGCTTGCTCAAACAGCCTATGTTCCAGCAATTTTTGCTCGTCGTCAATTAGAATTGAAGTATCTGGACATAGACTAGAACGCGGGAATCTCGGTGATGTAATATTCTTCTAAAAATAAGAAATACTAGTCAATTAATAGCCCCCTACACAACACAGTGAGCTTTTATTAATAAAAAGATAATTGATTAAAAAAAATCGGCGACAACTGGAATACCAGGCTGCTATAATAAATATTGATAAATAAAGAACTCAATTACACTTAGAAGAACAATTCGACAATCTGAATCAAAATACGAAAAAATACTCTCAAATATGCGTAAAAATGAAATAAAGATGATACAAGAACATATTTTCAAGATTAAAGAGATGTAGAGAGATCGAGTCGGTAAACAAGCATGCTGGAATCGAGATATTATTGGTTCATGCTACGTTCCACGTGGGACTTGTGCCAACTTGAAATTGATGAGAAATCATCATAAATTGTACAATGAATTTTCTGGATGAAACTTGAAGCACTAAGAATCTGTGTGTATGATTAAAAATCGTGCTTGAAAACAAACCAAAATTATTCATGTTCTATATATGAAAGACGAGAAAATCACTTGCATTCATAATGCAAACCTGCTGCTCGTGTTGAGCCTCTCCAACAAGCGATCCATCACAGGAAGATACAGCACTCGCGCTAACGCTCGAGAGAATCATAGGCTCACTCCTATTGCCTTCGTCAAGCGATTTTAACTTGTAATCTTCATCATTTTGTGCCAATGTACCTTGGATTCCCATATCTGGCAACCGATTGGTAACCGAGTGAGATTCAGCTTGAAACTGACAGCTCGTAGATTGATTGATAGCAATAAATCGTCCATCAGATTGAAAATCCTCAAGACAACAAGTACTTGTTGGACTATTCTTCAAGTTTTGATGTGGCAATTTTTGTGATTGAACTCTTTGAGTTGCCGGAATTGTACAAGCAGCAGCAGCAACAGAAGAAGTACATAAATTATCGAATCCACTGGATTGATCGAAATTCATATGATCGACTTGTGAATACATCCGATAGTTACATACAGGAATAAAAGTCTTGGGACTATGATGAATAGGCTGGGCATATTGGATATGAGATACAGCAAATGGTGAAGTCTGTTTTAAATCAATAATAGCACTACTACCACTTGGATCTTGAGCTACTGGCGCTCGAAATTTCATAACAGGACCATAGAGACATTCAACATTGAGAGATGGAGCTGTTATACCTCTCGACCCACCACAAGACTGGTTGCTCGGGGATAATGAACTACAAGTAAATTGCTGCTGATTATTGAATGAGCCACAAGAATGAGCCAATGATTCCTGGACATGTAAATTTTCTTGAGATTCTTGCAAATGTAGTTGTTGTTGTTTATTTAGAACTTTTGATTTGTCTTCTTCATTTTCAGAATTCAATGAATTCGGGCCTGAACTTGAAGCATCAAATGCTCCTATTGTTGAACTAGTATATTGTTGTACCAAGTTTTTCTTGGTGACTAAAGTCGGCGATTGTGTAAAATTGGCAACTGGACCATAAATTTCTGATGGTGCTACAGAAAGTTTCGGAACTAGAGTATACGGATCAGATGACAAGCTACCAACTACTATCTTAGAACTCACAGCATATAAATTCTGAATATTATGCATCTCTTTAATTTTTCTCTGATTCTGAATAGGTGTTTTTTTACTTTCAGTTTGGAGTGATTTTGGACTTGGAGGTATTTCGGAAATGCCAAGATTGTTCATTGAATCTAAAGTCTTCTGGTTGTTGGCTTCAGATTGAATTTGAAAAGATTGATCATTAGTTTTTTGAGAATCAACAACAACAGCAGCAGTAGGATCTAAAAGAAAAAGATCTAAAGCTGGAGCTGTTGTTAAAAGTTTTTCTTCTTCTTTTCGAAATTGTACTGCCAACGTATTGAAGGCTGAAGCTGGAGTATTGTAAACTGAAGGACATACTCCCCGTTCTTGATTCTCCTTCATCAATTGAGCCAAGACTTCAGGGCTTTGGGCAACGATGTAAGTTGAGACAGGAGTAGCTGTTGCTGCTGCAACTGTTAGTGTTGTTGATAAATCGGGCGTTTGAAGTTGGCGCGAGGGTTTTGGTGGTGCATCATCAGTTCCTGTACCAAAAAAAAAAAAAAAAAGAATTCTTATGAGGTGAACCGAAAGAAAAAAAGTATTTTATCTCTGTCATGAAGACTCCTTACCCCATGACATTGCTTGGACTCGACGATTTTCTCTTTTCATTAATTCTTGCTGTTGATGTTTTTCTTCCAGTAAAATTTCACTGAAAAAATATAGAAGATCATATTTACAGAGATCACAATGGATGAATATATCCGACGCAATACTTACTGTAAATTTTCTCGAATATCTTTAAAAGTCGGTCTTTTGCTAGGCTCATAACTCCAGCATTGAGACATCAATGAGTATAAGCGTGGAGGACAACGATCGGGAAGTGCGAGACGTTCCCCATTCTCTAATTTACGTATTACTTCATTATTCTTTACCCCTTGAAAGGGCTTTATACCAAGCATTAATATTTCCCACATACAGACACCTGGAAATTTTGAACACAATTAATTAAGAACCAGGTGCTCCATTTACCTGCTACAATGAACAACTAATGAAAAATAGTTAAATCGTTACCTGGGATTGATCTTAGATGCAAGGCGAGCTCATTTCTCAGCGATTTCTGTGGTTCAAATTTTTTTTCAAGAACAATTCTTCAAATTTTTGTATTTCACATTTTCTGAAAATCATTTCCCCCACCCCCCCTCCCCTAAAAGTACTTGAAAAAATTGATATTTTTTACATAAAAATCCATAAAGATCAATGGGAAATGAGCTCATCTTCCATCCCATTTAAGGTATTCTCGAAAAAACCCGGAATTCTTCAAAAATAGAAAAAGTTTTACCTTTCAATGTTGCGCAAACAATGAACTATATCTTCAATAACCTTTCCCTAAGATAAGACATAAAAACTGTAGTACTACTCACCAAACATCCAAACATCAGAAGATGTTGTGAATCTGCGAAAATTAATACTCTCGGGTGCCATCCATTTGATAGGTAATTTACATTTACTAGCAATGTAATAACTCTGATCTTCTACCCATCTAGAAAGTCCAAAATCTGCTAATTTAACGCAAGTATGTGATGATACCAGCACATTTCTGGCTGCTATGTCTCTATGGACGAATTTTTTACTCTCCAAATAAGAAAGTGCTGTACTGAGTTGGAAGGTATAAAGGAGTAAAGTTGCGAGATCAAGGCGATGCTTATTGGACTGTAAATAGGCCCTCATTTCTCCGAGTCTAGCAAGTTCCATCACAAGCCAAATAGGAGCATCTGAACAGACTCCAATTAGGCGAATTATGTATGGATGCTCGAATTGTTGCATTATATAGGCTTCTTCTAGAAATTTTTCAGCAGTAGCGAGGTCAGCATCTACCTTACAGGTTTTAACTGCAACCGCAATTTTTTGCCCATCTCTTCCTCTATAGGTCCCTTTGTGGACGTTGCCAAATTGACCTTCACCAATTATTTCTCGTAAATCCACTTGATTCCTTACTATCTCGTAATCACGAGCTGAAAATATATATATATATGAATGTACAAAAGTTCAAAAAGATTTATACTGTATTTATTAGAGAATTGTAGAGAATCAACAATTGTGATTTTACTAACCTGCTGGAGTTGAATAATCTCCTTCTTCATCCACAATTTCAGCATAATCCTCAGATAATATCGTACCAGTTTTATTAATATTTTTTTTAGGACTACAGCAGATACCCTCTTGATCATACTTGTGTGCATCTAATCGAAAATACAAGAAAAGCAAATTCATTTTACATTCATCAAGACAAAGCTTCGCTCGTCATCATTGTTAGCTCTATGAATCACGCGACATATGAGACTATGATAATTAAAATTTTTTCTACTATTTTTTTCTCCTCAAAAATTATCATTACCACTACCATCACCACGAACCTTTGCAAAGACAAGGATAATGTTTCCATAATGCAGCTTTGAAAAATTTGAATATAGTAAAACGAATTAATCATCAACATTAAATAATTTGATAGGATGAAATCAATTTTCTCAATCAAGAATGATTGTGCGCACTGTATTACCTTTCCGACTCCATAATGATGTGGTTGATTCGGTGATCAATCTGCAATAGCCATCAATTAAATCAGCAAGGCTTTCAGCCTGATCCAAACTTGAACATGTAATACTTAGTGGTTCAACGGCTCCAGCTACTCGGAGCTTGATACAAGCCTTTGCATGTTCTTTACAATCAGATACTAGAGTTTGAATGGCTTGAATTTGGGAAAATTCGGCCATTCTGGTAGGCTAGGAAGACAAGAAAAGATTAATAATAACAAGTCATTAATTGTACACTAGTTTACTTGTAAGGAAAAAATCCAATCAGTTTTTAACTTGAAAAGAAAAAAACTACTGCAAACTACTGGGAAAAGAATATAGAGTACCAAATTTTCTCCTCTGTGAGCCATACAAGATATTCCAAGATCCGGTCCAATGACAAGCTCTACAGGTATTGACCAGCTCGACTGCTCACAATGCAAATTAATAAATATTAGAAAATGATGAAGCATCATCTTGTGATTTGATAATTCTGATAAGGCATGTGATACATAGTACATACCCCTAGTGCACAAATAAACCTTTCCTGATCGAATTTATAGTGTGATCTTAGTAAATCAAAAAACTTGAACATGCACTCCAATTCAGTGAGAATAGCGATCTTTTTGAAGTGTTGCTGTATGAGCTTTCGGAGAGTTTTTGGCTTCATACCATGAAGAACAGAACGTGGAAAAAATTTATTCAATCCAACCTAATAAAAAAGAATTACATTTATTATTTTTCGAATTACTCGCTCGATATACTGATTCATATTTTCATTGACACATATTCAGCACACAACTTGCCTCTCGTTCAAGATATTCCAAATTGCTTTTTTTATCAAGAGCCACTTGGGGCATATCTTTGAAAAAATATCGAATTTCAAGACAACCGAGTTGTACTGCCACATCTTGATCCAAATTTGAGTGATTTGTATTCAAATAATCATTTCTTACCTAGAAAATGTACCAATGAATAATTTTATAGTGGTATATTATTCATTTGATTTGTATTGTAACATACAAGTTTTTGTTTTCAAGTAGCTCACACACTTGAGCTTGATATTATTTATTGTGCAGCAAAAGCAGCAAAACATGTTGTAAATTGATAGATTCAATGTCAAAACTTAATTGCAATATACGATAATACGTGATAATTAAATTAGAATCATTTACCTGATCATAGTAATAGTAAAAGGTAACTTTGTCTTTTTCATATAAATCATTCAAATTCTGTGGTAAATAACGAATTCTCAACTCATATCGCCATTCAGAAAGGGGATGTTTGCATTCATATTTATCTTGAACCTGCAAGTATCAAAAAGAAACACAAATCATAAAAAAAATTTCGTCCTGAATGAGTCCTATGATAAGCAGCTGTGATGCTCCGTGCATCTTGCGTATTCACCTGGTACATAGTAGTGTCCTGATGAAGCCAATAGCTCTCACCCGAGCCAGGATGATGTAATCTCATTGCATAAAGATTTCTATAATTTCTATTACCAACTGCCAGTCGACTAGTTACAAGAGAAATAATTCCTTTTACGTCAATTGCATCACCAAATTTTACAACATTGAATCCTCCTGGCAAAAAAAAAAGTTGGAAAAATTAAAAATATTCACTTTACAAGAATTTGAGCTCATAACCAAGTAATATTATATTGAGATCTCAATAATTATACTTGGTAAATTATGATTACCATTTGGTAAATGAACTTTTAAGGTGGCTTTATCAGCCGAAATGGGTGATCCATGAGGAGGTGTATGTGGCCCTCCTGTAACATTTTGGATCCCACCAGCACCACCACCACCACCCCCACCATCACCAGCTGTTCCTGCACTCATTCCTTCATGACTATAATCACAACCAAAATAGAACAAGAAAAATAAATGATTATATTGTATTAATGACATTATATTATATGAATGAAAATTCTCAAGACTATAAGGGCTACTCTACGGAGGGCTCTCTTTCTCTCTCTCCTCTTTCCATAATCGTCAAGGACACGAGTTGAATTGAAACTCACCAACAGCAGGAAGACTGCAATGGTAATTATAGACTTATTAATTTTGAGCAGTTACGAGTTTTTCGAATGATTTTCTGAAATAATGAATTAATCAACACAGACAAAGATCAAAACTTTCATCTTGATTGAACATGAAATTCAACAGCTACTACTAGGGCTGGATAATTTTTCGTAATGGCCCCCGAGTATTCGTGCACGATAAAACCTTATTAATCCTAAATAAAAAAAATTGCCCTCATTACCGAATACTGTTTTGTTATAGGAACTTGTTTGAAATCATTCTACCGTTTTCGCGCGCCGCTTGGCGCGGATTCTGCTGAAATGTCAATCAAACTGCTCTGCTTATCATCAACCATTTGCGAGATAATTAATAGTGAATTGAACCACCCCCATCACGTATAATATAAGAGAATACCTCATTCTATATGGCAAAAGAAAAATTCCATTTATTGTTATAGTGTCAACATGATGAATCTTGATACGGAATGTAGCATGGTAACGTGGCAAAACCGTCGTATTTTTTATTTTTATTTTTGTCACAGAAAGATCAAATCATCATAGTATTTATGATTTTTTAGCGCATTTAATTTTCTCAGTTTTCCCATCATGATTATACTATAATCTGGGAAAGAAACCTTCATACAGAAGCCCCGCAGCAGTGGCAGATAGAGACAGTTCATACTACGTGAGATGTGTAGATTTACCTATATGTGCCAAAGACAATTCCTCCTTTTAGCAGAAAAAGAAAATTTTCAACTTCGTGTTTTTTCTAAATTTCATCTCGTTTTTATGGTAAGCTTATGACAATTTGAGCACTCGGCTAATTATGACTCATTTGCTTAAGGCCCGGATCCACCTTCACAAATCAAATAATCTATACTAACTTTTAGCTAATTTTAGCTAATATTTAAGCTACTAAAAGGCTATTTCGTAGATTTCAGTTTTTTCTCGTGTAATGCGCGGAATAATGAAAAAATTGCGTAAAAATCGCAAATAATTTTCTGCAGAGTGCTGTACATCAGTTTGAGATTTTTAATTATTAATCAAGCCAATTCAAGTATGATTAGAAATGACGAATTTTTAGATGATCAGATGGCCGCCATAGCTGATGGAAATTCACTGTTTGGAAAATACGAAATGCGCAGTACATAAACTTTTGATTATTAAAAACTTTGTATAGCACCCTGTACACTTTTTTTTGCAATTTTTTAACACTATTCACGTTATAATATAATAAATATTCGCGATGAAATTGGAAAACTACGATTCGAAGCGTGTAGCTGTCATTGTTCCTCCGCATGGCAGCTGTGTCTCATGGAGCAATGAAAAGCTACACGCTTCGAATCGTAGTTTTCCAATTTCATCGCGAATATTTATTATATTATAACGTGAATAGTGTTAAAAAATTGCTAAAAAAAGTGTACAGGGTGCTATACAAAGTTTTTAATAATCAAAAGTTTATGTACTGCGCACTTCGTATTTTCCAAACAGTGAATTTCCATCAGCTATGGCGGCCATCTGATGATCTAAAAATTCGTCATTTCTAATTATACTTGAATTAGCTTGATTAATAATTAAAAGTCCCAAACTGATGTACAGCACCCTGCAGAAAATTATTTGCCATTTTTACGTAATTTTTTCATATTTTTCTGCGCATTATACGAGACAAAAACTGAAATCTACAAAATAGCCCTTCAGTAGATGAAATATTTGCTAAAATTATCTGGAAGATAGTATAGATTATCTGATTTGTGAAGGTGGATCCGGGCCTTATGCAATTATTTCAATAAAATATCAATTTGTGCAAGATAAATTAATAATCGTCAAACCATTTGGCCAAAGACTTTGAATTGTCATTGCTTATTAATTATGAAAATGCAAATACTCACTCGCTAGTTTCAAGATACTGGAATACTCGATATACCGGACGACGATACATAAAGAGGTGACCGTCCAGACGTTCCATCATCATTCTAGTATCACTTCATTTACACCACTCAAAGTAGTAGTTAGAAAAGTCACTTCCATAGTTATAATATCAACAGCTCTCTCTCATGAGATTACGTTTATCGCGTATTCTACGCTTAAAAGTCAGAATTATATGTTTAATTCTCTAATTTATTATAATTTGATTAGATTTACAAATCCAAACCCCCCTAAATGTCATTAGTGGAAAATAAAATGAGAAAAATCGTTCTAATACTAATAAGAGAATTCCTCAAAATTTCGTCTGAACAGCTCCCATAGTTAATACATTTTTTATTAACTATATCCATGACTAAATAACAGAATGACGTATAGACAATACGTTGTTCTGTTATTTAGCAATCGATATTACCTTATACAAAAATTATTGAATTGCCTTGGTTGTTTGTCACAAACAGTTTGGTTGGCTAATTGACATGTTTTTTCGAAATTTATGGGGTCAATTTCGAATGATATTAGGATATATAGTTAAATTTTTGGATAATTAGGAACATCAAGAAATCTAATTACAGAGATAATCCACACAAATACATAATCAGAACAAAAAATATTTTGAAAACGATTTATCTATAAAATTCTATTAATTCTAATCGAAATATGCACAGCTGGTGAATTTTTTTCAAATTATCAAAATGTCTTCATATAATTTCAATAGTAAGTAAATATAGGAATTGAATCTGAACTAGTTCCTCTGTAATCCCTTATGAATTTCCTATGATTCACGTGTGAAATATATCTCTTCTCAAATTTTTCTGCACTTATACCCATCCTTTACCAATTACTACATTTTATAGATTGAAATTTCAGTTCCAAACTGCCATCCCGTTCATACACTTCAGATCAAGAGGCTAATTCATCGATGTAATTTAAATACTTCGTAATTAGACTGTCTGTGAAAATGGCTTAAACGCCTAAAATAATGTGGTTCTGGGAAAAAAAAAACAATTAATCAATCTCAACAATGGAGGAACCGATCTATCGAAGAATCAACTCTGAGAATTGATAAGGGGGAGGTAGGATGGAAAGGACATCAGGACGCTGAAGCACAGACACACATGTCAGCCGTTTTACAGTTTTATATTGTGAAAATTGCTTGATTGCTCAGTGAAAATGTGTAAAATGTACTCTTTCTCACTGATTATTTAGCAGCAGCCTATTGTAAAGAAGCCAAGGAAATTTTCGTGAGAAAATGTAACTAAACCCTGTACAAAATTGGAAAATTTCACAATTCCGGAGATATAAATGCAAGGTGACACAAGTATTTGTCATCGATTCACACATGTGATTTAAAAAAAAAAAAGATAATCAATTTTTGAAATACTTACAGGTCAAAAACGAGTTTTCTTCCTGAACCTATAACAGTCGATGACATTACAAATGATCTTTTCTGTCATTGAAAACTGATACCTATCCCCCAAATTCGCTACGACGAATAAAATAATAATAAAATAATAAAATTTGAAGAAAAAAAGTTAATGCTAACACATGAACACATGTAATTCAAGTTTTACATAGAATTAAGAAAAAAAGTCATCTAAAGCCGTTTAATCATCATGCACATTATATCCGATTTTACCACCTCGCTATAATGAAAGGTGAAGAAAAAAAGTATTGTTCTTTTATCATTTTCTCTGATTTATCTTTCATTATTGTTTAATATTATGATTACCTATCACTACCACCTATTACTATCTATTGTACCTATTATCTATTTATGCAATTTCCTCATATTTCTCATGAGGCCATACTATTCAAGGATCATACTGTCTAATTATGCCAATTATTTTCTATGATCAGATTCATTTTCCATATTTTTACATTCAGTTTAAAACGAAAAAAGTCACAGATTTACATACCTATAGATTGTATTAGAGAAGAGAGATGAAGAAGAAACAAAAAGAAATGTAAATTATTTAAATGATAGAGACGATACTATTCCTTGGGGGGGAAAGAGGGTGGAAGAAGCTGGCAAATAAAGTAAAAGGTCTATTGACCTCACGTGAGTTTGAACAAGGGATCAATAAGCGCTCTACTGGTTCCACCCTGAAAGCTATTCCCATCGTAAATACTAAAGCAAAAACATAACCAAAAAATTTGTACTCACGTTTTTAACGTTATTCTTAACTTTCGAGGAATGCTGATTACTCCTCTTTTTTAATTAAATGATGAAAATGAATTTATTGATTCATTCTTTGTGTTAAAAATTTTTTTCCACCTATACTCGATTCTTCAAGGTTTAGAGATTTGTATAATGCGAGTGTGTCATTTCAGTTCTTTTTGTCGAGATGTGGAACTACTGTTTATTTTTAAAGATCGTATAAAAAATTACTACTATCGAGTTTTATTTCATAATTATTGTTTTTTCCTTTTTTCACGCAATTATCGCCAAAATTTGTGTTTTCACGATACAAGTTTGAAATAAATTTCAAAAATGACTTTTCAGAGAAACCAACCATCACTACCACCACCACTAGACTTCTTTCTAGTATTATCCCACGAGTGTATATAGTAGTGATCACAGTTGTCGTAAACAGTGGCCGCCATGTTGTACTTTTCGACACTTGTCACAAATACACACACAAGGCAGGCATAGAAAAGCATAGAAAAAATAAATCTACACAGAAATGACACTAACAGTGTCTCTCTCTACTTCCTATGAATATTTTTTCAGTGCGCATAACACTGCGCATAACCTGATGCCGCCATTGCTTTACTATTTGTTCCAACTAATTGACAACAAACAAATATCATCATTCGTCTTTGAAAAGCTCAGTTATAAAAAATCATTTTTTTTGTTAACCTGAAACAATTGTGTGTCGCATTTTTTTTCTCTATACATTTCTATTCTGTAAAATGGTGGTATTTTTTTTGAATTTTTTGAAAATCAGCCATTGAAAAATGAATTCAAAGAGTGACAAAAATAACGAAATTAGGATTTTCGAATCAATTACAAGTAATAATAAATTTATGAATAAAATTGTGGGTATGTATTCAACGAAATCAATAATGTATGGTAAAAATTGAAAATATCTAAATTCATAATTTATGATAAATATGTAGAAGGAAAACGCAGGAAATTATTGAGAAAATTTCTTAGTATTCAGGCACTGAAAAAAATCATATCTGATACTACCAACAATTCCGTAATTAATGGACAATATTTATCTGAATATATCAGCAGATATGACAAGTTGAGCTTCACACCAATCACGGAAAATCACGATATCCTTGAACATGTAAGAATGTAATGAATATATTATAAGGGAAATAATGCTGTCATTGCTTTTGCTTGAAACAGTCCAGAAAAATTGAATTTTTTAATTTTAGCATCAGACAAAGTTTCCTCTCTATGGTTCCAGCTCTGGGAACATGATGAACACAATCTACACAGAAAAGATTATGGAAAATTGTGTTAAAAGACATTCTGTCATGTCAAATTTCTGCAAACCATTTAGAAAAAATTGCAACTTTACTACACCAGTTGAAGATCGTCTCCGAGAATAAATATAATAATTGGTTTTCTCTTACGCCACAAGTTTCAATGGTGAAAATTTATTATTTTTAATATCGTCGCCTTAGTAACAAATAGTCGCGAGCGCACATTTTCCCACTTTTTTCATATTGCAAATAGCAAAGCGTCGTATCTTTTTTTCACTCCAATTGATATCTCATGAGCTTTTTTTGCATGAATCAAAGAAAAACATTACAAATAACAAACGGTCGTAAGTGCCATAAATTACTAAAAGAGAGTCGCGCCTCCAAAAATTCGCGTCTTTCTGTTTTTACTGGAAGAAAGAAATGGTGAATAACGCATCCAATGGGACACTACTTATTTAGGAGCAAAATAGACGTAAAGGGTAAAATGGGTACAGGTGAGTTTCTAATGTCTATATTATCAAAAATTCTTGAATTAATAGAAATTTTGGAGATAGGTTTTTTCTCGTTATTCTGTTGAAAAGTTGAGGAAATATACGGTGAAAATTATGTGTCGGAAATGATGTTTTTGTATTCTTAAGAAATCCAACTTTTTTGGTCTGGAGGTTTGAAGTGGTAGTAGTATTTTCTGTTTATTTTTGAGAAAAGTTCACTTTTTTCAACATAGCTCCGGTTCTATTGATCATAGCATAAAAATTACGAACGGAGATCAAAGGTGATATCATTTCCCATCGATTTCTGGCGATTTGAATTGAAAAATGTCAATTTTTCAGATAGTTATGGGGCAAAAACTGATTTTCACAGTAGTGTCCATAATAAATACCTTGAAAATCGATATTTTTCAGTTGAAAAACCCGTAACCGATGGCAAACGATCTCACCTTTCATCTCCATTTGGAATTTTTACGGCTACGACTAATAGAACCGAAATATATTGAAAAATGTGAATATTTTAAAAAATGGAAAGAGAAGAATACCCCTTCAGACCAAAAAAGTTGGATTTCTTAAAAATAAGACAAAAATCCTTTCTGAAACATGATTTCTACCTCAAATTTCGTCAACTTTTCAATGAAATCATCAGAAAAAATCTATCTCCAGCAGTTTCATTCTAATGTCCATTTTTCGTCACTTTCCCCAATATTAAGAAATTTTGAGAACAAATAGATGTGAGAGCGTTATTAATTTTTCTCTCCATTAAAGAAAAACAGTAAAAGCAGAAAGATGTAAATGTGGAGATAAGGTTTTTTCACTTTTATATTGTGCAGTGACGTTATTGTGTTATTAGAATTTGTAGAAAAAAAAATGTCTAGAATATTATAAAATCGATTTTAGCAGTGATTTTGCGGAAACGCGACTTTTTGATTTTCATTCTTGAGTTTTTGGTCTTTACGAACATTTCTTACCAAGACTACGATATATTGTACATTTTTCAGGCATTTTCATTGCCCAGTCTGTCAATATTCAAAGAATTTCCGTACGGAATGCATCCAAATCTGCCTGAAGTACTAAAGTGAAAACCCTCAAGATTACTTTCCAGAGATGAGGCTGACTTTTCACCAACACGCAGTATCCAATGATTCTAGACGATCCTTAATCCCTTGACCTGTTGGTTGACCCCCTGACAATCGAAATATATCAAAAAATTGCAAATAATTATAGTACAAACAAATTTTTATATCGCGTCAGCTGTGCTCTATCGTTGCCCTTTTTTTGTTGTATGATTGTTGGTATTAATCTAGGAAATAACGCTCTCATCGTCATCATTTCCTGAAATTAAACGCTGTTTTGTATAGCTACAACAAAGGAATAGAAAAAAAATAGTTAAAATATTAAAATTAGATTATATTGAAATATTTAATTCATATTTTTAACATATTAAATTCACGTAAAATTATTAATCTTGCTATCTTCTATTATCATTACACTGTATAAAAATTTAATGACGTATAGGCACAAGAGAATTCTTTCCTCGTATCACACAATGAGGTTATGAAATGTTTTTCAAATAATGGAGTTGGTGGTGTGTTGCTTACAACATTATTTGTATAACCTCTATTAACGTGTATCATTTTTTTTCAAAATCACAGGTGAAAAATTCCAGTATATAGCTGATAATAAAGGCATCTAGCAGCAGCAACAGCAGCAAGTACTTATGATTTCATGAAATTCAATTAAATTAAAATGACATTCGAGGATACACTCTTATCGAAATATATTAGAATCACTCTTGTTGTGAGTGCATATTGGTAAGAAAAATTCCCACCAGGCATCAATGAATTAGCAGCCACGCATATACATTATCATAATTTCTAATATTTCGTATTTACTTGCAGGGTGATCTCAATAGTAACAGTTTTTGTAAATAAAGCTTTATTGTCAAGCAAGATAATAAACTTGGATGCACCTCTATTTGTAACTTGGTTTCAATGCGTTGTTAGTATGACAATTTGTTTCTCCCTCAATAGATTGGCAAAATTATTTCCAAATGCTATATCATTTCCAGAGGGCAATCCATATACCCGAGAAAACATTAAGAAGGTAAAAGTTTTTCTTTTAATTATATAATAATTAAACAGAAAAGAATTAACTTGTAATTTCAAATTGTGATAATTCAATGAAGTTTAAAAAGAAAAAAACCCATTACAGGTTCTTCCGTTATCAATTCTATTTACCTTGATGATTGCCAGTAATAATTTATGTTTGAAATATGTTGGTGTTGCATTTTACTACATTGGACGATCATTAACTACAGTATTCAATGTTATTTTTACATATCTCATTCTTGGTAAGATATTTTTTGCATAAAATGTGTGGTCCATTTACTCGTGAAAACAACTTTACAATTACTGCTCTGCTCTACTCTCTATCTTTATTCTGATTAAGGTCAAAAAACATCTGTGGGATGTATAACGTGTTGCGCAGCTATTGTTGGAGGATTTTGGCTTGGTGTTGATCAAGAGAATGTCGCAGGATCACTTTCAATTATTGGAACTGTTTATGGAGTACTAGGATCACTAAGTCTCTCTCTCTACTCTATTCATACAAAACGTGTACTTCCATTAGTTAATCAAGAAATTTGGCTATTATCTTATTACAATAATGCTTACAGTATAGTTCTATTTCTACCCTTGATACTATTTAATGGTGAGTATCAGGTAATCTATAATTATAATAAACTTGATGATATAAATTTTTGGTTTGCAATGATAATTGGAGGAGTATGTGGTTTTGCTATTGGTTATATAACGGCTTTACAAATTCAAGTAACATCACCACTGACGCATAATATCAGTGGAACAGCTAAAGCCTGTGCACAAACTGTAATTGCTAGTTATTGGTTCAATGAGTCTAAGCAAATACTTTGGTGGATAAGTAATTTTATCGTATTATTTGCATCAGCTGCTTATGCACGACTCAAACATTTTGATATGGAGCGAATCCATAAGAAAGAGAAAAGTCTTTTGCAGGAAGATGTTTGCTAGTGACATGTTTTATGTGATTCAATGATACATTGTTAAATTCACTACTTTATTCGAGAAACAATATGATATGTGCCTAAAATCTGAATGGCAAATCATGAATAATATAAATATTTTTTTATCTTTATAAGATGTTATTAATTTAACGTGAAAGAAGAAAAGATTTTCTCTACAAAATCATTATGTGAATGAGGGTTTTTTAACAATAGGAACTTTAACATGTAAAAAAAATATTTCTTTATTTATAAAGAATTCTGAAAATTACCAAAGATTATACATGTGGTTAAAATATGTGTTGACTCATATGCATTGATCTACGTGTTGCCATAGCCATTTCTATTTATCTCGATTGAGTATTTCAAAGTTTTTTGATAATAAAAAACATGAAAAATTATTTACGACTTTTAAAATTATTTACAGACAAGAATTTGAACCAAACACTATATGTATTATATATTTTGAATAATTGTGGAGACAGAGTAGTAGCTACAAGTCTATTACAGCTGCTCCAGCTCAATGTTTCTAGACCAGTTAGTTTTTATATACTCGTGATTCAATTCTTATTCTATTTATCAGCAATCGGTTTTACTCGTTACTGATAACGATTCTTCTTCTACTTTAAAAAAAAGTGCAGAGTGTATGCTTGAATTCGAAATTCATAGTTTACTATAACACAGGATAACTCCATTATTTTGTGCATAATTACTTCAAATAACTATGGAACAGAGAGATTCAATAGAGATATTCAAATGTTATCTAGTTTAAAATTTGATTTAGCTAATTTTGTCGCCTTGGTAAAAAATAGTCGCAAGTCCCGAAAACTCAAGAATAAAATCAAAGGGTTGCGTCTCACAAACTACTGCAAAACTTTATTTTATGACATTCTGGACATTTTTTCTTTTGCTATAAATTCCAATAAAATAATAACTACCGATGTAAAAGTGGAAAAATCTTCACATTTACGTCTCTTTGCTTTTACTATTTTTTAATACAGGAAAAAATTAATAACGCTCTGGCGTCCATTTGTTTTCAAGAAAAAAAAAAGAAGAATTTTCGAGAAAACCTTAGAGAATTAATTCCGGCACATATTTACTATTTGCAATTTTTTCAGCTTTTCAATAGGAATAATCTATCAGAAATATCTCATCTCAGATGTCTAAACTAATTTCGAACAATTTTGCTCTATATATACCATCAGCTGAATTTAACCTGATACCTTATGCAATAAAAAATCCCAGCATTACGGATTTATTTCTCATAGATAGAGGTGAAGAAAGCGACAAAAACCACTAATTAGTCAAAAATTAATGCTGTTGGAGGAAATCAAAGATATTTTTGATGGTTAAATGAAAAGAAAAAAAGTGAGTAAAAGATGACCCCTGTGGTGATACCTAATTGCCTTGCTTCGTTTCTATTCGAGAGTTGGGGGGCTCGAATAAAAGTTCTCCTGTTTGTGCACTTGAACCCATCATATTTTTGATCTTCCAGCTTCTTCCTTCTCTGTCTCCTCCTTTCTCCTTATTTCTCTTTCATTCACTAGATTATCCGAGTCATGTATTATACTCCGCATTTCCTAATTAAAAAACCAACGAAAAAAATTATTAGAATGCAATACATGTTTTGTCGCGTGCTGGAACATGTGACTTGGTGTTTAAAAAATTGACAAGAATCAAGTGGTAGAGAAAAGTTATCCAAGGCCTAGCATTATCAGCAGATCCTGCTGATGGTGTTGCATTCCTAATCGAGTGAAGTAAATTTTCAACTTGGAAAGATTTTTCACAATTTATTACACGTATTTTTGTTGGGGGGGGGGGGGGGGGGGCACGAGCGGCGATATCAGATGAACATCTTTTTTCGTGTTCCTTTCCATTTCCGAAGGATTTTTTCCGCTAAATTTTTGAAACACAAAGACAGCAACGCTGTGGAGTTTTGAGAAAAAAAAAAAAAAGCATGGAAAAACAATAAAGAACTGATGGTAACTGTCATGGTAAGAACAATAGATTGGAGGTAGATAGTTTTGAGTTTAGAGAATATGAAAAAACAATGGTTTCTACTGGCCGAACTACCTGAAGGGCCGTAGATTCTACGGCGTAGAATGACCTTCTGAGCAGAGAAATGCCACCTCTTGCATCTCTCCAGACCCATTCGGAGCAAATACGCTTGGCCTGGCGCCTCAAATTTTTTTTTTTCGCCTTCTACGACGGCAGATTTCTCTCGTTAAGAAAAGTGTCATAAAAAAATAATCCATGAAATATCGTTTCTGCTAATATTAACCCATAGCTAAGATCCATTCTCTTATTGTTTTCTGGAATTTTTCTCTGTATTGATATGTCCCTTGGGGGCAGCAAAAGCACAATTCACATTAGCACAATTTTGTGGAGAAAGCCGCCAGAGTTTCCACACAGAAGTCTTTTTTGCCGATAATTCATATAGTCTTATTCATTAACACTTTTGTTCTATCCAATTTTTTCAATTTTTTATTCTTTATAAAATATTCTGCCGCTATTCTGTTCTATGATGGATGTGAAATTTCATTTATAGTTGACAGTTTAATGAATTCCCACAACTTATTTCTGAATGTTTCGAGTAAGTGAGGAAATATTTTTTATCAAAATAAAAATATCAAAATTACTTTTGAAACTCTCTGCTCGAACCACTCATATTGTCACATTCACCACATGATATCAATTCAGTAGTGAAGAGGTAAAACAGGATAAATCGACTTATCTTTGTGATCATTTTGAAAGTAATGGCTTGGAAGCTAAGCGAGATAAGGCGATATGATTCATCTTTTGTGGTACAGAATTTCAAGAGTTACAAAAAAGGTTCAGATCAAAATTGCTCTATCTCTTTCATTTTATAATGTATTTTTGAAAAAGCAAATGAGAAAAAATAAGACTTATCTTGTTTTACCTCTTCACTACTGAATTTAGTCTAGAGTGTTTCATTCTCTCTGCAAGGTGCGAAACATCTCTGTGATAATCTTATATTCTTTTATTGAATATCAGGGAGAGTAACAATGCTACTTTCTATAATTTTTAATGGAAATTTTGTCATCAGCTTCCAATCATTCGTTTTTGTTCTCCACAAATTTTTCCCATTTCACAGAAATCAAAAAAAAATTGTAGAAGAAGGAGAAGGCTCTCTCATGTTTGCTCTGGTTTTCCTCGAATTTTTCTAAAGAAAAAAAAAAACATACAAATACGAAGACCATATCGTCCGATCTTTGACTTGACGGTAGCAAGCAGCACGAGCTGTGTTGCTGCTTTTTATTTTATTTATTTTTTTCCAACCTCACAGAAATAGCCTCCCAAACCAATAAGTGAGAATTTCTTGATGAACCGTTGGATAACGAGCATGACCCGCAGATCTTGTTGAGTGATAATGATTACGATCGGATAGAAGAAGAAGAAGAAGAAGATGCCACTATTCTTGCATTGTGTTAAGTCAAATGACGATGACGTACAGAGGATCAGATAGTTTTCGGAAATACATTCATTGCGATTATTGAATCTTTGCACTACTATATAATCACTTGAGACTATAAAAATGAAAGAAACTTGATTTAATAATTATATTCATTTGTGATAAATATAAAGTTACGTATTTTTCCTCGAAGTGAAATTTATACACTAAAATTAATCCGCGTTGAATAATCAATAATACTCGCCAACAAGCCACAATGGTTTTCTATATATTCGATCGGAAAAGAGCGCACGAGTAAATGTCGATCGATTTATCGTTGTCATCGCTTCTGAGTGAGCTTGAATTGATTTGGATTTAAGATTTTATTCATTATTCGAGCATAAGTACGCGTCACCAAGCACTAGAGAATCAAGACAGATCAGTAACAGCGTTAAATGCTCGATGCCAGGTTGCCAATATTTCTGGAGAATCTATCGCATACAAATCAAACTGAGAAGTAAAATAGATCGCACAGTGCTATGCAGCCACCATCTTCAACATGTTTTTCCAATCGCTTTTGTCATCGTTTTATTGGTCTTGGTCTTTTGAATTGTACGATTATGTACTGAGATACATAAATCCATTGTTGACGATTTATTCAGTGTTTTGGATACTTCTCCTCCTCTTTCTTTCTTTAATACTATATTTGAAACCGCCAACTTTTTGTTCCGACATTCGAAAAAAAGGTGAATCTCTGGTATTTACCATACATTGTTGTTGGATGTATCAAGTATTTAAGCTATAGATCATGACGTATGTTTTTAACAAATTTTTTTTTGAATAAACACTCGAGAGGAAACAGCAGGATAGATGAGAATAAACCAAACTATGAATGTAAAGGAGACAGTCTCGAGAGAGAAGGACTAGGTGGAATTTTTTTTTTGTTGTGACGCCCCCTTTCATCCACCAACATACATATATATATAAGGAAAAGTTCTCATAAATTCTTCAGCCTATGGTCAACAGTTTAGTATTTTTCGAAATTTTGATTTATGTCGCTTTCACTGGGCTAATTTGACCGCAAATATACCAGGCCACGCCTGATCTTTTATGCTTTATTTGCGTGTTTTGAGGTCGAAGTGAGAAAGAGAGAGAGGCAAATTGAAATTTTTAAACACTGAGTTTTGACTAAAGATGGAAAAAGGGAGAGATCCGACAAGAGGTCAAGAACGGGGGCTGCTACGTTTCTCTAGTTTAAATATTACAATACATTTCACAGTCTCTCGGTGTTTGAATCACTGGGGGTTTTGGTTAGTGTATACCCTGCTGGATTATTGTTGATTGTGATGCTTTTTCAATAACACAGCATCAGAATGTATTCTCCAGTCTGTGAGAGGATTTATTTCCATGGAGTGTACCTTGCTGCAACAGTCACTTAATAGACTCGGGGCACTCGAGTCATTTTCCAACAAGGAACTCGGGTAGAAATCTGTCGAGTGTCTGGTACGAAAAGACAATCAAATAGCCACATGATTTAATATTGACTCCGCACAATGATTCTAATGGCTAACTTGAATTGAGGATATCAACACAAGTTTTCAAGATAAATTTGTGTCATCTATACCCGTAAATCATTCATTTTTACCCAACATACAAGGGTTCAATGAGAAAGAGGAACATCGTCGTCGTCGTCGTCTCGTCGTTTCCTTACTAAACTTCCGCCGGGGCTCATACGCACATCCCATTGTGCTTGAGTAGCTCTAATGATTCGTTCTTATCCGGTGTGGATATTGAGGGGATGAACCCCGTGGAGTATGCCGTACAATTTAACTTTCTAGGGTATGTCAACTGTTGTTGTTAGTTATCCCAAATGTGCAGACAGTGATGATCAGTCCTGTGCTGTTGCTACTACGCATCAAGGATAGAATAGCCGAGACGGAAAGCGGTAATGGCTCGATAATACAACGAGGGAAACATACGCCAGCAGGAAACAACTCAATTACCATGCTCTACCCAGCTTAACTCATGGGAAATACCGTCTTAATTTATCATTTATAGGAGAATCCCTATAATTCTATAAGAAATTTTTGATTTTTTTTTTCGTCTCAGTTCTTCCGAGAGTTTATAGAAAGCCAAAGTTGAAGAATAATAACCAATGAAGAAGAAACACAGAAACATGCATAGAATAAATATGGAATAGCGAAGATGGAGTATAAAGAGAAAATGTCATATATTGGTCCTTGTTTATAGTACTGTGAATAACTAGAGTGTTGAATTCCAGTGGGGGGTCAAGCCCCCTAAGGTGCAAGCTATGGGGTACAATTGGTACGTAAACCGGGTTATATCAGCTGTTGGGTAGGCTAAAATCATATTTGTATTTTTTTCTTCATTTTTTTTTTCCATGGAATCGCTTGAATCTAGTATTATATTGGGGAGAGTGAGAGGTGGACCATTCAATCATTAAAGACGCGGGAATAACAGTATATCCTCTATCTGTAGCAATGAGAATGATGAGCCAAGCTTGAATGGCTAATTTAAAATCGTAAAAATAGTTGATTATTAATTTTTTATAGAACCAGACGTCTTTCAGCTACCGAAATCCTCGGTTGCTGCTGGAATAAATTCAAGGCTCAAGTAATGTTCTGCTTTTTTTACGCTCGATTATGCAAACAGAATCTCTGACATATCGACAGTAGTAGCAGTTCGGTAGTAGTTTGAAATGTCTGATACTAATCTTTGGGTGTGGAAGGCCTCTGCTGATGGAAAGCATCACGATCCAATGTAAACAAGAAAAAAAAAGTCTCACGGCCTGTTCTCGAAAAAGGGCCATCAATAAAATCAGTAAAAAAAAGTGCTTTCAACAAGCAACTATTGATGAGAGGATAGAATTGGAAAGTTCAATTTTTCGGAATCGCATTAGATTTCAGTAATTTACCACCCCAATAATATATTCCAGAAAAGTAGATGAAACTACCCACGGTCCATTAACAGACATTAATTTCACGGTTAAACTGATGTTGAGACCACCATTCATTTACATTTCTCTCAGAGTATCGAAAAACAATCTCACGATCTTTGTCTGGATATGGTGGCTCGGAATTCTGTGTCGTCCAGTTATCCTACAATGTTTCCAACACAATATCCCATTCTAGATGATCACATTGGACATATCAAAGCTACTGGTATAAGAATTTGATTTTCCCAAACTCTACTTTGAATGTTAATGGCATGTTTATATGTTGACAATCAATAAGCCAGTCAAGTGTCAGAAGGAAAATATTAGGAAAGAACCCGTACATTCTATCCTTTCTCGCTTCCATCCACGTTGATATGCATCAACTTGTGGTGCCTTCTGACCTCTTAACTACTGATTGAATAAATTGTTTTGCAGATACTTGTTTACGATCCTCACAGAGCTTTGTGTCCCTCACAAATGATCATTCAAAAAATATATTGGATACATCGCGATTACAATCTCAGATCTTCAGAGTTGTGAAAATGTAACGTAAAGAGGGAAATCTGGAATTTTCAAAGATAAATTGTCATCAGTTATTCACAAGTCTTATTGTTATTGATGGGTAAAATGATTAGTAAAGTGATTATATCATTGTTTTTTCTTTCTTTTTCTCTAAACACAAGTAAATAAATTGAAGAAATACATCTGAAATCATTGTTCAAGAGAGTATCCAATATTTCAATTGTATATTTGTGAAGGAGCGGCGGTAGGTGGTAATTGATATTTCCCCACTACTAGGGTAACATGACCAATAGATGGACGGTTGAGGAAATATTAGACATTATTAATTCATATAATAATAGGCGAATCACGTTGAAAAGTTGCAGAAAACATTGATGTACTGAAAAATATATAGTGAATCAACTAATAATCAATTAAACTTGAATAATGCAGAAATAATTAGAGAAAATCGAGGAATAACTGGAAAATCACTTGAACCCCCAACAGATGGACAGTTGCATATTAGCAGTGGTATGATTTTAAATTTCGATCAATCGATATGTAATAAATAGTTTATAAATCTATATGAATGTAATAATCAAAAATTGACATGAAAATTTTCGATAATAGAAACCGTCCATCTTTTGGTCAGTGTTCATCTATTGGTCGTGTAACCCTACCAGGGCTTGGAGAAGAGAGTGAGTGAAGAGAAAACCACAGGTAATTGAACTAGTCGGTAGCAGCCATTTGTACTACTATATATTGTTCCCGCATTGTTCCAATCGATTCGCCTCTATTACGCAACTGTCTCATAACCTGTCTGGCTATTTCAACTTGATTAATCACTAGAGTCTGTCGAGTTTTATCCTCACGACGATTCTCTGCATGGATACCATCATAGTTGACCCAGTTGGCGGACATATCCCACTTTACGGACGTAGCGGCAAGATATACTAATAATTAATATTCAAGGATGAAAAGTAAATTTTTCGATAATTGCAAAGTATCAAAATAAAAATCAATTGAATTTTTTGATTCACTCAAGTGAATTAAATCATTTCAATCATTTAATTCTTACCGTCTGGATACTAGTGCCATCCCTTTAACTGTCCGATAACTGATTCCTTCATGGTATATACGCATTATTCGTCCAAGTCTATTGGACCAATCTATGAGATTTTCATTTCCAGTGGAATATATGAAAACAAATGCATATCGTCACCTTAGTAACAAATGGTCGAGAGTGCCCAAAAATTCAACAATGAAAATCAAAAAGTTTCCGCAGACCACTGGCAAAATTTATTTTATGACATCCTGGACATTCTTTTTTTCCTGTAAATTCCAATAATAAAATAACTACCAATGTAAAAGTGAAAAAATCCTGCCTCCACATTTACGGGTATCTTTGCTTTTACTGTTTTTTAATGCAGGGAATAATTAACAACGCTCTGGTGTTTATTTGTTTCCATGATATTTTAATATTGAGGAAAGTGAAAGAGAATGGACATTAGAATGAAACGGCCGGAGATAGATCCCTCCTGATGGTTCCATTGAAAAGCTGAGGCGATTTGCCGTGGAAATCATGTATCAGAACGGCTATTTTTGAATTTTTCAGAAATCATTTTTTTTCGGTCAAGTTTTGGAAATCATTTTGGTTTGGTATTCCTTCTCATTTTTAAAAAAATTCACTCTTTTCAACATATCTCCGGTTCTATGAGTCATCACGTAATAATTCCGAATGGAGATGATAAGTGAGATCATTTGCCATCGGTTTATGGGGTTCTCAATTCAAAAATATCGATTTTTGAGGTATTTACGGATACCATTATGGGAATAAGTTTTTGCCTCATAACTATCTCAAAGAATCGACATTTTTCAATTCAAATCGTCACAAATCAATGGGAAATGATCTCACCTTTGATCTCCGATCGTAATTTTTACGTTACGATCAATAGAACCGGAGATATGTTGAAAAAAGTGAATTTTTATAAAAATGGAATGTGTATCCCTTCAAACCTTGACTAAAAAAGCTGAATTTCTAAAAAATACAAAAAAGTCACATTATTTCCACCGCAAATTTCCCAAGCTTTTCAATGAAATGGCGAGAAAGGATCTATCCCGAATATTTCAATTACATTCACGAATTTTTCATAGTATAGAGATTTACAAACTCAACTGTATCCATTTTACCCCTCGTGTCTGTCTTGTCCCACCGCCCCCTAAGCAAGTGGTCTCTCATTAGATGCATTATTCACTATCTCTTCCTGTCAGTAAAAACAAAAAGACGCAAGTGCTTGAAGACGCGACTCTCTGTTAGTAATTTGTAGCACTGACGACCATTTATCATTCTCAATTATTTTCGTTGATTCATGCAAAGAAATGACATATCGATTGGACTAAAAAAACACGACTTTTTGGTATTTGCAATATGAAAAAGGAGGAGCTTGCAACTATTTGTTACTAGACGACAATATATACCTTTATATTGATAATATTACTAAACCATTCAACATAAAAGCACCAAAGTTGGATGTCTGTATACCACAGTAGCTTGTGGTTGTGCCTTGCTGCAAAAGGGGTTAAATAGTTTTCACTCAGGGTTGTGAGCAATGTACCAACCAACTGTAATACAGTCGTGTTAATGTTCTCGAAGGGAAATTTCATGAATGCCGACGTCACAGTAAGAGACAAAGACAGCAATAGTAACGGAGAAACTGTAACCCTTTCCTGCGACCACTGCTGGGGGTGCGATTGCGGTTTTGCAAAGTTAGCCCGGGCGTCGATTCGATCTGCCACAACGATAATCTAACCCGTTGGATATATTCACAGAGAGAGTAACTCTACTCTATACTATTCGCCACCACCTCCTGAGATCCCAGATCCCACTAATTCCCGCTCCGACCCATCCATGAGAATTGTTTAATGGCTATCTACCTAACTGAGTATCTGTTGGGGACTATATAATCCTCAGAGAGCTGTCAATTTCCTTACGGAGCTGATATAAACCTAATTTACACAGTTATCGAGAATTGGTTGTAAAAGAAATAGCCAAGTCAAATTTTATAGACTTTCTTTATCATTTCTACACTGTTAAAAATTTCTGTCTGAATTTTCCGTGTAAAATCACTGAAATTTTAAACAAGTTATATCTCGACTGAAATTCCAGATAATTACGTCATTGAAAAATGGACAAATCATCGATTTTCAAATAATTTCACGTCTGAATATCAATAAAATTTGTAAATTTCAGTTCAATTGTTTCTTGGAAATTTAGAAAAAATAGGAAAAATTCAAGAGAAAATTAAAAATTCAAGTCATTTTAATTCTGAGTATTCATGTTCGGTTGAAAATTCAAGTGAGTTGTAGAATTTTCGTCTCAATTCTACTTAAAACTCATAGATTCCTCTGAATTTCTTCGGAAGCTCATAGATTTCATAAGCATTATCCCATTAAAAAACATTCAGTATCACGTTTATTAAAATTTTCAGCGAATTTCCTATGAAATTTTCAATTTTTTTCTAACAGTGTAAATTTCTCGCTTACTCTCTCTCTCTCTCTCTGCAACATCTTTGCTTTCGTGATGCCTCAAAATCTATGAATGTGAGGTTCAATTACGTGGCGATAAATTAAAGAAAAGTATATGTGTGAATCAATCATCATCCATGTAAATCTCATTATCACGTCGAAAGGGTATAAATGGATTGTTCCTGAATAAAAGAAAGTTTCTATCATTTTTTTTTTTTTTTAAATAAAAAACGCACTTATATATTATGTACGTAGTTATTTCCTATGATCCCAAGTACCTAATCTATTCTGTCTCATTTGATGAGCCAGTAAAAATTCAGTTTCTACCATTAATATCATGATAAATTATATTTAGATTGAAAAAATGTTTTATTGATGCAACTTTTGAATTGAATTAAGAGTACGGGAAATTTGAGTTTCGATCAAGTATTGGAGAAGATGAGGCTTTACCCTCGTAGTTTAATTACTATTTTTTGATGAAATTATAAAAATTGAATGTTTATTTTAAATGTTGAGAGTAATGCATGCAAGTATCTCAGAGATGGCAGCACTATGCCAAGTATTGTAGCAAGCATGGCAATAGTTTCACAGTACAAACAAAACAGCAAAACTATTGGCACTCTAACGTAATCTTTAGTCCGCACACTGCTGCCCTCTACCATTACTCCTCGATATCAACCAAATGTTTTCACTTCATCTGATTATCATCGAGGCAAGTCTCCCGGGCTATTCCCACTCCAATTTGAGATACCCCCATATCCCAGTTCTAATCTATCCCTTCATCCGCACTCCTAGCGACAATGTTCGTACATTCACTTGCGTATTCGCGAATTACAGAAAAAAGGAAACAACATTTTTTTACTACTAGTTTTTTCACGTGTATGAATGAATAATTGACGTGAATAAAGGAAAATGGAGGATAAAGATTAATTAAAGTATATCTCTCTGTCTGGAGAAGCTTGATTTCCTTCGAGAAATACATTTTTATATAATATTGTGACCAATTTTTTATTATTACTAACCAAGAACAAGCAAACAATCACAGTAAACGAAGAAAAGAAATGTGACGTATTCAGCACAGGTGAAGGATCGAGTAGAAGACCGCACCAAAGAAATTATGTAACCGAGTATTTCAGGTAGTTCACAACCCCTCGAATTTTCTACAGTTAATATATTGCATGGTCAGACTTCACAACGGGTGTTCTCTCACTCATGAAAATGCACAAAGACTTACCTCCAAGGCAAATTGGAGAAAATTCGCAAATTTCTATTTTCTCAATAAATAGTTATGCTGAAACAAGTTGGCGATAATTACAATATAATTAGATATAAATACACAGTAATTGTTCAATCTAGATTCATTCAATTAAAGAGGGTAGCTATAAATTAAATCAAGGCAATAGTAATACGCAAAACAAAAGATATATCGTAGAACCATGAACCAGAACTGCTATTTGGTCAGAATAATTCGTCCATTGTTCTGCTTTAAAAATTTTTGTTACAATTTATTCCACATTTTTTCAAATATTCAATAATAGCAGATACTAAAGGAAAAGGCTCAAAGGATTTGCGTCGGTCCAATAAAACTCGTGCCTTATTAATTTTACAACTGTTGATTCAGAATGGAATAGGGGAGAAATGTTACTGCGCGAGTCTGCGGCAAAGTATGCAGAATACTTTTTTATTTTTTTTATTTTTCGAGTGAAAGCGGTCATAAAATTTAATTCTGCTTTCAATGTCTATTTTCTTGTCGTTTATTAAGAAGAAACACGTATATTACTTATTCGTCTGGGCACAATGCCACAACAGCATCATGCATGTAAATTTACAGAATTGAATTGATGTTTCTAAATGTTCTACTTCATTGATTAATAGATCAAGTATTTCAGTGTTTCTATTAATCTTCTCCCCTTCATTTTAGCACAGGTATAATTATATCGTCGTTCTGGGGTGAAAAGGGCTTAAATGGTACTCGTTTCCTATGTTGTTATGCCCTTTCCACACTAGGACCATGATATAGAAGAGACGCTTGTGAATTTATTTACGATGGAAAAAAATTGAGGCTGTATGACAATATGATAAAATCCATTCAGTTCTTCTTCATGGCCTTTATTATCTGCCAAATGTAGGACATTTTCAAATACTCGTTGCATTACAGAAGATCATCTGAAAGATAATTTGCGCTTGTACTTATTATATACTTATTTCTCTGTATAACTTGGCCAAGTGTTTATTCTCATGAATAATTCCGTTCATTATGAACAAGATATTGGGAGTAGTAAATGAGAGAAATATTTTCCATTATAATCATAGAATGACAACAGTATGTTTGATGATTCAATCAGTTGATCACGCCTTGTAGACTGAAGATATTCCAAACGAACTTCTCTACCCTCTCCTGCCTGACCTCTTCACCTGTTGCACACAGCAGACATACTACTACACTATTATATCCCTCTAAAACGTATATAGAAATATATCGTATCAGAAAGGTGGTACTGCACAATTTCAACAGCTCGGACCGAGAGAATATGAAAACTTGACTCGATATAATGTGATTCATGCTAGTTAAGAATTAGCCAGAGTAATCGTTGCGCTGCTATTAATTTTTCAATGCTGAATAATCACACGAAATTTAGAGTGATATGTGAATGAGCAATAGAATAAATCTGTTGCTGAGGAAAGGTCATGCTGATACTTGATAATGAAGAATTTATTTTCAAATTAATTTACTGGACAATGGAAAAAAAATGAGGAAATAATTGAAAATAATAAGTGGAAAAAGGTGAAGGTTCTATGATTTCTTACCGGTTGTATCCACGAGCTTCTCTATTAAGAAGTGCGCGAGGGGTAAAAGTATGAAACACCATGAAGCGCAGGGTAGAGGGTTCTGTTTTGCTCACAAGCTACCTTGATACCCCCGTAGGACAGGCGGAGCTCGACTGGTGGCGCCGCCCAGTTGTGACGTAGCTCGACGGCCACCTTGCCACTTGAACCAATAGCAGCTGTATTGATATTGTAGTGGGGATAGAAGTAGAGAATCACGCGCATGACGAGATCTTGGAGCTGGGGTAGCCGCCGCGGACCTCGGGCGAGAGTTGTAAGGCGAGGCAGTCAGTCGCTCTCAGCTACGACATGCATAACGCATGAGAGCAAGCTTACATCTTTTCTCTCATATATATGTATATATATTTTTTTATATATATATATATATATACATATATAGATATATATATATATAAAACCGTATATTTTCATTTTCTCTTTAAAAAACACTATGAAATTATATATTTTACGTTTCTCACTTGGTCTCATAATAGAAAAAAACAATACGTATGGTTAATAAATTGATGAAATTAATGATAATTCACTGTAAAATGGAAATTGTGTGGAATCACGGCCGGTGTTTTCGTTTTTGACTTTTGCAACTCGTTTGGCTCTGAAGTTGATCTGACAGTGCTCATTGTCGCCGTCATTCAAGTGTTGTGTTTTCGCGAGTAAAACGTTTGTGAATCGAATTGTGTCTCGCGAATCGATACTCGTTTTACACGTGAAAGTTCAATCTTTATCATCAGTTTTTGCACGAAATAATTGAGAGGATTTTTTTTTTTCTTTTTCCATTCTTGGTGAACCATGTGAACATGTGGACTTGAAATTATTATAGTACTCGAGTGCGCCTGTGTGTTAAGTAGAGAGATACAAGAGAGAAGAAAGAATAATTCTCTCTAAATAGTGCATTTGAGTGTTTTTTTTTTTACTTTATGGTTTTTGATTTTTCATTGAACATGTGGATAAACGTGGACAGATATGTAGTGATAACTACAGCTACGTGGAGCCTACCGCCTAATATTGGCAGTGAATGAGAAACAAGAAGATTTTGAAAATTTACATTTCAAGTATAGGAGTAAAAAAATCTATCAAGTCTTCTTTTAAAGTTCCTGGACAATCTAGTGGATAATTTCATATTCACTAAGTAAAAGTGAGTATCCAACAAAAGGTGTTTGTAGATCACGGAATCAATTGACTTTGCCTCGATGCGCAGGGTTTGGAAAAAACTGAGAAATTCCGAGGGATAGTTTAAACAAAACGCGAGTGTAAAAATAATACAAAAAAAGAGTTTACTACTGAAAGAAAAAGAGTGGTAGTGGAGAACCGCACAACCAAGACAGTGGTGCGGTTTTGGCTGACTGGTGAGGGAGTAGATGGCAGCTACCACGTACATGCCGGTTAGTAGCGCAGTGTCGGCCGACCTGGACGGTGGTTCGGGTACAGCTATCGGTATGAACATCGCCGTAGGTGGCTACTCATCGGGTTCGCCCCGTAGCGCCGCCGATGCCGGTGAAATGAAGTATATGCCGGCGCCCCAGCATCATCATCATCACCATCATCATCATCAAGTATCATCGTCACCATCGCCAAATGGCTTATCACATCCGACTAGTTTACCATCAACAAATCCATGGGTTAGCCTTCAACCAGGAAGTGATCCATGGGCGGCATCAATGGGAATGCACCACACAACCCATCATCCGCATCATCATCCCCATGCACAGGGTAATTCGAGTCTGGATGTGAAACCATTGGCAGCAGCAGCAACAGCAACTGATTCAGTTCAGGGTATGCATCACAGGGGTCCACATCAATCACCAGGAATGGGTTCACCACATTCATGGCATGCACCAGTTGTACCGTCGGCACACTACAATCCAAGTGGTGGTGCTGCATCGCCAACAACCCTTCAGCAGTACCATGCTGCTATGAATGGTATGCTACACCAGCATCCACATCAGCATCCACATCAGTTGCATAATCATCAAACTGGTCTACCGCATCATCTCAGAGACGCACATAATCACAGTCCACCAGCTGGTCATCCATTACATCCTGGTCATCCACTAGACAGGGATCACAGTGCCGGTGAAGAGGATACACCAACCTCTGATGATCTTGAGGCATTTGCCAAACAATTCAAACAACGACGTATAAAATTGGGTTTCACACAGGCTGATGTTGGTCTAGCACTTGGTACATTATATGGAAATGTATTTTCACAAACGACGATATGCAGGTTCGAGGCATTACAATTGAGCTTCAAGAATATGTGTAAATTGAAACCGCTACTTCAAAAGTGGCTGGAAGAGGCTGATTCAACGACAGGATCACCAACGAGTATTGATAAAATAGCAGCACAGGGTAGAAAACGAAAAAAGCGCACGTCAATTGAGGTGTCAGTTAAGGGCGCATTGGAACAACATTTTCATAAACAGCCAAAACCATCGGCACAAGAAATAACATCACTCGCTGACAGTTTACAATTGGAGAAAGAAGTTGTTAGGGTGTGGTTCTGCAACCGTCGGCAGAAAGAGAAACGTATGACACCACCAAATACACTTGGCGATGGTATGATGGAGGGCATGCCACCAGGACATCAGGGACAGAGCCTACATCAGGGATATCATCCTCAGGATCATCTGCATGGTTCACCAATGGGCCACAGTCATAGTCCACCAATGTTGAGTCCTCAGGGTTTAACGGCACACTCGCTTGCGGCCCACTAGCGTTCGCCGGGGCCTCCCTCACTGGGCCTCGCCATAACCTCACAATCGAATTCAACAACCAGTCCTGATGGACTACCACCTTTTTATCATCACTACCTCCAAGCACGCACTACTGGATACGGTGCTTCGTAGCTGCAGTGGCAGTACCATCGTCATCACAACCAACAGATTGAACAGCACATACAATTCATAGCCAGTCAGTTGGATGATGACGATTTGGATGATAATTAATTGGATCTTCACTAAAATTGAGGAGAAAATACATTAAAAAAACGTTGATTTTCGATAAAAAATGAGAGGTGACGACGAGACCTTTACCCCGGAGCCCTGGGGAGGCCGACGCGAGTGTTTTCATTAAATTTTTTTCTGTGTTGTCAACAAACTATTGACAATTAATTGACTCTGAAACATACGATAGATCGTGACTAAGAAAAAAATATTGAAATAAAAAAATTATTCTATGATAATTTCTATAATTCTGTGAATAAACTTGACTAAAAATCATATAAACGGAGTAAAAGGACTAAGAAAAAAAACTTTTGCATAGACGAAAGGAACGGCCGAGTCAAACGACATGAAAAAAGAATCATTAAAACTAGCAGGACGTCTTATCTCAAAGACGAATGACTGGACAATCTCATTGGAAAAAAACGAAACAAAATGTTATTATAAATAAATTTTAACGGACCTCGCTAAACTTTAATCTAATGTCGTTCCCAACGTTGTTGTTAATATATTGTTGTTTGTTTGTTTGTTTTTTGTGACGTGCGTCTCTCTTCTCTCTCTCTCTCTTTCTCTCTCGGTGAAGTGCTTTGAACGTGATATTGTATATGAATAATTGAATAATGGAAGATGTACCGTCGGCAGACACTTGTTCCAAATTTTCGGCTCGACAATTCTCGCGGTGTGAATCAAGAGATTGTGGTTGAAATGTCTCGGTTACTCCACCCTCCCCTCTCCCATTTTTGAATAACAACGCGATGAAATGAACAAGTGTCTCTGTGTCCTTTGCGTTTTTTTTTTTTCCTTAATTTCTAGACGATCATGTAAGCCGCGTATGTGTAATTTGCGCAGTACTCGTCTCCGCCGCCTCTCGATGACGATACTCGCTTAACATTGCAAATTTAATTTTATCGTCAAAGCGAAAAAAAAAAAAAAAACCATCTGCCTACTGTGTTGATAATGGAGAAAGACCAAATCTATTCCCTGATTGAAAGAAAGAGAGGAGAATTCTCTTAATAAGAAAAAAAAGCATTAATTTCGCCAAGAATTCGACTCGCTCCAAACCAGTGAAAGTGAGTACGATATTCAAAAACCAACAAACAGAAAAAAAAAACCACTACCATTGTATCACAGAGTTTATTTGGCAGTTAATACGTAGCCCACAGATCTAACAATAAATCTAAGAATTAATGAAAATAAATGAAACAAAAAAAAACTCAAAGATGAAGTAACAAAGTTAATATTTTTTGAGGAAAAACCAGTCTCAGAGAGATCGCAGAAAAGGACGTAAAGTTTGCGGGAGATGGATATTATTTGGGCACGCATGCGAGGATGCGAAAAAAAAAGGCACGC
Organism: Aleiodes alternator; assembly: GCA_963921955.1. NCBI lineage: Eukaryota > Metazoa > Arthropoda > Insecta > Hymenoptera > Braconidae > Aleiodes > Aleiodes alternator. Next base: position 3,158,373 of record OY998107.1, on the reverse strand, counting down.
GATCTTTTTACTATACATATTATATATTAAATATATATTTACATACACATACATGGCGAGAGGGAAAATAAAGTATACATATGTGAAAATAAGAGAAGAAAAGTACACACAGAGGGACAGAGAGAGAGTGAGAGAGAGAGAGAGAGAGAGAGGGACTAACACTCGCAGGCAAACTGTATACCATAGGGAAGTACACTTGTGCTCGGGTGGAATTCACCGGGTGATGTAACATAAGTAAATATTGATTGTAAATAATATGGCAGATAAAACTAGTAAGTTAAGGTGCACATCAAGTGAGCATGCTGCGTCGCGCGTCATCGACTTTGTATAAGATTCTGATTATTCTCTTCTTGATTTCGATTTTCAATCCTTGCCCCATTCCCCCGAAAGCGGTATTGATAACCGATCAACTCAAATGGACAATCTCAACCCCTTCAGGATTAAGTAATAATTGTTGAAAGAGAGAGACTTTGGAGAATCGAAGAAATAAAAATGAAAATTAGCGTCGTGCAAAACTCATGTTGACGCGGCACTGTATAGATTAATATTACGAAAAAAAAAAAAAAAAAAAAAATAAAACAAGAATTTTTAAATATGACGATAGAAGATTTAATTTTTTAATCGTATTTCTTTTTTCTTTTCTGTGACGATCGATCTGAATTTCCCGGTCAATTTCTCCGCTTTCAGTCTTTATTAGTATTTAATTATTATAGAGCAAAGAAAATCATGAATTGACACTGATTAATCTGATAAATATATATAAAAAAAAACGAATAATTATCGTAAACTATCTTTAAATTTATGTAATGTGATTATTGGATCTTGTTTACATTGTTATAGTCCAGCGATTTTTGTTTCTTTTCTCCTTCCCATGATAATGGTGAACATTTTGAAAAAAAGAAAAAAAACACAATTCATTTTTTTTTTATAATTAGAACTTGGAAATGAAGGGAAAAATTATATAATGAAAGCGGATTTTTGCAGGGAAAATCGGCGATTGTTTGTTCGTTCGTTCGTTATTATTGCTCACTTTTTTGGTTTTTGTTATTTTAATGAAACGTGAGTGTATAGTGAGAGAGATACAAAATTATGTGACGTTGTGATTGAATGGGGAGCGAGGTTATAGAAAAAAATTAAACGAGAACAATCTTTGAAGAAATAAAGACCGAAAATAGCGATCAATAAAGAAATCGGGGACTCGTGCGCCGTATCTCGTTTTCATTTTTGTATATAATATAAAAGTAAAAGAAATTACCTGAAAAAATAAGTGAATGAAAAAAATAGAGAATAAACGAATTGATTGGAAAAGGTATCAGCAAGCATCTAAAACTGCGATTGAGGATTATTTCTTATCGATAGAATTTTGTGTAATAAATTAATTGTAAATGGTGGCAATAAATATTCAATTGTCAACAGATTGAATGAATCGATGAAAATCATATTAAGTCATGCACATAAAATTATTAAAAAAAAAGAAATGACCTCAATTGCAAACGATAAGATAAAGAAGACGAAATTGGATAGAAACACGCAAGGATGTGCATTCTCTAAAAGAATGATAAAAGAAAAGAGTAAACTAAATGCGAAGAGAGGAAGAGTGAATAGAAACCGGTGTAAAATATAAGATCATGGAAAAAATACCGCAAATAAATGAAAAAACAAAAAAAAAAAGGTCACTTACAAAACAACTTTAAAGAAAAACGAAAATATATGACAAACTCCAATCCCCATGTATATTATTATATTAAATATTAATTATTATTAACGTAAAATACAAATGATGAAGGAAAAATAAAGGATTACAAAAAAAAAAAAAAAATCTGGCGTATGGTAACGTTTTGTTAGAATGGCAGAAACTAAATTACTACTGAATTTTAATTAATAAACGAGATGAAAGTATACTATAAACTGCTGGCATTGATATTTATTTTCCAAACATTCCTTAATACCAGAAAGAAAATCAATTATTTCAAGGAAAATACAAAGACAATGAACAGTCTGAGTGGGTGAATAAAAACTGATAAAAATTAAATTTGTCGGGGTTAAACTTGTGTTTCAATAATCACATTCTACTCTCGGTTAATTTGGGATATTAATTTGAAGCAGCTGCTACGTGAAAATAGTTGAAAAAAGGATTGCACAGGACAGACTCTTCCCAATTATAACTTGAGTATTTTTATTCAAATATCGAATCAACAGTTGGACTATCAAGTGAATTGTCATTGCTGGTTGGCGGAAAAAAAAGCTCCTGGAAAAAAAATAGACCGGAAAAAATAGACCTCGCGAAAACACCACCCACACGGATTTGACTATGTAACCATGCACTCAAATGGGGCTATTTTTGCCGGTCTATTTTTTTCCAGGGGCTATTTTTTCCATGATCCGTCATTGCTGTTCAAATTTTTCTTCCAAATATCCGGAATTCTTTCTTTTATGAAGCAAAGTAAGAGAAAAAATACAATTTATCATCTTTCGTTATGACTGTTGCGTGTCAAAATGAGTTGAGTCAAGCTTAGAGGAAAACACGAAGAAATGTACTGATGGGGCGGAAAGGAAAATGATTCAGAGGATAGTATTTAGCATGAGTTGACAGTAGATTCCATAATTTGCGTGTTCTATATACTGCATTGATTAAATGAAAATGAAAAAGACTTTATTCAAGTGATTTGATTAATTGTAATATATTTCATTTCTCATTGTTCATCATATATTGTATGGAGTGCACAAATTAAAAAAAAAAAAAAAACGATTATTAATGAGAAATCATGGTATTTTTCAAAGAATAAGATTTTCCTTGAATTTCACGATGTCAAGTTCTCTGTATCAAACGTGAGATCTCATGTTTACCTTGCCAACAAATCACACCTGTATTCCCCGCGCATTCCTCAACATACCGGTCATCTTTGATTCTAATGTTGCAGAGTTCCTACTACATTCTCGTTGGTTAGAAAAAATCAAAAATCAAACATCATAATAAATTATTCTTAAAAATCTTTAGCATAAAATCATTATCAAAAAATGGTCAATCATTTACAGACAGTAGAGATTAAAATGAAGTGGCAAGTAAACAAGAATACAATGAAAAATACCCGCACAAGCTAACAATTATAGCGTAATATGGAAAATAAAAAAGAAAAAAAAATAGAACCAGGTGGCATAATATGCCTACAATGAGGGTGTAAAACTCTGGTAATGTAGAGTCATTGAAATGAATCATAAGAAAAATTTATGGGTTTTTCTCGTTAAAGTGAAAAATTATAATTGAAAATAACATTTGTCCATTAATTGATAGAGCTTCATTGTTCTTTAATTTTTTAAGGGTCTCACTGAAATGATAAAATCATAGCTTTAACGAGGGAAATTGACATGAGACAATAGGGAATGTTGTACGACAAAGTGGAAGAGGGTCAAGTGCAGAGTCAAAGTAAAGGAACGCATGCGTAGGAATTATCATGCAGCCACCCAATACGACATGCGCATTTCGAGCTTTTTTCCCAATTTTCTTTCATTCTATTTCTCTGTCTCTATTCATATCAATTTCGCGGTCTCTTACGTTTTCATATATCCCGCTGTATATCTGCCGCTCTCTTGTGTGAGTCTACACATATAGCGGGAGGAATCGTTCACACCTGCCAAAAATTATTGCTATAAGCGCTGCGAATGTCCAACGCGTTCGTCGTTTTGATCTAGAGGCATTTTTTCATCTCATAATGAGCAAAGATGGAATACAATTCATCAATAAGGGAAATTAGAGTATTTTTATATATGATTTAGTACTTGAGAATTAAATTGTTCCACGAAAAAACCCAAAGTCATACTAATGTACATATTAGATGGACATTGAGTTTTGTGTGATACATTGATTTGATATTTAATAAGCTGAATTATATATATATATATATAATTATATTGACATGGTAGTGTGAGGGAGCATGACATCCGCACTTGGTAATATACTTAGGTACTTGATGTGGAAAGCCCGTGTGCCGTTTATGTACGTGGCACTTATAGCACGCGTGTGCGGAGGAAACAATTGAACATCATCCTCCTCCACTGTCACTCTTGGCTCCTTCCTATATATATAACCCATCTCACTTACTCTTTCTTCTTTATTATCCGCACTCTATCGTCGAAGCTTAATAAGCAGTGCTACCTACGTTCCATTTCCGGCGCGACTGACGTCATTATGAAATATACACTAGTACGAGAATGTGTGACGAATAAATTCATTTTTCATCGATGATTTTTGGGAAAATAAGAAAATCATCGCATGAAAATGCATTCAATAATGATAAAAATAGAAGGCTCAAATTAACAAGTGATTAATCTTCTGGAATAAAATTCTACTTTCCTCCAGCAGCATTGATAAAAATATGTACAAACAAGTCAAGGATGCTTTTCTCTTCTCCAAATCTTTACTACACATAAAAATGAATCTACTAAATTCTCGAAATGACTTTTTCCTTTTTAAATTTTAATAATGAAAGAAAAGAATTATCAAACAGATAATTTTAATAGTTTTCCTGTTTGTTCTCGGTTTTCTTCTTTTTTTGGTTCTACCTGATATTTTTTTCCTTTACTTCTTCATTTCTTACCTTCCTTTGCTACTTTGCACCTCTGTATTGCGCAGTCGCATCGCAACCAATCGCTGTCGCCGTCTAACCAGGTAGGCCTTGAACAACTCGTGGGGACCCACGCGTTTATCTAATACTTTTTTTTTTCTCTCTCTCTCTCTCTCTTTTCTGTCATACACATGGTGGAGTACAGAAGGTGAATGGTTATAGACTGATGGTTAACTTGAAAATACATATAGGTGAATAGAATACAGGTGAATGCTGTATTTCGTAGAAATATGTGCGTTTACTACTGAGACACTAAAGTCAGATATAATAAGACAGCAATGGAAGCTTTGCTTGTGTAAACGATTCGGTATACACTTTTAAAATGCGCGCGTTGAGGCCAAAATTCAAGCACATGTATAATTATGAATAGTGTGATAATCAGCAAACATTTGTTTCAATTTCATCCGAATCTCTCAAACCAAATACTCATTGAATTCACATATTTATCTGACACAATTTCACTTTTATTGATCTTACTCTGTCTTATAATTCAATCTGGTAATTCTGACAAGTAGACACTCCTTTCCTCATCAGAACTTGTAATTTATTCTCAATTCTTAAAAATACACAATATTTACTTTTATGAAAAATCATGGAAGACAATTACGGATTGATTATATAAAAAAAAATTATGGGTCAAAATAATTATGAAAATTAGTATTCGTGACCCATTAATAGCTCCAGTGATGTTTCATTAATTTCAACATTTCAATATAATAAATTATATTATTACCTCGACTTTGCTCACGATTATACATTTCATTTCAATTCCACCCTTTGAATTTAACTACTTTTAAATGCCTCAGATACTAATTTATATCATCACCTTAGAACCAAAGGAGCGTAAGTGCTATATATTTATACACAGCCTTCATGCCATATTTGTTGCCATTATGACAATATGTTGATATCTCGCTTGCAAATCGAACATTGACTTACATAAAACACAACTACTTCTATCTTTAGTTATAACAAGTGATCAGCTGATTAACGAGTTAACCGCTTAATGTGCTGCAGTCTGTATAATCAATAAATCGAAGAATCTTTACATTTGATACGAAGACAATTAATTATCTAGAGACAACATAATTTTCTGTTTTTCTCTGGATTATATTTGAAGAAAAAAAAACGAGGAAACTATGTTTTTTTCAGTGTTTCGTTTCACTGTCGTGTCGTATGTGGTATATTAAAAGTGGCTATTAAGAGGGCTCTTACAAGGCAATCGCAATGACTGCTCTAACGACGTCATAGATCGTTGAGAATGCTCATATTCCTTCCTTGAGAATTCCATAAAACCACACAAGTATACACGTGCAGGTAACTTGACATACCATCAGGTAGATAGCTACAGGTGCGCAAGTGCTCTTTAATCGTTAAAATTTCCATTGAATCAATCATCATAATCATTCATAGGGAATTCCAATCTAAATGCAACAAATACAAATGCATTACAATGTTTGTTTTTATAATGAAGCTTTTAGTAAAAAGGGCTATTTTTATAGCTTTTGAATACTTCAGCTTCCCTGAATACTTCAGCAATGAGATATTTCACATGACATGGAACAACAAGCTGGATATAGAGACTTTAAGATGAACGGGTTGAGTACACGCCTCCTTACTCACTTATAGAGTTAATTGAGGGCAAACGTCCACCGCTCAGACTGTTATCTACTGTCCTCTCTAAAAACATATGTTTTTTTTTTCTATTTTTCAAATTACAATGCGAAAATTTCAATTGAATTATAAAATTAAAATTGTCTCATCCCTCGTTAAACTTTTTAATAATTATTCTTAAGCTATTGAGTAAATTAAATTGCCTACTTCGTTTCAATGTCTCAGTAGAATTTCATCAATGAATCAATTAAATGAATGACTAATCAATGAAATAAATAAATTTAATTTAAGGTATTTCACGATTTTTCATCTGACTCTCTCTCTCTCTCTTTCTCTCTCTATTTTTAAATGAAATAATTAACATGGATACAGATATATTTTTCATGTATAGATTGCATGATGCTCTAGATACCTATAGACCCATTGGCTAAAACAAGATTCTCTCTTGCGACCCTGAAACTGTACAATCGTTAACGTTAAGCGCCACTTTGTACTCGGAACAGAGATTCCTCTTCATCTCACTCAGTCATTTAGAGGGGGGTCCCGCCACAACGCCAACAACTAAGCGGTATACCCGGCGTGTGCCGATGACCCATCAGTGATTCTTCTTCTTCCTATTAGGCTTACTTGAGTAATTGCTACGTTATTTTTCTTCTCTTTCAATAAATACACCCAAAGGAGGATACTCTCTGCACGTACCACGTTCATTGTCAAGGTTTCAATGTGTTTCTCTCTCTCTCTCTTCTCTTTCACCTCTCGAGCAATTAATTTTCGACCATCTGAATCCACTGGTCTCTTGTCAAGTTTCTTTCGAATATAAATAGACCATATTAATTTCGGTTCTAAATGAAAAAAGAGCAAGTCTTTTGCCTTGGCTTGTGAAATGTGAGCGGGTGAAGCGAAAGAGAAGAATTTGTAAAATGACATGATTCGTTGAATTAGAATTTTGGATTGAGAAGAAAAAAAACTGAGAAAAAAAAAAAGATATTTCAGATAGTAAAACGCGTGTGTACTTCCAAGTTCAACACATATCCATGCTCAGATGTATAGAAAAAGCACGCAAAGAACGTTCCTCTGCGTCTGGTATCGTGTCTCGTGCCGCATGCACATTCTGTATGCCGCAAGAGAGCGATAAAACGTATGCAGATTAAAACATTTTATTTGAATGATAATATAACACTTGTTGATGCAAGCGCGTTGGCCTAGGTTAGCATAATAAACATTATGTAGATCTCTACTGGCTATGGCTGAGGCTGTACACGCACTAATACTACACAACACTCTGTATATATCTATCTAGCAAACCCTGGGTACTTTAAAAGCTGTTTGTGTATATTCATGTGGTTAATTTGAGGGTAGGAACAAGTCAGTAAGACAGAGTTCTGACGGTATTATGCGTGAGTAGAGCGATGAGGCTATGCAATGTGCTTGACTCTTCTCTTCAACCCCTTAATTTCCTATTAGATATTCTACTTTAGGATATACTGAGCTGAACAATGACGAACGAAATATTATTTTCAAAAAAAAAAAATTTTCATTCAATAAATTCAACTCGCAATATACGGTATAAACTCAAATAATTTCAAATTTTTTTCATGCTGTAACTGAAACGTTATCTGTTTGCACATCTGACAGTCATTGGGCTTCTGTTTGGTAGTCATTTATCTATTCTTACAGGTTATACACATTTTGTAAGTATTAAATGTGTAAATACATATGGTCTAGAAAATAGGAGTTGAGGAGATTGCTATTAATTCTTGAATTATTCTTTTGAAAAAATAAGGAATTATTTTATTTCTGTTTGAGAACAAAAAAAGAAAATGGGCAGAGAGATGGGTTGAAAAAATCAATGCTACTGTTTCGCCGCTTAATGCAATGCACTGTTTTGACAGAAGAGGGGTTCCTGAAAGAACAAAAAATTGTAGAGAATTAGTGGTAGAACGTGTGCAACGTGAGCAGGGGTTGCATTGTTGTTCTCCGGGTGTATCAGCAGGCCCCTCTACAACTCTGTGAGCTCTCGTTTTTTCTGTTTTTTTCTTTCCTCAAAAATCATTCGTTTTTAATGTATTTGGCAGGGTGTGTAGCGCGTGGACCCATAAAACTACACAGAAAAGAGTGATTGGGCATTTTTCTATTTTAGGGGAATTTTCAGAATACAGAAGATATTCTCTATTGATATATCCAGATAAATAAGGCAATCGGGAGGGGAAAAAATAATAATATTTTCCTCCAAAAACTATTTTAATCAGATTGATAATAATGATGACGTGAAGAAATAACAATGTTCTAAAATACAAAACTTTTTTTTTCAACACGTGCTCACATATTTAGGAGAATACATAGTAAAAATGTGAGAGGAAAGGCTTAGAAAAATCTAGTAGTACGATCCAATGGATATGAGACACCAAAGAGAATGAGCCAGTTGGCCAGAAGATTCGTCGTGATTCCTACAGTGGGTGATATTTTTTAAGAATTTTTTTCACTTACAATTGGAAGATCAGGCTGTACTATACTTTTGAGCCCCCGATTAGTTTCATAGATACTTCGGGGAAAGGGGGAATCTCTTTGCCAACACATTAGTTGAAGTTGAGAGGTCAGTTTGAGAGTTGTCAAATAATCCACATGTACTGAACTGCAAGATGAGGGAGAAATATTTCTCTGTTATCTTTAATGTTTGGAATAAACAGAAGAATCCATTGAAGTAATTCTCTAATGATTTTATAACACAAATTTAATCTCTCAAGTACTTTCGAGCGTTACTTATCCACCATTCAACTGATTTCCGTCAGTCTGCATAGAAAAAAAAAAATCTGCACACGCTCCACCGAAAACAGTAGATGGCACGCACAGCAGGAGTGCTTTTTACAAAGTGTAGTGTGTTGTTGGTTTTTTTTTGTATATTATCGTATGTACGAGGTACATCGGCATATAGTTACACACCAGTAAACGTCAATGCAAAATAAGAAATAGTTTATAATCTGTAGAAGTTAAGATTCCACTACAATGGAACCTGCGGAGCGTAATAAGGGTGGAAAACAGCTTAGGGGATTATATACGCGGGTACTATATACAGGTAAAAGAAGAGGTACTTCATTACGTGACGGGTGAATTCTCCTATTCAATCGATGATTTCTATTCTGCAATGTTTTAAAACGTTTATTGCTCTAATATTTGAATATTAGAGTAACAATAAACTAACAACCGTTGGTTCAAATATTGCAGGAGAGGGATTTATATTAAAGTAATTAATTGAAATCATTTAATTCCATATTTAATTATTTTTCTCGCTGATTATGGATCGATGAAAATGGTTGCAAGAGGTTTTGAGAATGCGTTATGATTCTAGTACAATTTTTTACCTTGTTTTTTTTTCCATCATTCCATTGCGCGAACGAGTCGAGAGACGTCCTTGATTTGTCTTTTGCACGCATGTTTTCAATGATTTTTTTCCAATTCATCTTCGCTAAAGTCTTTCTCTGTCTGTATGCCTCTTTCTAATTTACATTACCACGTATGAGGGATTTTCTACACTTTGATTAGTAAACAAAGTGCGTTTAGCAGTTAAATACGACGTTTGTGAATGGTGATAGGTGGGCAATTATCGCGTTAGTCCGTAGGAGAGATTATTTCCGGAGGCATCTATATATCTGTTCAGCATTATGTGACTTTTTCCCCGTGTGTATTTAGCTGTAATTACGAATACGCCTCTCGTTAAAATCCCACAGAAGGCAATGAGACAAACGATTGCTCTATTCGTTCATCATTTATCCATGAAATTTTTTCATAAAGTTCTTATCTTATTCTTATTCTCTCAAATCATAATTATTCTGGGACTGTTGCACGTCCGTTCGAAGAGCATCTTATTGCAAGCATTCCGATCATTCAATGATAATTATTAAGAGATGTTTCTTCCTCTATTTTATATTCTTCTTTTTGCTTTCTGGAAACATGCTTTATTTTTTTTATCACCAATTACTTGTTGGAGTGACGCATCGTCACTCCTTACTGAACCCTTCACCAAACATGTGGATTAATCACTTGATGTAGTGGATTAATCACGTGTATAGTGATCAGAGCAATGGTCTTTAATATACACTTTCCTAAATAACTATATCCCATTAGGACGCACAACATAACAGTCAGTGTGCAGAATCCCATAAAATATAGTAATCTTCAAAGTGACTATATGTCGTGTAATTATGACGATATTTATATTGTTACGTCATATGGCTTGTATGGTTCATAGGCCGTCTTGAATTGTCTATTCCTTTTGCTCATTCTTTATTATTTTTGGCTAATATCTCGAAGTGAGATAGAATTATTTTACGATGATTCTCATTCGAGTGCCCATAAATACGAAAAGAAACGAGATTTTTTAATTGAAAATTCCGCAAATTAATCACTAGAGCCAGAGATATGTTAAAAAAGTGAATTAGAAAAAAAAAATTTACAAAAGTAAGAAAAAAAATCAATTAAACTAATTTATCATAATTTTGCATTTGTTGTTGATTATCTTCATTTTTTTTTTCAAAGAGCCTAAAAGGCGCAATGAGGATCGCAATAGTCATATGTTTCAGATTAGCAGCAAACAACGAGAAATCCCCAGGCGGTCACCAAAGCTAAGCAGCATTGAATCTGGTCAGTACTTGGATGGGTGACCGCTGGGGCTATCTCGAGACTAGACCGAATTCTTTTTTTTTTTCTATGTTCAACTCCTTTTGGCTTTCGTTCAATCTGAAATTTTTGTAGATTGAAACAGAAGTTAAAACCACCTAAAAATTTCGATTCAGAATGTGACTATATCTTGTATTGTCATGTTTACTATAAAGTATAGAATACAATGTCCAATGGTAGGCAACCATCAATATAATGCTCTGATTGCAATAATATTGGTCAATAACACTAAATATTGCCCACTGAACCTAATTATATCTGAAATAGTTGCTGTTACTCAATTTATAGTCAAGGTCTTTTCCTACTAAATTTGTATAGCTCCACTGATCAGATTTTTCTCTCAGTGCAGGGGTCCATATTATCCCGGGGGTGTATATCCACAAATCAGAAGAATTCAACAGATATTTCTTTATCTCTATAAGGTAAAAGAACTAGATCCACATTCATTACCGAATATTATGTTGTAATTGCTATATAGAGCAGAGAGGCTCTAGGAAGCAATCTTGTCGTACTCCGATTTTTCAGAAGGCTCAAAGGAATCCGCCAAACTACAGATACAGAGTAATATATATGCCGAAAGAAGAAGGGAAAATTATGGAGGAGAGAAAAGGTGGAGGCTTTGGAACCACGTAAAAAACAAGAGTCGCTAGGGCTGAGCTCTCTTGGTTTCTTTTTTCTTTAGTCCAGAGTTTGAAAGAAAAGAAGAAATGAAAGAAGCGAGGTCAGAGTAGGATATATATACGACGTAATCCTTCGACTGCGTTGTTCGAGCACGGATCCCTTTTGATGCTCTATCCACGCTGTGACTTTAAACTGTTTCATACAATCAGGAAGAAGAGAAAAAATGGAAAAAAAAAACAGGCGAGAAACTAACGTAGAATTTCAGGAGACACGACGATATTATTCGACTTCCCAGTAGCCGCAGGAAGATTCTCCATTTCTTTATCCTCTCTTTATGTGGGTATTCCTCTTTTTTTTTTCATTCTTATATTATTTCGTTTGAATGTCATTTAATTTTGATATAAAAAGGCGTGAAAGAGTTTTTCAAGATTATATTTCTCTTTTCAGGTATGAATTTAATTTTTAGATGCGTTTTTCTTGTTTCTTTCATTTTATCAAAAACAGAGAGAAAGAGGGAGAGAGCAGTATATTCACCTCTAGTTGAGATAGTTATGGTGATTATGGTTATTACAAGGATTGTGTATGGGAACAGAAGATGAGTTTCCAGTGTGACAGATCCATTATTGGAGCTAATCGATTTTCTTTAGAATCCATATTAGTCTCAGGCTCAGAAGAACGGTGAGTTAGAGTGTGATATGCTCTTCGATGTATCATTTGAGTTGCTTCATTCGTTCATTCATTCATGTATGACACATTTTTTTTTCAATTTTTCATCGTGATTTTTCGTCTTTTGTTTGGAGTTGAACTTATTTACTGTCTGGATCCATCAATACGTAATCATCGTATTGACACTTCTGTCAACGAGAAATATTTCCTAATCAATCATTTATAAACATTTCATTAATCAAAAGTTGCCCGATATTTGGCCCCGTTTGACCCCATTACAATTCTATTAACGGTGAAACTTTCTATACTGCCTTCTTCAACAAACTGTAAAAGAATGAGAAGAACAAATGATTCTTCTTGAATGAGTAACAAATCAGATGGTTAGCTGCTTCACGGATACCCATTAAAATTCCGCGTGATATCCCAAACTGTTTTTCGACTCCCATTGGATGATTGGAAAAGAAAGTCCAAAGATTGTTATATACAAGTGAGAGAGAGAGAGAGATATGAAGAGAGACACATGAGAGGGAGGAAGGTAGATGAGCAGGTAAAAGAGTGGTTTCTAGCTGACGCCCGGTCAGCGGGTGCTCTGAATCTGACTCGACCGGTTTTGCCTTGATTCCCTAGGAGTCTCTAGTCACTAAGAGACGACAGGAGAACGTGCTGGCTAACTCTCCAAGTCTTTCACATTTGATGGAGAAAAAAAAATTGAATTCAATCTGTTTTTCAATACTTTTAGCTTCAGAAAATAGGGTAATTTTCTTCTTTGTGATTTTCAGACTAGAAATTTGTGTCGTCAGTGTAAATTGGTAGTTAAAAGTTACTATATGAATTAATAACATTTGTCGTCTTTTCTCCGATGCAAAATATTTGCATTAATCTGGTTGAGATGAGAGTGTAGAAGAAATTTGTGCAAAAATTATTTCTTCGAAATGAAAGCTGATCACCTGCCAGCTTCTTTTCATCAGGAGAACGATCGATATACATATTGTTCGACCCTGTCTCTTAAAGTTCATGAAATTTTTTTTTTGTTCATTATTATCATTATTTTCCCAATGGTCTTCCGGGGGTCTTTGCAGCATCTTTCGAACGGGATCGAAAATCCAGTTTTGAAATCGAGTTCCACTAGACCCCGATGTATCCACACAACAGCATAGTCACATGCATACATACATACGTCTATACGCATAGGTTAAGCAAAAGCCGTCATCTAGCAGCCTCTTCAAACGGTCCACGATGTGTGAGAGGAGTTCGTTGGATATGTCTGACTGTATATTCCCAGATGGTGAAGGAGATATTTTTACTCATATACGTGTATGACCACCGGTCAACGGTCGAGGGTTTTGTTGTGAGTTTTTGTTCCTCGTCAAACTAGCCGACACCTGAATCCGCGCAGTGTTCGATTGTCCTCAGTGAGAAACTGACGGCAAAAGGGGTCCACATAGGCTTCTTTCACTCTCAGGGGAGACATTACTTTATTCTCACCTAGGATGTAACCCTCAAACTATTGAAATTCTTCAGGAGAAGTTTTGCCTGAGGTAAAGAAGAAGAAAGGTTTGTCACCAGAGTAACGAGAATCATCAATACAATTCATTCCCACTGATACAAAATGTATCATTAGTTGGCATTCATATGAGAGAATTCTTTCACCTCATTCCATAGAATTGGAAGAGAAAATAAATGGATTGAGAAATTAAAAATAATTGTCAGAATCATCAGGATCATTTGATTGTCTCGATTTCTCAGCTACTGTTGATTTAACGGCAGTAGGGGTACAATTAAAAAGCATGTTGTTGCTCCAGGGCAAAACTACTGCTAGAATATATCTTCCATGATGAGTCTAGAGAAGAACAAAAAGGGAGTGACGGATGCGCCAATTAGTTACGACACTAATAGTCGTGTACAACTCAATTTCAATTCGACGCCAGCCTATAGTTGTTTAGACTTCCGCTGTTGGTGAATTTTTTTTCATTTTTCATATTCTTCTGTTTAAGTCATTCGGAAGACAAGAATGATATAGATTTAAATTGGATATTACAAAAAAACGGTTTGGGATAAAATGAATTTTTTTTCCCTACATCTCCAGTTTTGTTCGCCATTATGCAGCTGTGTGCAAATGAAATAAATATTATTCGCAATCGATCATGTAGTTTGAAATTAATTTTAAACAGTTTTCTTTCAAGTTGAAGCTTATTTTACGTATTCGATTTGTAATTGATCAAATCATTTTCCAAAATTCATTCAAGATCACATCGTCGCCTTATAAGGCGTCGCCTTGAATGTATTATAGTAACGAATGGCCGCGAGCGCACATTCTTCCAATTTTCTCATATTTCTAATAACAAAAAGTCGTATTTTTTCTTATTACTCCAATCGACATCTCATGGGCTTTCCTTGCATAAAGTAAAAAAAAAAAAATTGTAAATAACAAACGTTCGCGAGTACCACAAATCACTAACAGAGAGTTGCATCTCCAAGCACTCGTGTCTTTTTGTTTTCATTGCAACAATTCATTGGAATCATCGAAAATATACAATCTTAACAATAACAGGCTTTCTCACATGAAAATAGGAAAAAAAATTTTTTAAATCAGTTCATCTTCTGTAATAAAATTACTCAGAGAATTAGAGCAATTCCAATAGCAAACTAATCTCTCCTGAGACTTCAGTTCAAGTCACGTATACTCAGACTATTCATTCCCCCGTGAATTCCAGGGCCTCAGGTAGTCCTCCACAAGGAACGCGTTCACTTCACAAATATAACGTACGAATATAAAACTATGCATTGAAAAGAAAAAAAAAGAAAAACTAAAATCTCTACTTTCTTCGTGACTATAGTACAAGCACGTGAGGAGCAAAATCGCGGCAAAGAAGCAAGCGGATAATGATATTAATCAGGGCGGCGCGTTCGGCTTCCTTAAAATTGCCGGCAGGCTCAATTTCTCACTTAAAATCTAATTAGACCTTCCCTCAGTCCTTCGGTTCCTCTGCTTAATTCTTCTTCATTCTTTTATTTTACATTTTTATTCTTTTCCGTGCAAATCTTCAGGGTCCCACTTGCATTTCACCCTCTCCCGCGGGGTCTCTATCCTCCTTTGGGCCTTTGAAAAATTTGACCCTGGTATTAAAGTGAGTAAAAATAAAAGAGAAATACCTGGCGGGGGCCCTCCACTTAATGAAATTGCAGTTTCCTCAGGGAGAAAAGAACTATGCCGAAGTTTCTTCTTTCTTTTTTCCATTCATTCTTTTTCTTTCTATGTTTAAATTGAGCGATGGATGAAAATTTTTCATGCTGATTGCAATGATTAGATGTCAATTGAATGGTGAAAATCTATCTCAATAGGTGCAAGAAAATTCATTTACTGGATGACAATAAAATATTTCAAGCTAAAAGGAAAAAGTTTACATTAAATAATGGAGAATAAAAAATATGTATTTCTCTGAGATCGTTAGCACAGTACAAATTCAGCTATTTGCTGCAATAAACTTTTGAAAAAGTTCTCCATAGCTTGTAACTTCTTTTTTAAAGGGGGAGAGGCATGAGTAATCGCCTTGTTAGCCCTTACCGTTGCTCTGTCATGTGTACACCTCATATACTCGTACCAGGAGAGACAGAGAGAGACTGTTTTCTTCGGGGCCCCTACCGTTCAGCAACCAAAGGTGGCCCTCAAATAGTGAAAAAAACCGCGAGAGAAGATGACCATGACACGCGATGTGTTTCATCGACACCGTAGAAATAACACTCCAGACTCTTTTTTTTTCAAAGATTTCTTACATTTCTCAGGGGAAATAAGAGGTACCGCGCAATGACAGGATGAGAGATCGAAATGCAAGACGAGAGAATTCCTTTTTTTTTCCCTACTTCCTTATCTCCCTTTTTATTCCATCAAAAAGGGATAAAAAAACGAAAATGGTCGTTAGTCTGTAGAAGAAAAGAAAAAAAATTTTAACTTCTCAAAACTCATACATTACCCCCTTCTACTCGTTGGATCCTCATCGTCATAACAATATTTTCCCCCTACCCCCTTCATTTCTCAACAATTCTCAGAATGTTGCTCTCTTCGAAACGATGAACATGCATGTATATATCCAAACAAGACATGGAAATAAAGTGAGATAGAATCCGCACACAACGGTTTTATAACAAACACGGACATACGTGCAGACATAATTCCCCGATGGGTATAAAGGGCAAAGAAAGAGTTCTGAAGCCCACACAAATCTATACACTAAGTGATGGTGGTGTGGTGAAGCCAATAAATAAGCTTCGTTAAAAAGTGAAACTTACACGACGAAGGGACTACACACTCTGAATCCTCAAGTCCTCCACCACCTTGAGTTTCTTCCTCTCATACTACTCATTTCAGTTATCTTTTTGTTTTTTTCCTTCTCTCATTCATTTTTTATTATCAAGACTTGCTCATAGTAACACAAACGTGAATGCGTTAAACAAGCATTTGGAAGAAAAAAAAAAGAATCTGTGGAAAGGAGAAAACGAGACGAAAAAAACATTTTGAATAGGCTTGATGCACGTGGCTTCATATCGCTGAGGAAAAAGCCAGAGGGGGGTTTAGAAATGGCCAGCCAATAAAGACTAACACTGTTCTATCATACAGCTAATTAATAATTCAATTTTTTCTCTCTCTCATTATTTTCAAAAGCATAAAATATCCGAAAAAAGTGAACACGTGACTGGATAGAAATTTCAAGAATTTACTCGAATATTTTATTCAATAAATTTTCGTTTTTTTTTGCACCATGTATCATATCAGTATGGAATAATTGAATTTTTAAGGATACAGATATGTCATTTTTTCATTCAATTCATCATCGAAGAGAGTGAGAATCGTAGAC
Organism: Aleiodes alternator; assembly: GCA_963921955.1. Classification (NCBI taxonomy): domain Eukaryota; kingdom Metazoa; phylum Arthropoda; class Insecta; order Hymenoptera; family Braconidae; genus Aleiodes; species Aleiodes alternator. The sequence continues at coordinate 3,141,323 of OY998107.1, read as the reverse complement.
ATGAGCATGATGAATAAATCCATTACTGTGGAATACAGAATTTACACGCTGTTATTTTAGTTATATCGATGAACAATTAATCTTTTTTCCGTTTCTTTGTCTGTGAATTTAATGACCTCCTTGCCTTTGGTATGTTACAGGTTTTTAATATCAACACAACTGAAGCAACCAATAGTGGTTACCATAAAATGGTGAGCCTGCATGGTAGGGCCATTTGCTTAGAAGAAAAAAAAGGATGAAAAATTGAATCAACTATCAGTGGTAAACTCAACCGTCTCATTATAATGAAAGTGCACAGAAGAAATACCAGATCTTAGGAATGAAACAAATAGCTGTAATAATTAATCTCATCATGGATGTATTAGAAAAAGAAAAATAGTGTAAGGAAAATAGAACATTTTAATAAAGACAATATTTTATGTAAAAATTTATTACACAGTTTCTCATTTAATTTATATTTTACAGTGAGGAAAAGTACAATGTAATGTAGTTGGCGATGATTGTACTCGTAAATTAACGAGATCTTGAGGGGAGAAAAATTGTTTGACTTTTGAATAAAGTCGTTAAAAAAAAAAAAAGTGTAATAGTAAACATCTGTGATTCTGTAATTAACAAAAAAAAAGGGTTCACGATTATTTTTCTTCAGTTTCATTGCAACTCCTCACTCTACTCCCCTCCCCTTTGCTCGGTAAAAGAGAATTAATGCCTCTGGTCACACCCGTTGACAATGCATTTGATTTATACCTGCAAGGATTGTATTTTTTTCCCATAACTGTTTGTTCCCTTGGCATTTGTTTTTCTAAATTATCCAAATTTCATAAGTTTATTTGCAATATTATGTATCTATTTTTTTCGATTTCATATATTATTTGTCATGATTAATTCACTATACATCTGTCAAATTTCGAAACAAAGTACTGAGACAGGGGGAAAATAGTAGACACAGGGTGAGGACGATCTATGGATGAAGAGTGGGGAAATTCTTTTCAAATCCTGTTCGATTTTAGGAAAGCGCAGATAATTTCGTTGGATCACTAAGCTGATTGTTTGAAAGAGATGAGATGCGTGTGCGTAAAGTAGGAGAAAAAAGAGGGGGGGCTAGGTAGGGAGAATAAGAGACAGGGGCATTGAACAGGGGAAGCTGTGCAGGACTGCTCGCTTGACGCTTAACTTGGGGTTTGGGACTACGGTGAGGTTGTTAACCCTCTCACCACTTTTTCTCTTTCATACATACACACACATTTTTGGATAGGTTATGAAATGACTTTATGGCAGATCAGAGGCTTGCTCTAGATTACTATCCCCTCTATACTCTTCCCATGGTGATGGTCGCGGGGGTGACGGGATAAACGGGATATAGAGATGGGGTTAAATGTGACAACGAGTCTCTCACGATGCATCTGGCCAATCCCAGAAGCAATAAAAACTACCAAGAGGAACATGGTATGATAATTTTCCGTTTTTTTTTCACATATATATCGTTGCCTTAGAAACAAAGGGACGTAAGTGCTATGCTTATACACAGCACTAACGCCCCATTGTTTCTATGGGCGATTCCACCAATTCTCGAATAGAATTTCGGCTTCAAATTTTGGGGGGCGACTTTTCAATCCTCATCGATTAAAACCATTAAAATGAAGAAAATCCTAATCTCTAAATCATTTTGCCCCACTATCGAAGCAGAAATCAATGAATTTTGATTTTTGCATCAAAATTCTCTCTTAAGAATGACGTGAGTAGCTAAATGAAAAAAAAAAATACAAAATATAGATTTTCATCGCAAATTTTCTGAATTTTTTGAAAAAAATATCCTTTTTCGTCTTTGTCCTTGTTTTCGAGGTAAAAATGCTCTTTGAAAACTTCAAATGCTCTTTTCGAATCGTTTGCCAAATTTTTTTTCAATTTTTTTATTTTTTTCTGAAAATTTGGAAAATTTGCTAGAAACTATATGATTTTTAGCCCCTGCTCTTGAAAACTCCGGTGGCTATAATTAAAAATTTGAAATTTAATACTTATTAAGAACTAACAATAAATGCAAGTTAAAAAGATGGATGTTGCAAAAGACATATGTATATTGATTACATTTCATAATTCTAAATGGAAAACATCAGTTGTTTAAATGTTTTAGAATGGGCAAAATGGTTTAGAATTTAGGATTTTCTTCATTTTAATGGTTTTAATCGATGAGGACCGAAAAGTCGCCTCCTAAAATTTGGAGCCGAAATTCTATTCGAGAATTGGTGGAATCGACCCAATAGTAACGATATATATGGTTTTTTTTTTGCTATAGACCAAAAACCTTTTGAGTTTCTCCATTATAGTTCTCGAAGAAAGAGAATTATTTGACGAACAATGAGAAAGTTGAGGGTGGTATTTCATATTACTGTTGAGGAGTATTGCATGTTTTGCAATGTATTCTAATTGACTTACAACATTGCAACCAGAAAATAAGGATTTCCTAGTGAATTGAGGATAGTTTTGGCTTTTCAAGATTTTCTTATTTATCTTCCTTCTTACTCAGTAATTCTAGCTTCATTGGATTTCATGTGTTTGTGTATTTGTGTCTGGGGTAGCTAGAGCTGACGCAGTGGGGTAGGTGGTCGAGGGCATGCCCAGTAGCCAATTCCCGGCTCTCTGTGCTCGGCTCGCCAGGTCCATTCATCGCCGAGCTCTACGTGACCGGTTTGCCAATCCCGATTCTCCTCCAAGCTATAATGTTGCCATATATACTTCGTCAGTTCTCTCCTTCTCCTCAGAGACACTCTCCCTTTCCCTCTTACACTTTCTTTCTTTTTTCTCCTGTTGGAACCACACTATCTTACTACGATTGCCGATGACTGCAACACATAGACTATACCTGTGTGTACGTCTACCAAACAATTCTCCCTTTTCTTCTTTCCTTCCTCGGATTGCTTCCGAAGTTCGGCTTTGAGTATCGACCGTGAATAAATCGGTGCAGAAAAACACTGTCTTCCATTTGGATCTGTCATTTATCTGGAAAGATAAAAGGAATAGTTTTGAGTGTAAGCTCGAATCTGAAAGCAATATTGTGATAATATCATAATTTTATCACATATTTATTTGTAAAAAGCATATGGAGATTTGTAGAGTTAACATGATGACACTTTCACGGTGTCATTGGTAATATGCTGAAGTTCACGAGAATCATTATCGCCCTGCCTTTTTCATCTACATACAATGCTAGATTATCTGACAAAGACATTTTCTCCATATATTTATCGCTATTCGCATGTGAATACTGCCTTTTTTTTCAAATAGATTAACCTCACTAGACAACTCACTTGGTATACGTGACATTTTATCAAATAGAATATTTGCTTGAGATTCAAAATACATTTCCATAAAGGAGAAATATGTATTAGAGATAGGTTCTTTCTCGTCCTTCCAATAAAAAGCTGGGGAAATTTTGCAGTGAAAATCATTAGCCAGAAATGATTTTTTCGTATTTTTTAGAAATCTAACTTCTTTGGTAAAGGTTTTAAGGGGTACTTCCTTTCTATTTTTATGAAAATTCACTTTTTTCAACATGTCCCCGGTTTTATTGGTCGCAGGGTGAAAATTCCGAACCGAGAAACAAGGTGAGCTCATTTGCCATCGATTTATGGGATTTGAATTGAAAAATGTCGATTTTCAAAATAGTCATGGGGCAAAAACTGATTTTCACCATGGTTTCCATAATGCTAAAAATTCAAGTGAATTTTCGGACGTCCACCGAAATTATTTATCGTGTGGACCTGTTGATGTCGATGATTTCTTCAATAAAGTGGACTGTATCATTTTGATCTTAAATTGCCCCTTTTTCTGTCTCGTGAGGCAGGAATGAAGGGAGTTGCGGGGTTGGAGGAATATTCGAGAGATGGTTTAATAAATTCACACAAGGCACTAATAGTTATACGATTAAATAAATGAATAATGTCTGATTAATTTCACTGATAATTGTCTCTAATTATTTTCAATGATGTTTTTAACTAGCCGGTTGTGAATTGGTCTAGAGAATTAACTGAATTTAATGATAATTAACTGAAGTTAATTCTCGATGATTTAGTGAATTTATTGTTACACTGATTTTCTTTGATAATGCACGTACTACGATAATTGATTTTAGCGTCGTTTTACAAAGTTACTCTCAAAAATGTGACCGTTCAAGTCGCGCGATGATTTGTAAGTGAAGCGTCTCAGTGATGAGACGCGTGGGGGGGCCATTTATTACTGACGCCGCGATATTTATCGACAGTCAATGACCAAATTAACTGACCTCATGACTGCTGGTAATCCTGGGCAGGTCAGTAAACCACAGGTTTTTTAACATATAAATACTTTAATTTTAGGCTACGACTGATAGAACCAAAGACATGTTGAAAAAAGTGAATTTTTTTCAAAAATGAGAAGAGAATGCCGTTTAAATTTTAACCAAAAAATAGGATTTCTAAAAAATACAAGAAAAATCATTTCTGACACGTGATTTTCTCCGGAATTCTCTCAGCTTTTCAATAGAATCATCAGGAAAAATCTATCTCCAGCTGTTTCATTCTAATGTCCATTTTCCTTCACTTCCCTCAATATTGAAAAATCTTGGAAACAAATAGACGCCAGAGCGTTCTGAATTTTTCCCTGTATTAAAAAAAACAGTAAAAGCAAAGATACCCGTAAATGTGGAGGTTTTTTTACTCTTACATTGGTAGTCATTTTGTTATAAAAATTTATAGAAAAAAAGTCGAGCATGTCATGAAGTAAATTTTGTCAGTGGTTTGCGGAGACTTGTAGTTTTTCATTCTCGAGTTTCTGACGACCATTTGTTACCAAGGCAGCGATATTATTTAATTAGATTTTTTTTCGTTTCATCTTCGAGTCAGAGATTAAATAAGATATGAGAGATGAGAATAATCGATGATTCAAGGTTTCAAATTCGTCGTTTCAACTCAGCCGCGCACCACTGCGGATCAAAACTGTTAGTGCTGGACCATTTGCAAACTGAATTGGAGGTAACAGTTGCGGTTTATGAAATTAAATCGACCACAACGACCGAAACAAACAACACGCTTTTCCCCTCCTACTCGCACTTTACAATGTATCATCATCACCCTCCCATTCACTCTCCATAGGTATAATGAAGCCCATTTTTTTTGCACAAAAATGGAAAAACACAATTTCGTTTTGCTCTAATCATAATTGAACCAATCATTATACCGAAAAGATACAAAATATTACTCCCTTGTTAAATCTCTTTATTCACCCTCGTATTAGGAGGGTTAGCGCCACTCGTTCCTGAATTTTCTATCCCCTCTTCATCATATTCAACATTAACTGGCGCTTGGCCACGTGTACATAATATAGCCAACTGGGTGAATAGAACACAGGCACTTTTATCTCTTCTATTAACTTCTCCCACTCCCCTTACCCCCAACAGAAAAACCTGAGGTAATTAAATTGAATGATCCACGGGTCCTTAATCATATTTAGTGGTACAATTCTGTGTCATTCAAGTATCTATTTTTAGTCCTATATATTTTTTTCCTCAAAATTCACCCCATTCTATCATCCTATTATGACAATTATAATTCATTGATATATAATTATGATATATATAATAATATTCAACTGAAATATCAAAAATTTTGATAAACATTCGATGCAGAGAATACTCATTTCATGTTAAACGTGAGTTCTTGCACGCATTCTCACGGGGTCTCCCTAGTATATGCCCTGTATTCTACGCATTCTGCACGTGTTTTGTAGAGAAAGAAGGGAGAACACCTTCAGTATAGCTGAAGGAACTCCCGAGGGAGTTACCTACCATTTTGCATAAATCGCAAGGCACCCCGTTTTGTATCCTCGAGAAAGCTTGGGGAGATTGTGAAATAGTGTTGAACGTATATCGAAAATTCTACACAAGAGGGAAAATTATTTAGAATAGATAGTTTTTTTTTCTCTTCTTTCTATAACGTACTATCAGTGTCATGAAGAATGAAAGTATATTTAGTAGTAATGGAATGAATAGTGCGACATTCATTCCAAAATGTTTTATGTGATTATTATGAATTCTCTGCTAATTTCTTGCCAACAATAGAGCGTATTATTGGCTTATTTCACTGTTTATGGCACATAGAAACTGCAGTTCAGTATTGTTTTATAGCCATTAAATGATAACATTTCGCGGTAGACATTGTGAAAAGTTGAGGAGAATAAAAAGAGAAAATGGAAAAATGTGAGTCCAATTTTGATGCTGCATTCACGCCCTGGACCTTGAGGGAAAAAACCCAGTAGCTTTATAGAATGTAACAATAGCTCAGAATTTTGAGCTATCTCTCATACAGTACACGCTAATCTATATAAGTTACTCTAAGCATTATTTCCATATCTACGTTATACAATCGAGTATGGAATGGCTATTTTAGCAGAACATTTAGAAGATGAGCAACAGATGAGGTAAAAAAAGAGGAATTCAGTAATCGCTGATTAATCATCACGTGTCATAGAAAATTATCGAGCGAAACGGTCAATTATAAGTGATTTATATTGGCAAGAAGGAAGTCAAACTATATGATACATGACAGGAGTCAATGTCATTGATAGGCGGAGTTTATCGATCGGTATCTCCATACCGATTCTTGCATCAATAATCATCTCATAACTGGCCCATATTTTTTTTTTTCTTACATCTTCATCGAACTTTGGTTCGAAGGTCTGATGTAAGGAAAATTCTCGCAAAAAAATCATAAATATTCCATCTTAGTTTTTTTTACACTCTTGGTAGAAGAATATATATACCTAAGCTCTGTGTTTCCGTATTTTGGAACTGGTTGAAAAAAAAAAAAACTTTTGAATGTAAAACCAGTACTTTTTTTTTGTATTCTTTCCCTTATTTTCGATTGATTCTGGTTTATCTTCGTACTGTGTTGTAGAGGAGAAGGACTCGAACGAGTTTTCAGAGATGCTGCTGCGGCACATATAAGATGGCAACACGAAGAGATAGAGAATCTGTATGGTGAGAAAGACAAAGAGGAGGAACACGTTGCGATCCAAGTGGGAGGTTAAACTTACAATTTTATGTGCATTCCGACACTGCGCGCCGCCTCGGCCTTTCTCCACAAACACAGTCTAAAACTCCTAGACATTGCCTGTACATATAAACTATATTCATCTCTCTCTCTCTCTGTTGCCTTTATTCCACATATTTCGCTTTCACGAAATCCCCATAGAATTGTCGAATTCATATTCTTTATTTTGGCCGAGAGCAACATTCGCTAGAAGGTTATGATTTTTATAATTTTTAGTTTAGCAATTGGTCATTATCATGGTTTGGAGAATGCATGCAGCTACCAGAATGAGAAAAGGGACGAATAAATAAAAAGAGACAGAATGGCATCCGGTTTTCGTGAAAGTCGTGGTGATCCATAGTGATTTGGTAGATAGCGATCAAACCGAGAGGTTATGCAGCCTGCAGTGCACCTGACAAAGATGATGAATCTCTATAAATAAACGTGTATCGTCTCATCTGATCGAATCTGATCTTGTCTTCTTTCCATTGCCTTGTGATGCGTGGAAAACTATTAAAACAACTTTTAACCAAGTCCTTTCGATCAATTTGCACTCTACTTTATACCCAAATTGAAATCACTGTTATCGACATTCAATTTGTATAGCAAGCTCTTATTATGGATACAAGATATGTATTCTTTTTCTTCCTTCCACTGAGTAATTATATTCCAAAGTGGAATAATTCTCGAATATTGAAAATTGCATAAAAATGAATAAATAAGGATATTTTGGGGATTTTCAGAATTTTCATGTGATTGTGTGAATATATCTCTATATTATATACAATAGGAGAGAGTGGGGCAAAATGGACACTTTAATGAAACGGTTAGAGATGGATTTTCATTGATGATTCTATTGAAAAGCTGAGGAAATTTCATGGGCCGCTTTCCCAATGACCCCGTTCCACTTTGCCCCCACGTTCCACACTGAGAGAAATTTTTGAACTCTGGAACTATAAATTTTGAGTTGAAAAAGACCTCGACTATGAAAATATGTACGCTGTAGCTATTAGGTGGTTACTAAAAATTATTGTGCTACCAATCAAATACCGGAATTCACTTGAACGCTAACGAATAGCTCTACTCCCTAAATTCTTATTGCTTAGTTTACTATGATAATCGATAGGTATACGCCCCATTCTCCCTCGTGGTCAACTCATCCTCCACTGATTTTCTGTGAACGATTTTGTGAAAAAAAATCAAAAAATATTAATTTATTCATCTTTTCGGGGAATTTCTTCAGCTATTTCCCATTCGTCCAACCTACCTACCCTATTTCTCATTCAACCAACCCACCAAGTACATTTAATTAATTCTTAAACGCTAGAAAAAACGCAATGTCTAACGCATCGAGGGGGATTCGAACCTAAGCTTGTCGGAACGCGAAACCAGACATGCTACCGATTGAGCCACACATTACTCTAGAAATAGTCATTTTTGATCTCGCTCATGTAGGGCCAAATTTCTCGTGATGGGAAAATAACGAATGTTGAAAAGTTACGATAGCAAAATATTTAGTGAAACAAAATTTGTAGAGGTGGATTTGGGTAACTGGACTCTTACATTCATGTTGCATGTCCCAACTAAGTATAGTTGTTCACCGTTGTGTATATGACAATAAAATCTGTGCGAAATAGTAAAAAGTAGAGTTCGATTAGACCTCGGCTACATAATTTTGTTAAATTTACCATCGAGAATTCCCTCCGAGTACCAATTGAGTATAGTTACCCTAAATTTTAAGGATTTTCATCTGATTATGGGTAGGATGACTAAATATATAGTTGAATTTGACCTCGACAATATAATTTTTGTTGAGATTACCATCGAGAATTCTCTCAGTGCACATTGCCCCACCCTTCCTTACGTTTGATAAATTTAGTTGAGGAACATGCTTTTTTCAAGCATAAATAAAACTATCAATGAATCTAATCTCGGGAAATTAAAAAGAGTACTATTGCACGTTAAAGGCAGCGATAATGTCCCTGAAGTTAGCCTTTGCCACCGACAGGCGAAAAACCATCCGAGAGAAACCATTACCCGTGGTGGGCAACTCAGGCAGAGATATCGGGAACCGCCGATCTCTTCCCAGTGTGGGTGTCCGAATGGCCTCGAGACCCCATGAGTCGTTCAAAATGAATAAAAGAGAAAAAATAGAAGGGAAGAAAGGAAAATAAAAAAGCATATAAAGAAGTTGAAAAAAAGAATAAGAGAGCCACCCCGCAGAGCCGCAAGCCGCCTCCGCATATATCCAATGATCCACTAGACACCTCCTCAGACACCCTTTCAATTTCCTATATATCCGATAATCATCTCCACACTCGACTCGATTTTCTACAACCTCGTGCTGAACTTTACTCTGCCAATGTCAGGGCCATTCACAATTATCTCAAGCTGAGGATGGGGATAAATTTTTTTTCACAATTCATTTCTTTTCTTTCTTCAATTTCCAACTTTCACGTGAAAATGTGTTAGAAATCTTTTACAATCGCCACTTGACGATAATCTGACAGTAATCGTATAACGATTGAACATCAAAGTTTCCGGAGAGATACATGAAAAATGAAGTAAAGTATTTAATAATAATCTGACACTAAAAGAGTTGCACTAGTGAAATTTTCAATTCCAAGCGACGATTAAGAAATTAATAATTTTCATTTACAAGCCGTACACAAATAAAATTAGATGGTGAAATAATTCGAAGATATTTTATCCTAGAGCCTGTTCGACATAACAATACATTTGAATCGGGACGAAGAAAATCTATATCCTCACTGGAATTGAATCAAAGTTACGAATAATTCGAGAATCATCTGTCGGTCCAGAACATTGTGGCCCTGGCTCCTCTCATTTCATTTCATAATCCATATACAGCCTTCAAATTTTCTAAAGTCTCCCAATTGTCCTGTTATTCTCATGCAAACGTACTAGATGCGTCTCTCAACATGAGAGAGAAATCTACCGCAATCCCTTACACAGCATATATGTCTCCATAACCTCATAGTAGACGTTACAATAACACCCGTAGGGTACAAATCTATGCTTAAAAATAAAGTTTACATGCATATTATTAACGCAGCCACTCCGTGTGACTCGCCTCTTTTTTCAATCATCACATGGTCCCCCCACATGAGAGTTACCTGGGGATTGAAAAAAAGGGCGTTCTACCTTTCTACGTAGACGATAGGTTTTTTTTAAGGCAAATATCAAAAAGAGTATCACAAGCTCTGGAATATTCTCAAACATGTATGTAACATGATAATTGCTTTTCAATGGCTGCGATTCCTCACACGATAGTCAGCATAAATGTATTTTGCCCTGTTTAGATGGGAAATTAGCCTATGTTCTTCGTTAACCCATGGACATTAGAGCATGTCTGCAGATACTAAAGTATGGCATTTATATATGGAGAAGGTCATTCTGGAAGTGAAAAGAGTATGGATCCTTTTAGAAGCAGTTATATTGATTGATGCAATATTTACATCCAACAAACGCGTGTGTCCAAGTGTCTAAGCTCCATTGACTCACTTATTTGTTTAATAAATTAACGTCCAATGTTAATTTTATATAATTTTTTCTCCAAGCATAAGTGTGAGAAACGTGAGAGAATTTTTAGGCGGTAACGCGTCTCTTAGAATATCATCTGAAATAGTTGAGCAAATATTTATGCTTTGTATTTTACGTTTCTAGAGAACATAGAGCTCTCAATTATCTGACTGGTAAAAAATCTCTCACAGACATGTCTGAAGACACTACTGTCACATTCTTCCATTCATTAAAGCATGTATTACGTGTAGAAAGCAATCTACTATTTAATGTGTCCTTCACAACCTCTCAATAATCAAGCCAAAAATTTTTATTCTTCATTCATAAATGAAGGATACTAAGAAATTATTGAGCATATGTCTTTGTGCACTCGATCGTGACGTGATATCCTTCTGCTGAATTACGCAGATTCTTTTCTTTTCTTCTTCTCATAAAAACGAAGAAAAATAATCATTACGGTAAAATGGAAAAAAATAATAATGAAAAAAAAAAAAAAAAATTAATAACTTCTGTAATTGATTGCAATTATTCGGTCTTGGTAATGCGAAAATAATAGGTCGTTTATACGATTAGATGATTGTTTTAATAATTGGCTGAAAAAAAAAATCTTCTCAAGAAGGAACTCGTTATCCAGTCTATTGGGGAGAGTAGAGAGTCCTGAGAAAGAAGTCGTTTTACAGAGACGATGTTTTTTTTTTACCCTTAGGCTACCAGACGATGATCACTATGACCCACACACGCAATAATTCGACCTAGCTGACCTACCTATTTCACAACCGGTATACTTCAAATAGCACCTGCTTGTAAAATCCACAAAATTATGTGAAATTTTTTTTTTGTGAAATCTTCTTTTGATCATTAATGAAAAAAATACTCCATTAATTTTGTGAACATGAAGGAATGAATAAATAAACATGATTGAGTCTGTAAATCCAATTAATTAAATTTTACTATCATGCCATGTGAAAGTCCATTCACTGAACCTTATTGAAAGCTTTGAATATTGGAAATATTACTGTAAAGCAATGGAATATCTTTTGTTTTTTCTCAACCAGCTTCAATTAAAGCGGACAGAGAAAATGGTGCTAGTCGAATTTTTTCAAAATCTCCAAAATATACTTAATTATCAATAGTGATAATGAACCTCATATTCCCGAGTGTTTCAAAGAAAATTAAATGTTGTAAAAACATTGAAATTAGACATCTGCCACTTAAGAATTATAAAACATAGTCTTGGGCTCATCGTTCTACTTATAGTGTACCTGGCACGCGACACGAAGACATCAAAGTGGGGAATTTCACGCACGCAACCTCTTTTAATTTTTTTTCTTCCTCATTTTTAATAGGAGGATCTCAACAGCCACAACAAGAAGAGAAACTAAAGAGCACTGATGGTTGTTTAACCGTATGATTTGCGTATTAAAACCAACACCCCTGGACTTGCAGATTGAAGAAGTAGTTTGCATTAGAGAACGAATGCTTGGGATTTATGAATTAATATTATGCAGGATTCTCTGGGTGATGAGTACAGGTGGCCTCTGTGCCACACATACAAACATATAATATACATATCCAGCTTTAACATTTGTGTTGTTGTAAAGTCGTTGGTTCACTTGTTCTTGGTATACTAATGGGATGACTCTGTTTTCACTCAAGTGACATCAGGTGATCAGTGATGAACTTGAATTCGGGGTGTCAAAAATAAAAATAAATTTTTAATTATACTATTTGTTTAATAGGTAAATTACAAATTGATGGATCAATTAGTTTGTAACAAAAAATGAAATATCTGTTGATTGATACAAATGATGAATTCTCAGGAATTAGTGTGAGGCATTTTTGCTACAAGCTTCATTCATCAGCATAATTCACCTGATTCGATTATCTCGTGGTTTCATAATGTTACGATTTTTTTTTCAACTTGTTCTTTCTTTCCGGTAGAAAAATCCCCACTTCCACCATTGGAGCCGCGCGCGCTTGTTAATAACGATGAAAATGAGATGAGTGAGTTTATTTAAATTTTACGAGGCGCTGAGCGCTGCTATCATGTTACACATATATATATGTGTATATACTCTGACTTTTAGTGTATGTCTATGGATGATAATTAGGCATTTCAGTTATTCAAGTAAACCGTGTGGGTCATCTCATATACTTGAGATTTTCGCTTTTTTCATTCAACGAATATTGCGAGTAATATATACACAAAACTATGTATATTTCACATGTTTGTGAATGTATGGATTTTTCTCGCATGTTTGATGATGTTGTTATTTTTTTTTTGATCCATGTGTATGTGAGAACTGACCTCCGGCAATTTGTAGAAATTATCATTTTGACTGAACGTATCAATTTTTTTGACGTTATTTTTGCATAATTGACGTTGATTTAGCATTAAATCATATCTCTGATTTATGGCAAATATTTAGAGGAAAAAATATACTCTTTGCCATTCACCAGAGCCCTGAAGAAAGTGTCTCGGGACGATATATATTGATATATATTTTCACCACTATCAAACGATTGTAATTTTTTTCCTCACCACCAACAACCACCAATCGCCGGTGAGCGATCGAGTAACGTACATTCGCCAAGACGAGTGAAAGAGAGGTATAGATGCAAGAAGGTGAAGTTGAAAAAAAAAAATAAGAAAAAAAACGGTTAAAAAAAGTACGCGAGTGGCGGTTAGTTGTTTTGCTTAACAATGGGATCCTGGGTGGATGCTTGTCAGATCGGCCATGAGAATCGAGAGGCGAAGACAGAGAGAACAGGATGAATAAAGAGAGGGAAGGTGATTTTTTTTTAAATGCATTAAGTAGAACATAGGACTTTGGATATGTAAAGAAGAAGGGATGTTGCACGATGAAGAGGAGCGAGTATCACGTTCGACGTGAATGAATAGTGGGGATGAAAATCATGCTCTGAGAGAAAACGATGATGCGTGGTATTGCATTCAGGCAGAGTGAAGATGAGAAAAAAAAATAGAATGATGAAAAAAAAAAAAAAGGGTTGTTCACAAATATATAAAGATTCACCAAGAATGAATGAGAAATAGTACCATCTATCTCTGGGGTGTGATCTACTACCCCCACTGCGTTTATTTGTATGAAACAGAGTCTGGGGGTCACAATGGTTTGCATACACTTTCCCATGAGGATGACACCGGCTGGGCCTCCTACCTGGACCTTTAAATGCGCCTGAGACCGTGGTAAAAAAATAAGTAAGGAAGTGGAGAAGGGACATAACATATGGAGATCTATGCAAAATCGCTTTACCCGACGAAAAAATGACTAGGAGAAAAAGAACGAGAGAAAGAGAGAGAAAGCGAGAGAGAGGGAGGGTTAGAAAAAGAAAGGGTTGCTCGGAAGGAGAGAGAGAGAGAGAGATGCATTTTGGTCCAACATAGCTTCCTACGATGGTCGCGAGGTTATCCCTTTCCTCACTGCGTCACCACCTTGTTGTCCCTTTTCCGACCCTCTTGGCAGTATTGTTCCAGCAATTCAGCAGTACAAGGGTTGTGTTTGGGACTTTTTTTTAGGATCCTGGGGACCATCGTTCAACCCTCTTGAAATGATTTTAAATATATGCAACACAACCGGCCGGTCTACTGGGTATATTCAAATGTGCACCTATTACCTGGTCTCTTCCTATTCAAACAAATTTTTGGCCCCCCCGCTCCAACATAATCATCATCAACCATTGCTGATCATCGGAGATTTATAATAATACGTAACCTGGGTTGTAGCCGATGGCAAGGTGGGCACCTTCCTCCAAACCACCAACGAAGACTGTGGGAAAATTTACCCTATTTTGCCTATCACTTCTGGAGAGTGAAGGATTTTTCGACGCTGGGGCTTAGTATGTGTAATTTTTATGCAGGCTGTATTTTCAACGTACCAACCAAATTTAACACACATATTTTCCTCAACATTCAAATTCATTCCCATAGGATTCCATTTAAAGGGATCATGATGCATAACCTCGTGAATTTTTTGATACATCTATTTGTACAGACGGTTGAGATGAGATTTAAAATATTCAACGGATCTTCCTAGTCAGCTGATACAACGGAAAAGTGCAATAGTACATTTAACACTGTCTCCCATCATTGAGAAGAATTTTAATGGGAGGGCGGGGTATAAACTCTATTGAATTAATTTCGTGTCAGTGAAAATACTTGGTTCTGATAAGAGAGAAACCTGATGAAACGATTTATGAATAAATTATTCCTGATTCAACCACGTGCCAATGTCTGGTGTCATAATTGTCCGTATAATTTTTTCGTAGAAGATCCAAAAAGGCAAACGAGAGATACAGTACTTCAAGAGCAGGTCCACTTGGGTATTATAATCATATGTATGTATGCGTGTGTGTATCCTCGAATCAAAAATTAATGCAATGCACTGCGGGGCAAGAATGGCTACTTTGGGGGCTACCAAAAAGCGTCGCGCGAGCACCCAACGGGGCCCCAGATACGTAATATGCAAATGTCCCATGGTCAGGCGTGCGCCAAGACGGCACGGGGGCAAAATCATCCGATGAAAACGAAGAAGAGAAAAGGATATGGTACACTTGTTTCTCTCCTAGTCCCTTTTTTTTTCTACACATTTTTTTTTCCTCAATATTCATATTCTTTTTTGACTTGTGCATATATTTTGCTCTTTTTTTTTTCTTTTATTTTATTTTTTTTTATTGCACCCGCAGAAAGATAAATAATTCATTGGGGGTTACATGCCTCATGACGATTATGCTAATGCTAATCTATTTTAGCGTATTTGCTACTGTTGGCCCCTTCGTTATTCTCGAATGTAGCTCACTCTGTCTGCTGTCCACTTGGATTCCAGTTGTTTTATACATTCCACGGCCTCGCTGGTAGCAGGGACATTGATTGACCAGTGACTAGGAATTTTTTGTATTTACACTTACACAAAGAGATTGAAAATATTTTGGAATTCATTAAGTTCTTTGTCATGTGATTTTAACAGGGATGAAATCCAGTTTTATCCATTATATTTTTACTATTTTACATCATTATATAATATGATCGAACACTATTCTCTATTCTCTCCTAGTATCTAGGTCATTCATACAGAACTGTCTCATTTTTTTTATTGTCTTCACACAATAAGAGAGGAAGAGCACTAGTCAATGACAGATACTTGATTCCCTCTAGACCTGATCATTCTCAATTTTCCCAAATACATTATTTCCCCTTGGATTTCTCGGTTCTGCGATCTCCCTTTCCGATTGACACTGATACAACAGGTAGAGCAGGTAGCAAAATCAGGGAGGGGGATTATTAATGCACCCTTCCACTATGCACTTCGCAGAGTTTTAACCCTCCTGTTTCTTTTTCAACTGTATTCAAGCCTTTGCCACATCCGTTCCTTCTCTAGCATATATTTAATTTTTCGTGACTGTTACGACGATAGAATATCGAGAGAGAGAGAAAAAAGAAATAAAGGTGTTGGAAGAGAAAAAAGATGAATAAAATCAGCGTATCCCCACTTCCAAGCGTAGAGCAAAGTTATATAATCACGTTATGGTATTTGCCATTTGAGATTTTCAAGTTAATGGGTTTCTTTTATTATGCAATATTCTGGGTATCCCGAGACCTGCAGCCTGAAACCGTTTAGGCCCTAAGCTTTTGGGAAATAATTTCCTCCAGTGTTATTCAAACGAGGCACACAAACATAAGAACCAAAAAGAAAATGAATGGATAAAAAAAAAAGGAGAAAAAAAGTGAGAGAAAAAATGAAGAGGCGGCAGTAGCAACATGCCACGCGCGTTCTCGCAAGTCTCATATGCATATCGATCATTCTTCGATACTCGTGAATGCACACCATGGACCTTGGGTTGAAAAAAAAAACGGCCAGGGTGGAGAAAGAGTACGAGAGTGTTTTTATTTCACCATTCAACGGTTTTTTTCTTCATCCTCAGTCAATGAGATGTTATAAAAAATTTTGTCCAAGGGTTTCGTCAGCTGAAGAGAGGGGGAATAACTTCAAATGAGAAGGAGCATCTTTTCTCGTTTGTAGTGAAGAATGCAGTAGCTGGAGGTTTGCTCTCTTACCTCGATCGATACACCGGATAAACTGTGGATCGGGTGTGCATATTTTATTAGCAACATTTGGGGTTTTCCTTTCTTTTCTCTGTCTCTCTTCCAAGCTGGTTGATGGTACCAACGGATATATTTTTCCACCATTCCAGGTGGTTGAAAATTCAAGTGTAACCGATCACAACTGTTGGATTTGAATAATTTACGTAATGCAGTCTTGAAAATTTTCGAAAAATGATGATTCAGTTAAAAAATATGCATAACTTTGAATGAAACTCGGATTACAATGAATTTCCTTTGAAATTCCATGAAGGATCGAGAAATTTGTCACTGGATTTCCATGTGATTCATAATGATGATGTTTCTGAATTCATTATTCAACATGGTACGTAGTATGTACAACGAGGGGCTATTCATTGACGTTTATTCGGTGTCTCGACAAACAACTAGAACTGAATCCACGCACATACACACTTGTACATATATTTCTATATTGCATGAAAAGACGTCAGACGGTGTCGGAATACACTCTCTCGTAGTGAGAGAGCTTTTGCCTCTCTCACTATCCTACTACGTAGTTTCAATCTAGCCAGACTCTGCTTGGCTTGTGTTTGTGTTTGAGAAGTAAATTACAATAATTGAATACACCACTAATTCGAGCCCGTTGGCAAAACCATGGGTAGAGATAAAGCGCATATAGGGAAGCCTTTACAGTTAACCAACCGCCCCACCAGCCCATCTTTCTCTCTCTCTGCTTTTATCCACCAAAGTCTCTATACTAAATTTTGTGGCCACGTGTTACTCGTGTTGATTTCATTATTGAAGTTTCTTATTATTTCATCTGTTTCCAACACAAGAGCATTCACGCGCCTTTTCATCCGATTCTATAAATGACGCTAGACGTCGCGTTTCAGTCTTAGCTTACGCTGTTTCGAGATATCGAGATATTTTGATATCGATATCCTTTCCTTGTTGTAGGAGTATTATTAATACACTGAAGGGATAATGGAAATACGTTTATCTTCATGTCATAGAGACAGGGAATTTGAGTTATTTAGGAATAAGACAATGTTTTTTAGGTTTGAGATAAATCATTCAGGGCATTTGTCGAGGGATGCCACTCTTTTCAACTATTTTCCGAGACCGACGTTTTCATGAGAATCAAGCCAGTCTTACTCTCACCTCTTCTTTGGGTTCTCAGTTTGTCCAAGGCTACTTGGAATTTCGTCCTCTTGGACAATGGTGAGAGGATCTCGTTTCGTAAATTCCTCTAGGTGTCTCTCAAATGCTTTCTGGGTAGTAGTGGAAATAAAGTAGACTAAAAAGTAGAGGAATTGTGACAGGATTTTGGGCGATAGAAACAAGGAGAATAAAAATAAATGAGTATTTTTCTCAATTTGTCGTAAAAATTCAGTGTTACACTCCGTAATTATTATTGAGTAATGAGCAGCAATACTTGAGATAGGATATTTCCGATCATGTTAACGAAAAGTTCAGGGAATTTGAGATGAAAAAAAAACATGTCAAATTTGTTTTTCTAGTAATTTCTTGAATTTTCTATTTTTAATAAAATCCAAACTTTTGAAGAGATCTCTGGTTTTATTAATCTCAGTGCATCAGGCTCACGTGCAAATATGTAGAAGCATGGTCTGGCTGTGGCCCCAACTCTCAGATAATTATCCATCAATTTATGTAGTTCCAAATTAACTTTTATCCATTTTGCAATGAGATTTTTGAACTCATATCATGAATATCAATTTTTCTTCTCTAATTTAATGAGAAATAGTCTAAGAATTATTTTGGTATTATTTAAATCCATGGCAAATATTTTCAGCTTGCCTATGGAATCACGAAAAAAACTTCCATTCTCGACTGTTTGATTCCACTTGACTCTTACAGCTTTTATTTCCACCATGATAAATACAAGTTTCGAGTCCTCCATTGCAATACGTAAGAAAAAGCTCGCCCCCATACTTCTTGCGTTTCTAGGATCGTTCAGCAATTATGAAGTAGTGAAAAAATAACACTTAGAAGAATGGAGTATCCAGTCATCTCGTCATTGAGTTTGAGCTCGCGCAGGAACGTTTAAAAAACCAGTTGTGCGACCCGCAAGCCCGACGAAGAGCACGGCGAATACAAGAGCGTGGGCTGGATAGCTAGATATTACTTTTCAAATACTTCTGCAGTGAATTTGAGAGAGGCAGAAGCGAATACAATAATGAACCAACGTAAAAAGAAGAGGTAAGCCCTTTCTTCTTCATCTACAGAGAACATGTTTCCCTGATTGGACAATAGAAGAGTATTTGTTTCTCGAAATATTCCATCTTGAGTCATCTCCTAGAAAATCAGGAATTATGAAATCGTTGAATTAATGGAATTCAATAACAATTTACGTTTCAATAAAACAATGAGCTATTGATTGTTTTTGCCCACATGACAAATTATTTATCTGGGGATGAAAAAACAAAAAAAAAGTAACTGACATGGCCCAGTATGAAACGTTACAAGGCAGAGAAAGGGATTAGAGGCAAGTGTATGCGGCGCTCGCTTCGTTCACTAGTGCAACGAAAAATTATGCAAATACAATGTAAATCCAGAAGTCGAGCCAGTGACGTTCATCCCCATCACAATATTGGAGGTAATTGGCCAGATCCAAGCACTAGGTGTGTGTGTGTGTTTTGGGGGAGATGATGAGAGAAGAGGAAACGTTATGCTCGTTCCTTATTCATCGGCCTGGTTTTTTTATTCGAGTCACTTCGATAAAAGTACAAAAATGAAAAGTATGAAAATTGTCAAAACAGAGGCAGAGATGGAGAGGGTAAAAAGGAGATATTCAATTTTAAGTATGCCAAAAGTTCAGGCAGCCATTAAACCAAATAATCTTAATATATATGTTTACATGATTATCAGGAGATAGTTTTTTTCTTCTGATAATTTTTTCATTTACTTCGATTAACTCGTGAAATATCTCAATCGTTTCATGTAACTTGGAGGAAAGCTTATGAATTATAGGAGAGGTTGTAATCAATCGACAAAAATTCCGAAACTCACTAAACTTAGTAGATCAAGCTTCTCAAGTTTCTAAAGTTTCACTGACAAGCTATAAAATGATACAAAATCTTAATCAACACGTGATTATTATAATGATGATAGTTAAGTACTTCATAAACAATTTTCATAACCCCCCTGAAGGTTAAAATAAATGATACTTTCATTCACTTGTTACATCTACAGGACCTGCTGAGAGCGTTTGTGTTCATCTGCGAACGTATGAAAGAAGATAGCGCCGACGTCACACAGATACTGGAAATTCTCAGACTGGATAAAGAGAAGAAAACATGGAGAATCTCCATGAAGTCTCAGTGAGCCTTACGGGGTTGATGAATGATGGGCGGTCAGTGGAGACTCGGTTAAAGTTATCTGAGTAATCTGAGTACGTCTCTGTGCAGCCGCAGACTTTATGGCCAAGTTTATACAAAACTCTTTGAGTTGGCAAAGGCGAGGTCGGGGATTTACGTTTGTGTATTAGTTGAGAGCGAGACTGGGTCAAGTTTTGTTGCATCATAATGTAAGGAGATATATCATACATTTTGTGGGTAAATTGGGACTTTTTCCCTTTTTTTTTTAAGGTGACCCCGACCTAATTGTAGTGTCATGATTGTTCTTATCATGGAGATCACGCTTCTTTCATAATGCTTCTTGCATGCACACAAGCACGTAGCGACATCTAATAATTTGTAACGCGCATCATCTTTGTCCTTGATAAAAAGGGTTATTCTAGGAGAAGAATATGGGTCCTAAAGCCGGAGAGGAGAACAGTTATTGTTGAGCTACAGAATGCCAGATGTCCGTAACCCTCAACGGGTCCTTACTAGGTAAAGAGGGAGAAAACTTAGGGACATGAGAATCCTATGGTACTGTAGACTGCTCTGTTCCCCATTTCCTCAATTTTTCATTCAAGATAATGGAGATTTCTGTAAAATAATAGAAAAAAATCATATTAAAGGAAACCATTATTCGCGAATTAATAGAATCAAAGCTAATTATTAATTGGAAAATTTTTTCTTCAGTTTTATCAGGGAATCTAGAGAGAAAAAATCCGCTCTCTTTGCGTTAAAGATAAACACCGTTGTCGTGTTCTTGCTTTTGGAGGAAAGGTCAGACTGGTCCGCCGGCGCCGGGCCCTCCAGATCGGATTTAGATTTTAAGCCGATTATAAAAGCCGCGGCATGACCCACACATATACACGTAGTATGGACGGGTTCGTTAGAGATCTCTTCTCGTTACGGAAAAACAATAATACTAAGGGGAATGCTACGAATAGAATTCCAGAGATATGGCTCTTCCTTCTCGTTATGAAATCAATTATTTTCATTTATTTCGTTTTTTTCTCCTTGATTATTTAATTCAATAATAAAAAAATGCATTGAAGCTTTTCAACCATTCACAGGAACTCGGAGAGTCTCCTTGAATGAATGAAAACGTGTAGTGATACTAAAATTATTAGAATTAGCTTGTGTGTATGCCTAAATGGCACACGCTCTACCAATATGGTGTAAATTCACACCATAACAGCCTTCTTGAGAATAAAAGAGAAAAAATAAAAATTATGTGGTAGGCAAATCGCTGTACCCAAGTCTTGTGAATATGTGCATCTATATCGTCGTCTTAGTAACAAATGGTCGTAAGCCTCATTTTTTCAATTTTCTCATATTGCAAACAACAAAGAGTCGTATCTTTTTCTTTACTCTAATTGATATCTCATTGGCTTCTTTTGCATAAATCGAAGAGAGAAATTATAAATAACAAAAGGTCGTAAATGCGACAAATTAGTAACAGAGATTCGCATCTCCAAGCACTCGTGTCTTGTTGGTTTCACTGGTTTTTACTGACAGGAAGAAATGGCGAATAATACATCCAATGGCGGACTGTTTGCTCAGAGGAAGATGGGCAAAATAGACATGATGAGTGAAAGGGATGAAGATGAGTTTCTGATGTCTATATTATGAAAAACACTTGAAATTAATAGAAATATTAGAAATAGGTTGTTTCTCGCAATTCCATTGAAAAGCTGAGGGGATTCGCGGTGGAAATCACGTGTCAAATCAAATTTTTGGATTTTTTAGAAATCCTGTTTGTCAAGGTTTGAGAGGGTATGTCCTTTCCATTTTTGAAAAAAAATCACTTTTTTCAACATATCTTTGGTTCTATTGGTCGTAGCGTAAGAATTCTTAAATAGCAATGAAAAGTGTGATCATGAAGTGACTAAAAACAAATAGGATTTCTAAAAAATACAAAAAGATCATTTCCGACAGATGATTGCCACCGGAAATTTCCTAAGCTTTCCAATGGAATCATCAGAAAAAATATATCGCCAGCCGTTTCATTCTAATGTCTATTTTCCTTCACTTTCCCCAATATTGAAAAATCTTGAAAACAAATAGTGAAAGCAAAAAGACTTGAATGCAGAGAAAAGGTTTTTTCACTTTTACATTGTGTAGTTGCGTCATTTTGTTATTGGAATTTCTGGCAAAAAAAATGTCCAGAATGTCATAAAATAAATTTTGCCCGCTGGTTTGCGGAGACACGACTTTTTGATTTTCATTCTAAAGTTTTTGGGCACTTGCGACCATTTGTCACTGAGGCGACGATGTCATGTCCCAATTTATTCTCCATCATTCATAAAAAATTTTCAGTCAAAAGGATTTTGTCACTCTTGAAAACTCGGGAAATCATGATCCCCTAGTGTGCTTAAAAGAGTAAATCAAAGAATTAAAACATATTTGTTATTTTTTTTTAAATAGCACGGCATTCATACGAAATTATTGCGTGATTTTTTTCCCCAGAATCATCACGTCGTTCCATTTGATTATATGCAGAAAGATTATGTCTTTTTATTTTCTTGTTTCCCATATCCTACTACGGGTGGTGCATTCAAGGCGCCGGTATTAACGTTCATCATTTTGGCATCATCACGTGAGCACGTAATAATCGCATCATTTCATCGGGTCCGCAGTTAATTCCACACCAGAGTCTTTATAATTTTTTCAACACAAAAATTATAGCTTTCACCCTTTTTTCTTCTGCTTCATTCGTTTTGAGTAACTCTCTTCCTGAATCACATTCAAATGAATGATTTATCAGCCCTATGGAAAAAAGATATAAGACATATAATTGAAGTATATCTCCATTTAGAATATAGTTGTAGAACTGCCTCTCAAGTTCAAAGTCTTGGGCTCTTTGAGTGCCCGGAATTCCAGGGCAAGTCCCTCTTCACGAAAACGAGATGACGGAGAGGACAGAGAGATATGTCGCTTCTACGTCCCAATGAGAATTTTGAATCGGTGAATGAACCCTTTTTCCACTCAGCGATGATCGGGATCTCATCTCAGTTTCTTCATCAGCAGGCCCCGTAGGGCCACTCACACGTCATCCTCTTATTTCCAGTCTCATACCTTCCAAACCATTTTGTTTATCCTATAGGAACAAAGGAGTGAATGAATCCAAAATAATTTAGTTATTTATTTGACGTGTTGCCAAAGTCAATTAAAGTAATTTCAAATAATTATTACAGATACATGGAATTATCGTCGCAACTAATATCTATCTAGGATATCAGTGCATTTATATTTCACATAATGATAATAATAATAATTTGACATGAGGGTCAACGTTATATATGTTTGTATGGACTTTTAAATGGTTGGCTATTGTGTTTGCCGATTCTTGGCCAACGGCCCACACCATCTTTCATCTCCTTCTTTTTCTCTGTCTCCCTCTCATGTTCGCAGTTTACTTGCGGTTCTCTGCGGTCATCATACGCATGAATACACTCACGTGGTCCTTTTGTGAATAATAGTTGTGTACATACAGTAGTGACCATAGGTAGGTCAAATTGTGCTATATACGTTCACTCATAGCTTGAAGGCTCATCTCGTATGTCCTCCAAAATTTTACAAGTTATCAAGTATGTATTGCTCAATTGGTCAATCAATACCCAAAGTCCAAAAATTCACCAACACTTGCTTTTCAATCATTTTGACCTCTTCTTGTGGAGTAAATTTAACGTTAGAGCTACGTTGCCAGCTGAAGGTATCTCTCCCTGAAGGCCCACCAAACAACACAAGGAATGTTGTATGCGTTAAAATGCCTCCGCCAGTGCCGCGTGCATCTTCAAATTGTGGTACGTGTGATGCTGGATAAAAGAAGAAAGAGCGACGGAGGCAAAAATATAACAGCAAAGGAGAAAACTTTGAATGTGTGTGCAATGGTTGGACTTGACTCTCCTCGTATGCCCCAGGCTCAGTATCACCTGTCTTCTCCATCCCCTGTCTCTCTACTCTCTTCCTCTTACTTTTCCCTCTCTGCTGCCAACTACGTCTGGGCCTGAGGGGCCCCCACAACTCTTGCCTCCACTCTCTACTCCACCTCTTGTCTTTCTGCCATGGATCCAAACTCTCGAAATGGGCTCTTCTCGCACGCATCCCTCTCTCACTCTTTCTCCTGAATAACATTTGTGCATCGTTTTGTAGGCGATGGTAGCAAAAAGTCCCTCGTTTAGTTGGTCCCCACTCAATTCATTGGGCATCAGAGAAAATGAGTATTGAAGATTGAAAAAAAAAAAATCAGACTATTTATGGCGGGAGAAGAATTTTTCATAATTAATCAATTTGGAAGGAAATGCTATCCTTAATCATATCTCTATTGAATTTACAAATTTATCATTACCAAATCATTGCACATGAAAAAAAATGTCTAAATAACAAGGCATTTCCAAAGACACGATCACTGACTTTTTTCTCTCTTTATCTCTCTCTTTCTAGCCACGGTATGTGTAATTTATTTCAACTTCTTTTATCTCCGGTGAGCTCAGGTTAGCGTGTGTGTATATGTGGGGCGTATGGCCCTCGAGACACAATCATTCGTGAAAGAACCTCAGGTCCTGGTATACACTTCCAGGAATAAGATCACATAGGCATCATCCAAGAGGACACTGAGGCGAACGAAAAGACCTCGCGTGTCGATTACAAACTCTTTTTGGAGGAACCAGTCCTTGTAGAACGTATAAAATTTTTTCTTCATACCTCGGTCGAAAGTACGCACTTTCGTCCCTAATAACAGAGACGAAAGTTCAACTTTTACTCCCTGTAAGATGTATATCCCTCTATAACAGCGGGAAGAAAGAAGTCCTTATGTTTATTTTTACTTGTAACTATATTCGTGTTATTTACAAAAGAAAATCGACAATCGCTGTCATTACTGGTATTACTTTTACCCGTGACAATTCATCAGTCAATTAAGTATTGAAATTTTATTGAACTCAATATTTTAATTGAGTAAAAATGAATAATACGTTATCGTCTGATGAATCTTCAGATGAAGAAGCGGTTATGCGAAATTTCGATGCAGAAGCGCGGCTGATAATAAATACAGAAACGTTACCCAAGAAGTCTGTCGATCGGTACAATCTTGTGTATGAAAGTTACAAAAAGTGGCAGAGAGAACACCAAACTTCCCTATCTAACTCTGAAGAAACCAACTTGATTGTATATTTTAAAGACTTGACTAAGAAATTAAAGCCGTCAACTATATGGAGTGTCTGGTCAATTTTAAAGAAGATGTTAAATACAAGAGACAATATCAACATAAATAATTTTCTTAACTTGAAAGCTTTAGTTAAAAACAACAGTAAAGGTTACAGACCAAAAAAATCCTCGGTTTTGAAATGGGACGAAATTTTAAAGTTCATTAAAGACGCTCCAGATCATGATCACTTAGCTTCAAAGGTTAGTATTTATATTTTTATTCATTTCTATTTATTGCTAAATATTTAATTTTATTAAATTATACTCTGATTGTTAGTCATGAACTGGTCATGTCATATAAATCTATTTCTGTTATAATTTCAGGTTCTTTTAATCTTTGGCATATGTGGAGCTCTAAGATGTATTGAATTCACGAAACTTAAATTTCAAGATGTAGAAAAGAATGGAAACAAGTATCTTGTATCTATTAATGACACGAAGAATGATATGCCTCGACAATTTATTATCGGAGAGCTCTTCTCTAAGAAAGTTGACCAGTACATCTTATTAAGGCCAAACGATCAATTTACTGATAGATTTTTTATTCAGTACCATAAGGGAAAGTGCCAACGTCAAGTTATTGGAAAGAATAAAATTGGAGAAACGCCCCAAATTATTGCACGTTACTTAAGCTTAGAAAATCCAAAACAGTACACCGGTCATTGCTTCCGAAGAACGAGTGCAACCCAATTGTCTAACTCAGGCGCAAGCACTACTATGCTTAAGCAGTTGGGTGGATGGAAGTCCCTTACAGTAGCACAAGGTAACTTTTCTATTTATTTGATTAAGTTGTAGATATTTTCTATTGTTTACTTATTGTTTATCCTTACTTGTTGTTTATCTTAAATATTAATGATATAATTATTTACAGGTTACGTCGAAAATTCTTTAAAGAATAGAGAAAAGATTTATGAATGTATGACTAATACGACTGTATCCAATCCACAGCCATCAAGTAGTCGAAATGACTCTAGCGACTCAGTAACTGCAAATAAAAACTCAAAACCTACCAGACAAGATGATATTCTCGATGATTTCTTTGATGACTTTATAATAAATGAACATGATTTAGTAACAATTGATGAACTCAGTCAGGAATCAACATCAAAACTTCCAACTACCTCGATTACGACAAAAGGAAAGAGAAAGGCATTGAGTGAAAATGATAAACAAATACCTTCGACTCATTTTATGGCAAAACCGCCGATTAATGTTTTTGCAAAAAAACAAGAAAATGAACCTGCCTTAAAAATGAGAAAGAATGATGAAATTAATAATTCGACCAGTAAAATAACATCGGAGTGTTTATCGACAAATTTAAATTTAAATAATCAGGATATTAATTGCCAAAACTGTATTTTTAACGGAGATATAGTTTTTGATTGCTCTAATGTCACGTTTCAGAATTGTGTTTTTTACGGAAGTATTAAAAGTGATTGCAATCATTTAAGTGATAACATTAGAAACATTAAAAAATAAACACAATTAAAGTTATTAACAATTTAAAAGTTTAAGTTTATAATATATTTGGTTTTATAAAGTTTATAAATAATGTAATTGGTTAAACTAATAAAAATAAACACCCATCTTCGCTAAAATAAAATTAATTTATTTCCAGAAAATATGACAAGCCTTGATTCTTTGAATGAATTTGATGCCTGCCGCCCCGACCAGCAGCACTCGCTTCGCTCGTGCCGCAAATGTCGCGGCAGGCATCAAAAACTATCAGTATTTAAGGTTATAAGGTTATAAATTAATAACGTACTTTCGACCGGCTATGAAGAAAAATCGTATACACTACGCGGGACAAAAGTTGAAATCTCGGTCCTGCGCGCCATGATACCCTCGGCTTCGCCTCGGGCATCATGGCGCGCAGGGCCGAAAATTCAACTTTCGTCCCTTGT
Source organism: Aleiodes alternator (assembly GCA_963921955.1). Classification (NCBI taxonomy): domain Eukaryota; kingdom Metazoa; phylum Arthropoda; class Insecta; order Hymenoptera; family Braconidae; genus Aleiodes; species Aleiodes alternator. Next base: position 3,114,175 of record OY998107.1, on the reverse strand, counting down.
AGTGTAATATACTATATCATCGTTGATATTTCACCAAATCGTGTCACGGTCTCCAGCTAGTTTACAACTTTATCAATAAAAATATTGCAAACAATTGAAGTAAAATGTTGAAACAGAGAGAGAAAAATTATTGTTTTCCCTATAAATGAGTACATGTCTAGTGAAATGCACATCAGAGCCCGGTTTTGACACCGGGCGTGCTGACTGACTGCCTTATGAGCGTGACACGCACCATAAAGCCAAACACAAAGTCAGATTGTCATCTAAAAATGAAAGAAAAAAGAGATTGGACACGTGCTCCTCATTTAAATTATTATTTTTTTTCTTCATTTAATTATCATTCTTTGTTTGTGAATAGACTAATCATTCCTATTGGTTTATTTAATATTTTCCTCCTTTGATTTTTGAATAGTTGATATTACTTATCAATTCAAAAAAAGATTAGTTGAGTAATTTGAAATAGTAAAAAGAAGTTGCAAACGGCTCTTTTACTGTATCCTCTTTTCGCTGTCTCTCATTAGCATTAAACCATTGTGGTTTTGTGGTTTTAGCACATCCTCGAGTGGGTTTTACCGATCTACAACTCTACCATTATTGCTACTGGAAATACACGACAACTTGAGCTACATGAAGCTTCGTGTGTTGTATCCGTTCTGTTTATATCGTTATACTCATATGGTGAAATAACCGATTCCCAATGTTAACGCCTGCGCACTGAAATACTTTTGCGCTCGTTTTCACGTAGTGCAAGCATTCTATATGTATATGAAGAAGGCGTGTACATACGCAGTAAAAGAATAATAATTTCTAATAAATAAAATAAATGGTACAGAATCAAGGGCATGATTATTTCATGTCAATTCTGCGACTTTTCACAAATCAACTGAGAGTGCATTCGAATCTTAATATAATGTATTATGAAAGTATAAAAATATATGAGATGAGTGTGTGCGAGCAACAGTGACCGAGAAAGGCAGATATAAAATGTTGCATAGACGTAATTCACGTCAAAAGTAGAAGGCATTCTCCGGTGGTGCATCGCCGTTTGGGCATTGTCCCTCAGATGCCTCCCCATTCTTTCTCATCTCTCCACAATAGGTATTTCAATTGGTGAGACAAAGACAGAGTATTTTTGCAGCGGGTAGAGCTCCCGCTTTCTGCGTAGCGTCACTTTATAATATTTACAGCCCTCAGCTAAATTCCTACTGCGCCATTTTTAGCCAGTGAGAGGGTGTGCAAACGATCTTTCTCCATTCCCTCGGGTTTCTATCGTCTTTTCGGCTGCATCTCTTCTTATTTTTTTTTCCTCGTATCTCTATAGATATGTTTTTTTTTCCATTTAATCTTTTTTTCCCTCCTCCATCCCTCACTTCCAGTGAATGCAGTACCATCCTTCCTACAAGAGGCATATCCTCTATTTGTTGAAACAAAAGCGGCTTCCAAAGCTCCGTGGAGCCTTATAACCCAAGCCAGAGTTAAAAAGTCAGTATAGAATATAGTAGAGCAGTGGAAAGAAAGAGGTAGAGAAGGCGAGAGGAGTTTCACCATGCCGACGGAACTCTCTTTGGTTTCCAAGTTGGACCTCCAAAGAGACACATGAAAGCCAAAAAGGCCGAAATTCAGTGTCTCTCTTGTTGATCTAGTGGCATGGAGAACAGTTAACTAGGTCCAGAACGTGGGGCTATACGATACCGACAGATAAGGGTCTGCCGCTTTTTGTAATTCTTTTTACTTTTTTATCGACAGAGAAACACAGGACATTTTTCACCTGAAGATTTGGGTCCAATGATCAGAAGGACGAGGACCAAAAAAAATTAAAAGACTTGGTCAATCTCGTATTTTATTAATCGACATGTGGAATGTGTATCTGAAATGAAAGAATACTGCAGTGCTCGAAAAAAATAATAAAATATTTTTTTTTTTTTTTTTGAGAATTAAAATTCACATTCAAGCTTACACTTGAATGTAACACGCGCCGTTGATTTTTCAAAACTTGGCATCGTTCCGAGATTCGAAGGATCGTGTTGCAATGCTTTTTCTTCTTCTTCAAGGTTTCATAAAGAGCTAGAGAGGGAGAGGGACTTGGGAGAGACGTATTGAGGCGTCCCGTAGGCGTCAAGCCGTTAAACGCATTCCTCCATAGAGGTTAAGCGCGTAGTTGCGAAATATATATACTTGGATTGTATTTGCTAGTTGAATTTTAGCGGCCTTCATTCAGGTTTGTGTTTGTCCCGTTCCAGTAAACTCCAGAGAAAATCTACTGGGCCATTAGTGTTGATTGAATTGTCATGCATAGTCAATCCATTGACATTATTTATTATTTTTCGATTAGTACATTTAAATTATTACTGCATGATCTTCATGATAATGGAATCACACATGATAGCTTGAAATACAGTGCTAATAAGATTTTTTTGAAAATCATTTATTGGTATTAAAAATAATTCCCAACTCATTCAACTCTATAAACATGCATTGATCAACTCAATTGTAATTTTATCAATACTACCTTTTTCTCATCTTTAATAAAGAGTATTTATTTGCTATAAATGAAACAATTGCATTAAAAATCAATTCTTTCAATAATTATAAGAAACAAAAACTTGATTTAATCGGAGAAAAAAAATCATGAGCAAGTTCCTCAGTAAAGGAAAAAAGATATTATCAAGAGAAAATAGTTGGTAAATGAAAGAAGACATGGACGAAAAAATATACATGTGCTCAGCTTGTGCTGAGAACAAATTTCTATATTATGAGAAAGAAAAACTTTATAGAAAGCCTCGAAATATTCTGATTTTGTAATGAAGTAACGATTCCTCCATTTGATCATGAGTGAATGAAAAAGAATAGAAAATAAATGGGGCGGAGGGTCAATAAAAAAAAGTGAAAAGTGACTACATGGTGTGGTCCTAAAAGCGAGGGACGTCTCCTTTCCCGGCTTCAGTTACACCAAAACGCGCAGCAATACGCGAAATGGTCAGGTTTACGACTGGTGAGATATACAAGACTACCAGGATAGCCAAGGCAATCGAACAAGCTTCGAGTCTCATTGCGTAATTTCACTCACGACGAAGGCAAGCGAGATCGCAGTCCGGTCCATTTATACACGCGATAGATAGGTTAGATTATATGTCCTATAAGTTGCTGATTTTTTTTAATTTCTATTATTCATGCATACGTACACAAGCACAAAGTAATATCAGTTCCTAGATTAACTTATTTTCAAGTTGTATTTGACAAATACAACTTATTTTTCATTCTCTCGATGATCATCGCAATATTTAACGCTGCAATATACTTCCGATCGACGCTGTATGGCTTGCTGAAGTTTCCCAACAATTTTTTATTCCTCAAAGATTTTAGTTATTGATAATATCCTTATAACCACGACACTGTCTTCTAGCACACATGGAAATTTCCTAAGCAGATAGAAGAGTCTCTTGCGTCCGTGTTTCTTCTTTCTTGGATGCATGAAATGCGGCACGTCGTTTCGATTACACCTGTTTCGTATTTCTCAAAATCTACTGAATCTTTCTCTCTTTCTCTTTGGATAAATTTATTTTTTATGAAGAGAAAAAATGAGTGAAACAAGAAAAAGAAATGATAAATTCAAATGAGCTTTGGATTATTCGAAATACACTGGCAATATGTCCTTGAATTTATTCGAAAATATTTATCGGTAAATTTCGTGTATGTTTACATCTTTTCGAGACTTTCAGCCGTCTTCAGCGGACTGTACTCCTAGAAATATGACGCAAGGGATTCTTTGTTGAATTTCAAGTTGATAGGCAATACAGGTATGAGAGAAAAGAAGTGGCACTTTTCGATCAAGATAACGGCTGATGTCTTTTAACGTACGATGACTCTAGATATTTTTCAACTTTTCGGACATTTGAGTGCTACGTAAAATTGTTTTTGTTTAATGCATTTTTTTTTCTCCAACGCAGAAAAAAAATCAAGTGTCAGACTTTTTTTTTCCTTCAATTCAATGTTTTGAGATGTGTCGGATTTGACAGGTGAAATGCCATACCAGTTGACCTTCTCATAGTCACCAAGAAGTTTCTCTTTCATTTTTTATTTTATTTTAAGAGCTTGATAATCCACTGATTCTACATTATGATGGGTACATCATCAATATATATATATATACATAGATGTATATATATATATGTATATATATGAGTTTCTCCATCACGTAAATTCGATCACTTAATCGTAATCCATCTATCTGTGGAACTCACGTGAAAGCGTGACGTCATTGAAAATGAGGAAGATAGAGATGGAAATTGAAGGGATATTTCATATATCCAGACATCGTGCAAGAGCTCTGAAGGCCTGGTACGTATTAATAAAACAAACAAAACGTTTGACGCAACTCCAACGGGCCCAAGAGTACCACTCTTGCTCCCATCATCCACCCTCTTCTGCACATATTCATTTTGCCTCGAGGCGCGGTACTTTGACCAATGATTTCATGGATATGATCCAAGTCATCACTCAAAGCGTAGAAACAACAAAATTTAGCTATGAACTTATCAAAATAATCAATTGCTGTAATAATGTAAAATTTTCATTGAATAATCTCATAATTTATTCTATTATTTATCTCATTAATTATATCTTTATGATCATTGAGCAGTCGTCTGAATTTAATCGATGATAAAATGCTCGTGCAACTTCTAATGATAAAGTCAAATCGGCAATTACATGTAATTCAAATATTGTGTAATGGATGAGATGGATTCTTCCTGTTACGTTTATCTTTAGGATTTTTGTTATTGTCACATATCTTCAGCTGCTGCCAATGATCATTTGGCCTCGAGTGGCATGGTATGAGGCAAAGCGATAGATCAGTGAAACGTTTATGGACGTTCGAGGCTTGGCTGAAATGTACTAACTGACGTAGTATGGAAGTTGCGACACCATCTTGCGTATCAGTCAGCGGTGTAACTCGCGTAAACCCGACCATCCTTGACTGGCTCATACACTCAACTCGTTCTCTACCTCTGAATAGTAGGAAAGATGAAAAAAAAGAAATGATTTACAAAGTTGAGAAGGAAAGAGGAACATTATTTTTTTTCGTCTAAATTGAATCACTAGGAATAGATCCAGTTATTATCAGTACATGTGATGCTAAATGTGGATTATATTGCAATGAAATTTTTGAAAATAATATTAAAGTATCAAAAAAATAGCAAGTAGCAGTGAAAAATCATTGGCGCCTGCGCGAAAGCGAATTCTCTTTCTTTCTCTCTCTCTCTCTCTCTCATTGGGACAAAGTTTGTGGAGCCTTGGGTGCGCCTTTTTTTATGCGCAATAGACATACGCTCGCACACGCTTGTCGCAGTGACACTAGCAGTACTTCACATCATCATACCAATGCAATGATTATAGCTCATCTTATGGGCTTACCTGAGAATAAAGTAAATCTCAACTCTTTTTTCTTCTTTATCCTATATTCTTTCCATCGCACTAAGAATTGAAGTTTATAGTATGAAAATGTTTTCTGTTTTTTTTTTTTTGGCATTCTAGTTAAATTTTGCTTTATATAGAGAATGAGAAAGGTATAGACAATTTACAGATATACATTATTAATGAAAGTATGATGAATTCTCGATTCTTCAAAACTTGACTGCGATCATTGCAGTGCATCTATATGGACAGCATGTAGATTGTATGATGATATCAGTGCGAAATGTTTGTCATCATTTATACCAGTTCAAAAATAGGAAAAAATGAAAAAAGGAGAATGAATGATGAATACAATCAAAGTTTATAGAGTTCAGAGCCTTCACAGTTTTATTTTCTCCAATGTTTTGGAATAATTTTTTGGATAGTTCAGTCGTGGTCTCAAGAGGCCTATGAGTACCGTTTTCTACACAGGGATCACAGGCCTACCTGCGGGCACACGTTTCTGCTGCGCGTTAGTCTCGCGTCGTCAAACTGGTTTATTTGCCAGCAGGCGAAGAAAGCGAGGAAGGTCGAAGACGAGTCGAAAAAGCACTATTGCCCGAAACCAAGAACGTTGAAGTGCAAATTTTACATATTTCTTAACCAAAAAAAAAAAAACTGGAATTATCTGGCAATTCAGTGCTCAATGTTTCTAGACAATCTCTAGGATGTAGTAACACCAGCTAAGTGTACCGGATTTTCTTGATATACTGTAGAGACATAGGGAACAGAATAATTTTAGTCTTCTCGCATCAGCACGTTCAACAGAATTAATCAAGCTTCATGACTGTACTTACAGCAGTAAAAAAAAATGGATATTCCACACTAGTGTTCACTGACATTTGCCCTTTGTGACACTGGCTAGTAGTCTACGAGTAATTTTAACAATTCACAAAGAATAGTAGATTTCCTTCGTGAATGCTCAAGTGTGAAACTTACATGAATAACAAACAAAAATAATCTCAACGATTTTCTATATATATATTTTTCTTTTGTAAATGATTCCATGTTGAATTGTCTTATCCATAGAGAGGCCATCTAGTAAAGAAAGGTGACATAGCGGAATTGCTCCCAAACACATACACGATCATTTACAAGAGGACAAAGTTCATTGGCGGTTGGTAAACGACTGCCGATAGGGTCAAGGCGATGACACCACCGCATGAAGAATATGAGAGAATGAAAATACTCGATGAACATATCGGAGGAGAGTGAAGCTTTCAGGATAATTCAATAATTATTAGATTGCTATTGGAATAAATTCTTTCATTGAATAATTCCAATCGATAAAAAAGTGAAAATTCAATTCTTTAGGCCGTACTACGTAGTCTAATTATTCTTTTTGCTTTATTTCGTTTAATCTATTGAAGAAGAGCAAAGAAGAGAAATTCATCTGTGTGGCCATGGCTGATGGTCACGGCTTAATCGATGGATTGATTATTTATGAGGCGTGTTTGAATCATTCATTAAAGCACACCCGTGAGATCATTATGACGTGATAATGTCTTAATTAAGTACGTTTAATGAATCCCTATCGGTCTGTGATCATTTCGTTTTGTAATGCGCCATCGCCCATTGCCAGCGCTGTGGCGCGCGCGTTCTAGCACGAGGGCATGCACACTCAATCTCATTCTGGCTCAAATTAACTGCAGATCAATGCATTCTATCCTCTTAAGTTCACAACATCCATGGTCAGGATCACAGCGTTCACTTTGAAGAATATTAAATGAATTCTCCATTATTCAATTTTATTTTATCATTTCGTGTTCTTCTGAGATTGAGATACGCTTCAGTTTCATCGTTCAAATCGTTTTGCTTCAAATCACTCAACGATAATTCTATTATGTACGCTTTAATGTACAATTAACTGATCACTTAGGGAAGCCATGACGTTGCGCCGAGTCACGATGTCTTATTAAGTTTCAACTTTTTCTCTGTCCATTGAAGCGCAACGGGGTAACTCCTCTCAACGCAACTGAGTGAGACAGATGGATAAGATAAATAAATCGTTAAATATTGAGATGAACTATGAAAGCAATGAGAGCAATGAATTGGAGTTTTTTTTTTTTTTTCTTTCACATGAAGAAAATAGCAATAGAAATGTGTTGGCTATTTAGTCGTTGGCTCATTCCACCTAACAGGCTCTATAGTAGTAGTCCAAGTCTCTGAAGATAGTCATTAAGTCAATTGCGAGGATGAGAAGAAAAAGAGCCTCCTTCTACGACTGCAAATCATTGAACATGAAGACCGTCATTATTTTGTGGTCTACAGTCCCTCCTTCGCTGTGAAGAGTGAAAATCCATCAGTGGTTTTGTGTTTTATGTGTATTATATCCTACAAAAAAGGCTCGAACAACTGGGCTTGCTACTTTTTAAAAAAACATTGAGCATTAATGAGACAATATAATTTACTGGAAAAACAAATATTTCCACAGGTTATTTCATAAGAATATACATTTTTATTCAAACGAATCTTATGGATTCTCAATTTCATAGAGCACATTGTAAATTGAGTAGATCAGACTTG